>OY740784.1:62797610-63255780 GCA_963514005.1 Raja brachyura
GTGGCGAGACGAAGAACGATCCACAGGTCCTCCAGGTTGGAGGTTGAGCACAGGGCTAACAACCTGTCTCGTTAAAACGAATATGTTATGAAAACAGCAACTGAAGGAATCAACACTACTGGGGCGTGATGGACTTCCAGGGCTATCAACAGATGCTAGGATGAATGTCAATTGTGAAAGCCGAAAGGAAGCCAGTGGCAGAAGGTGGAAGTTCTAATGCCAAGTGGAGGACCTCGTTGCTGCCCTACATGCCAGGAGGCATAATAGAAAGTCAGTAATTCACCACAACGTAGAGAAAAAGGATCAGGTATGCTAGTCAGGTGGTCCTTTTCAGAAATCATTGAGAGCTTGGGTGATGAAATTGTAACATCCAGCTCATTATTTATGTGCCTGGCAGCACCAGTTGTTGGACAACATAAAGCCCTTTCAGTTTCCCAAATGTGACATTATTCCTTTATGCCACAGAAAACAGCATTGCATGTTGTACTGGATCCATGTAGTGGATCCAGTAATCCAGAAAACCAGTGTTTATTGCACATGTACAAGGCGAAGTATATGCCTTTGATAACATGCATTTAAAAAGAAAGAAGAGATTAAGACTATGTACAACCTTCCACACCAAAATGTAACTATTTTAGATCAATCACTATAAATTTTCTTTGGAAAATGTGCTGGTAATTGTTCTGCAGTGACTGCCACTTCCTTTAGAGCAGTTATATGCCATTACCCCCTTTTTGTGCTATGCTCAATGCAAACCTTACACCTATTATTCTTTCCCAGTTCTAATGTGAGGGTTTACAGACAGTTAAGAGCTGACCTATTGTATTTCTTAATTTTCTCTTTCTACTTAAAAACACTACTGGCATTGAAGTGTGCTTGGGAAGACAGAGTAACCTCTGCTATCAGGATGGTTCATTTTCTGAATTAGTTTGAACAAGATGACCTGAACCAAACTGTTTATAGAGTTAACAGATACAGCACTGGAAACAGCTTCTTCGGCCCAGAGACCACACCAATTATCGATCATCTGTTCTCATTAGTTCTATCTTATCCCACTTACTGATCCACTGCCTACACACTGGGGGCATTTCACAGAGACCAATTAAGCTACAAACCCACAAGTTTTTGAAACACTGGGAGTTTGCAACGGATGATTATTTTTGTTTATCTAAAACAGTGGTATTAAAACAATTACATACTACAGAAAATCTCAAAGCATTACAAATATACTAAATATAAAAATCAGGTAAATTGAGGTTATACCATGCTTGGAATATAAACAGCTCAGCTACAAAGGGCAGCACAGTGGTGCAGCAGTAGAGTTGCTGCCTTACAGCGCCAGAGAACTGGGTTCAAACCTGACCATCCCTGCCATCTGTACATAGTGTGTACGTTCTCCCTGCGACTGCGTGGGGGTTTTCCCCAGGTGCTCCAATTTCCTCCAACATTCCAAAGACGTGCAGGTTTGTAAGTTAATTTGCTTCTGTAAATTGCACCTAGGATAGATCATCACCTACGTGATGTAGGATAAACCAAATTCTAAGTAGAGCACTGTAACTGCCAAGGTATTTGTTACAAATCTGTGGAACTAGGTTACAATCTTGATCTGAGCTTTCATGTAGTCCAAAGTGATCTACTTGACTGGAATTTATGGGATAATTTAACTTTTATGGGGAATAATTAACCATAGTTTACTGTCATTGCACAATCATGAACCCATGATGTGTTTGCTAAACATGATGCTAAATTAAATTGTTTTTGCCTACACTTAATCTATATCCTCCACCACCACCGACGTGGTCCAGGCACCTACTACTGTGTAAAGAAAACTTGCCTCAGACACTTCCTTTAAACTTTCTTCCTCACCCACTATCTATGCATCGCATACATTTTGTAAATTTATAATACAAGTTTTCACTTGGATTTTTAAAATATCATTTTTGATATCACTGTCAGGGTACGCATTTATTGCCCATATCTAATTGACCGAGGTGACAAGGGGCAGATTTCCTCCCATACAACCATTTTTTTAAATTACATCTGCAGTTTCAACAGTTAGTTTAAAATGTCTATGACTCGTCTAACTTTTGTTAAAGTCCAGATTGTCAACTAGATTTAAATTCAGAGCTGTCATGGTGGAATTTGTACTCAAGTATTTTTTAATTTGGGTTTCAGTAAGTGCAGCCCTATTTCCATGTAGAATTATAATGAAGAAATCACAGATAGCAACAGGAGAAGGAATTAAATGTAACATGAGAGTGACAAAATTAAGTCAGAAACAAGGGTTCTGAACTTGAACAATGGTAACTTTGAAGGTATGAGATGTGAATTGGCCAAGATAGACTGGCAGGTGATTCTTAAAGGGTTGACAGTGGGTGTGCAATGGAAGGTATTTAAAGACTGCATGGATGAAGTACAAAAATTGTTCATACCAGTTTGGCAAAAGAATAAATCGGGGAAGGTGGTGCATCCATGGATAACAAGGGAAATCAGGGATAGTATAAAAACAAAAGATGAGGCATACAAATTTGCCAGAAAAAGCAGCCTACCGGAGGACTGGGAGAAATCCAGAATCCAGCAAAGGAGGACAAAGGGCTTAATTAGGAAAGGGAAAATAGATTATGAAAGGAAACTGGCAGGGAACATAAAAACTGACTTCAAAAGTTTTTATAGAGATGTGAAGAGAAAGAGACTAGTTAAAACAAATGTTGGTCCCTTGCAGTCAGAAACAGGTGAATTGATCATGGGGAACAAGGACATGGCAGACCAATTGAATAACTACTTTGGTTCTGTCTTCACTAAGGAAGACATAAATAATCTGCCGGAAATAGCAGTGGAACGGGGGTCAAATAAGATGGAGGAATTGAGTGAAATCCAGGTTAGCCGGGAGGTGGTGTTGGGTAAATTGAACGGATTGAAGGCCAATAAATCCCCAGGGCCAGATAGTCTGCATCCCAGAGTACTCAAGGAGGTAGCCACAGAAATAGTGGATGCATTAGTGATAATTTTTCAAAATTCCTTAGATTCTGGAGAAGTTCCTGAGGATTGGAGGGTAGCTAATGTAACCCCACTTTTTAAAAAAGGAGGGAGAGAGAAAGCGGGGAATTACGGAAACTGCTAGAGTCAGTTATTAAAGATGGGATAGCAGCGCATTTGGAAAGTGGTGAAATCATTGGACAAAGTCAGCATGGATTTACGAAAGGTAAATCATGTCTAACAAATCTGATAGAATTTTTGGAGGATGTAACTAGTAGAGTGGATAAGGGAGAACCAATAGATGTGTTATATCTAGACTTTCAGAAGGCTTTCGACAAGGTCCCGCATAAGAGATTAGCATACAAACTTAAAGCACATGGTATTGGGGGTTCAGTATTGATGTGGATAGAGAACTGGCTAGCAGACAGGAGGCAAAGAATAGGAGTAAACACGTCCTTTTCAGAATGGCAGGCAGTGACTAGTGGGGTGCCGCAAGGCTCAGTGCTGGGACCCCAGCTATTTACACTATATATTAATGATTTGGACGAGGGAATTCAATGCAACATCTCCAAATTTGCAGATGACACCAAGCTGGGGGGTATAGTTAGGTGTGAGGAGGATGCTTGGAGGCTACAGGGTGATTTGGATAGGCTGAGTGAATGGGCAGATGCATGGCAGATGCAGTATAATGTGGATAAATGTGAGGTTATCCACTTTGGTGGCAAAAACATGAGGGTAGACTATTATCTGAATGGTGGCAGATTAGGAAAAGAGGAGATGCAACGAGACCTGGGTGTCATGGTACACCAGTCATTGAAAGTAGGCATGCAGGTGCAGCAGGCAGTGAAGAAAGCAAATGGTATGTTAGCATTCATAGCTAAAGGATTTGAGTATAGGAGCAGGGAGGTTCTACTGCCATTGTACAGGGTTTTGGTGAGGCCACACCTGGAGTATTGCGTACAGTTTTGGTCTCCAAATCTGAGGAAAGACATCCTTGCCATAGAGGGGGTACAGAGAAGATTCACCAGACTGATTCCTGGGATGTCAGGACTTTCATATGAGGAAAGATTGGATAGACTTGGCTTGTACTCGCTGGAATTTAGAAGATTGAGGGGGGATCTTATAGAAACTTACAAAATTCTTAAGGGGTTGGACAAGCTAGATGCTGGAAGATTGTTCCCGATGTTGGGGGAGTCCAGAACAAGGGGTCACAGTCTAAGGATAAGGGGGAATTCCTTTAGGACCGAGATGAGGAAAACATTCTTTACACAGAGAGTGGTGAGTCTCTGGAATTCTCTGCCACAGAAGGTAGTTGAGGCCAGTTCATTGGCTATATTTAAGAGGGCGTTAGATGTGGCACTTGTGGCTAAAGGGATCAGGGGGTATGGAGAGAAGGCAGGTTCGGGATGCTGAGTTGGATGATCAGCCACGATCACATTGAATGGCGGTGCAGGCTCGAAGGGCTGAATGGCCTAATCCTGCACCTATTTTTCTATGTTTCTATGTTTCTATATCCAAGTTTGCAGATGACACAAAGCTGGGTGGCAGCATGAGCTGCGAGGAGGATGCTATGAGGCTGCAGGGTGACTTGGATAGGTTCAATGAGTGGGCAGATGCAGTACAATGTGGATAAATGAGAGGTTATCCACTTTTGTGGCAAGAACAAGGCAGCAGATTATTATGTGAATGGTAGGAAAGAACTGCAGATGCTGGTGTAAATTGAAGGTAGACACAAAATGCTGGAGTAACTCAGCAGGACAGGCAGCATCTCTGGAGAGAAGGAATGAGTCTGAAGAAGGGTCTCAACTCGAAATATCATCCATTCCTCTCCAGAGATGCTGCCTGTCCCGCTGAGCTACTCCAACATTTTGTCTCTACCTTCGTAATATCTGAATGGTGTCAGATTAAGAAAAGGGAAGGTGCAATGAGATCTGGGTGTTCTTGTACGTCAGTCACTGAAAGTAAGCAAGCAGGTACAGCAGGCAGTGAAGAAAGCAAACGGCATGTTGGCCTTCATAGCAAGAGGATTTGAGTATAGGAGCAAGGAGGTCCTACTTACAGTTGTACAGGGTTCTGGTGAGACCACACCTGGAGTATTGTGTGCAGTTTGTTTCCTAATTAGAAGGACATTCTTGCTATTGAGCGAATGCAGCATAGATTCAACAGTTTAATTCCTGCGAGGCAGGACTGACATATGATGAAAGAATGGTTCGACTGGGCATATATTCACTGGAATTTAGGAGAGGGAATCATATTAAAAAAACATAAATTCCTTAACAGATTTGGGGGATAAAGCCAGAACGGGGCACTGATTTTGGATGATCAGCCATGATCATATTGAATGGCGGTGCTGACTCGAAGGGCCGAATAGCCTACTCCTGCACCCAAATTCTATGTTACTATTTTCTTTGATTAGACGGGTTAGATGCAGTTAAAATATAACCGATGTTGGGGGAGTTCAGAAGCAGGGGTCACAGTTTAAGAATAACGAGTAGGCCATTTAGGACTGAGATGAGGAAAAACGTTTTCACCCAGAGTTGTAAATATGGAATTCTCTGCCACAGAAGCGAGTTTGGTATCTCGATAAATGCAAGGGATAAATCATGGGATTTATCAAAGGTCTTTCGGGATAAAAAAGCGAACGCAGCGCTGTATAAATTGTAAGTACGTTTTAGGTCTGAGTTTTCGTCTTCTTAGAATCTTATATTGGTTATGGCTGACCCAAACTGCGATGATATGACACTGGATGATCTTCTGCGATGGAAAGTCGAAGCCTTGAAGCATTTTTTAGCAGACGGGGATGAAAAAGACAGGACAAAAAGATGAAGCTGCACTTACTTACGCTGCATCGTACATGAACAAGCCCGTGCTACCGACTGCCAGTGAAGAAAAACGTCTTCACGCTGATCAATACAAGGAACTCTTGAAATAGATAATAGGTGCAGGAGTAGGCCATTCAGCCCTTTGAGCCAGCACCGCCATTCAATGTGATCATGGCTGATCATCCCCAATCAGTGCCCCATTCCTGCCTTCTCCCCATATCCCGTGATTCCGCTATTTTTAAGAGCCCGATCTAGCTCTCTCTTGAAAGCATCCAGAGAACCTGCCTCCACCGCCCTCTGAGGCAGAGAATTCCACAGACTCACCACTCTCTGTGAGGAAAAAGTGTTTCCTCGTCTCCGTTCTAAATGGCTTACTCCTTATTCTTAAACTGTGGCCCCTGGTTCTGGATTCCCCCAACATGGGGAACAGCTTGGTGACTAAAATTAGAGCACATGGTATTGGGGGTAGGGTGTTGACATGGATAGAAAATTGTTTAGCAGAGAGGAAGCAAATAGTAGGAGGGAACGGGTCCTTTTTAGAATGGCAGGCAGTGGTGAGTGGAATGCCGCAAGGCTCGGTGTTGGGGCCGCAACTGTTTACCATATATATTCATGATTTGGAGAGGGAATTAGGAGCAACACTAGCAGGTTTGCGGGAGGACACAAAGCTGGGTGGCAGTGTGAACTGTGAAGAGGATGTTAGGAGGTTGCAGGGTGACCTGGACAGGTTGAGTGAGTGGGTGGCAGATGCAATATAATATAGATAAATGTGAGGTCATCTACTTTGGCGGCAAAAACAAGGGGGCAGATTATTATCTCAATGGGGTTAGGTTAGGTAAGGGGGAGGTGCAGTGAGTCATTGAAAGTTGCAGTCATTGAAAGTTGGCTTACAGGTACAAAAGGCAGTGAAGAAAGCTAATGGAATGTTGGCCTTCATAACAAGAGGATTTCAGTATAGAGGTCAAGAGGTTCTTCTGCAGTTGTATCGGGCTCTGGTGAGACCACATCTGGAGTATTGTGTACAGTTTTGGTCTTCTAATTTGTGATTGAGGCAGTGCAGCGTATGTTCACGAGATTGATCCCTGGGATGGCAGGACTGTCAGATGAGGAAAGATTGAAAAGACTAGGCTTGTATTCACTGGAGTTTAGAAGGATGAGGGGGAATCTTATAGAAACACATACAATTATAAAAGGACTGAACAAGCTAGATGCAGGAAAAATGTTCCCAATGTTGGGCAAGTCCAGAACCAGGAGCCACAGTCTTAGAATAAAGGGGAGGTCATTTAAGACTGAGGTGAGAAAAAACTTTTTCACCCAGAGTGTTGTGAATTTATGGAATTCCCTGCCACAGAGGGCAGTGGAGGCCAAGTCACTGGATGGATTTAAGAGAGAGTTAGATAGAGCTCTAGGGGCTAGTGGCGTCAAGGGATATGGGGAGAAGGCAGGCACGGGTTATTGATAGGGGACGATCAGCCATGCTCACAATGAATGGCGGTGCTGGCTCAAAGGGCTGAATGGCCTCCTCCTGCACCTATTTTCTATGAAACATGTTTCCTGCCTCTAGCTTGTCCAAACCCTTAACAATCTAAGTTTCAATGAGATCCCTTCTCATCCTTCTAAACTCCAGAGTGTGCAAGCCTAGCTGCTCCATTCTCTCAGCACATGACAGTCCCGCCATCCCGGGAATTAACTTTGTAAACCCATGCTGCACTCCCTCAATAGCAAGAATGTCCTTCCTAAAATTAGGGGACCACAACTGCACACAATACTCCAGGTGTGGTCTCACTAAGGCTCTGTACAACTGCAGAAGGACTCTTTGCTCTTATATTCGATTCCTCTTGTTATAAAGACCAACATGCCATTTGCTTTCTTCACTGCCTGCTGTACCTGCATGCTTACTTTCATAGACAGATGTACAAGTACCCCCAGATCCCATTGTACTTCCCCTTTTCCCAACATGACGCCATTTAGATAGTAATCTGCCTTCCTGTTTTTGCTACCAAAGTGGATAACCTCACATTTATCTGCATTTGCCATGCAGCTGCCCGCTCCCCCAACCTGTTCAAGTAACCCTGCATTCTCATAGCATCATCCTCACAGTTCACACTGCCACCCAGCTTTGTGTCATCTGCAAATTTGCGAATGTTACTTTGAATCCCTTCATCCAAATCATTGATGTATATTGTAAATAGCTGCGGTCCCAGCACCGAGCCTTGCGGTACCCCACTAGTCATTGCCTGCCATTCTGAAAGGGACCCGTTAATCCCTACTCTTTGTTTTCTGTCTGCCAAACACTTCTCTATCCATGTCAGCACTCTACCCCCAATACCATGTGCCCTAATTTTGCCCACTAATCTCCTATGTGGGACCTTATCAACTGCTTTCTGAAAGTACAGGTACACTACATCCACTGGCTCTCCCTTGTCCATTTTCCTAGTTACATCTTCAAAAGAATTCCAGAAGATTAGTCAAACATGATTTCCCCATCGTAAATCCATGCTGACTTGGACCGATCCTCTTACTGCTATCCAAATGTTCGGCTATCTCATCTTTTATAATTGACTCCAGCATCTTCCGCACCACCGATGTCAGGCGAACTGGTCTATAATTCCGTTTTCTCTTTCCCGCCTTTATTAAAAAGTGGGATAACATTAGCTACCCTACAACCCACAGGAACTGATCCTGAGTCAATAGAACATTGGTAAATTATCACCAATGCATCCACGATTTCTAGAGCCACTTCCTTAAGTACCCTGGAATGCAGACCATAGTGCCCTGGGGATTTATCAGCCTTCAGTCCCATCAGTCTATCCAACACCATTTCCTGCCAATTGTGGATTTCCTTCAGTTCCTCCATCACCCCAGATCCTCTGGCCACTAATATATCAGGAAGATTGTTTGTGTCCTCCTTAGTGAAGACAGATCCAAAGTACCTGTTCAACCCATCTGCCATTTCCTTGTTCCTTATAATAAATTCACCTATTTTGGTCTTCAAGGGTCCAATTTTGGTCTTAACTAATTTTTTCCTCTTCACATACCTAAAGAAGCTTTTACTATCCTATTTTATATTCTTGGCTAGCTTACCTTCATACCTCATCTTTTCTCCCTGTATTGTCTTTTTGGTTATCTACTGTTGTTCTTTAAACATTAGCCAATCCTCTTGCTTCCTGCTCATCTTTGCTACGTTGTACTTCTTCGCTTTAATTTTTATACTGTCCCTGACGTCCATTGTCAGCCATGGTCGTCTCTTTCTCCCCTTGGAATCTTTCTTCCTGCTAGGAATGACATGATCCTGCACCTTCTGTATTATTGCTGGAAACACCTGCCATTTTTGTTCCACTGTCATCCCTGCTAGTGTATCTTTCCAGTCAACTTTGGCCATCTCCTCCCTCATGGCCCCATAGTCCCCTTTATTCAACTGCAACACTGACACCTCCAATCAGCACTTTGACCTCCATATTCACTTCCCCCCTCGCACCACTCGTAATTGGCCTTGACCTTAATCTGTTGTCCATTCTCAAGCTTTCCTTCCCATTAATTCGAGAATCTTTTGTAATTTTTCCTGTAGTCACTTCCCCTTCAACTCCACCTTTATACTCCCAAGTTGTCACTCCCTCCCCCCCACTATTTAGTTTAAACCCACACGTGTAGCCCTAGCAAACCTGCCTGCCAGAATGTCGGTCCCCGCCAGTTAAGGTGTAACCCGTCCCTTTTGTACAGGTCACCGCTACCCCAGAATAGATCCCAGTGGTTTATAAATCTAAATCCTTGCTCCCTGCTCCAGCCCCTCAGCCACACATTCAGATCCCCTATCTCCCTGTTCCTGTCCTCACTAGCACGAGGTACTGGAAGCAATCCATAGATAACCACCCTAGAAGTCCGGCATTTCAGTCTTCTGAAATGTGGAGAAAAGATTATTCCCAATCCCATGAGCGAACAGAAAGATGGGTGGCTTGGAGAATCAAAATGGAGAATCAAAATGGAGAATCTTGAGTCGGGGGATATGGGAAGAAGGCAGGAACGGGGTACTGATTGGGAATGATCAGCCATGATTACATTGAATGGTGGTGCTGACTCGAAGGGCCAAATGGCCTATTCCTTCACCTATTGTCTATTGAAAGGACTAAACCGCTGGCCTCCCACATCCATCATTGAGCTATCAAATCATCTTGCCAGCTACTTCATGAAGTCTGGCCTGCTTAGCGACTACAAAGAAGGCAAGGCCTACAGCTATGTTGATGCTAGATGGCTGAAAGAAGTCTTCGTTCATCCCGTATGTAATGATTCCGCAATGTGTTTTTTGAAAGCAGACAGTGCACCTTCTGAAATAGTACGGCAAACCCTCCATAAGCCATGGGCTTGCAGCGGGAAGTCATCTGGGATGATTCACTCTGCTCACTGCATTCTCTTCCCCCCCACCCCTCCAAAACAAAAACAATAAAAAATGGTTGTTATTCATCGTCACAATCTCGCTCACCGAAGCATAAAGCAATAAAAGCCCAAAATCATATAGTTTTCTACAAATGAACCATAAACACACCTTGTTAATAGTTTTGAAAGCAGTATTTTCTTATCTCGAAGAAGCAAAACTGGAAAATATGTATAAAGTGGGAGTGGCGACGCTGCCCTGGAAGCAGCGGCTTGCTTGCAGTCCATATGTTTTTCTTTTTTTTGTTGTTTTCTTGTCTTGTTTTTAGCATTAATTTGAGTTATTATGTAGTGTATGTGTGTGGGAGAAACTTTTTTAGTATCTTCCGTTTGGGGGGGACGCGACTTTTCTTGTCGTATCCCCCGTCTCCGCTGAGGCCTAATGGCGGAGCTGACAGCCTCCAACTGCAACTGACCTCGAGGCTCCGGAGGCAGAGCCAGCCAGGACTTACCAGTGCGAGGCTGGCTGACTTCGGGGCTGCGGCGGGTTCGGGCATTCCAGCAGCCCGACTCGGAGCTATGGCGGCTTTCTGGTGGTGGCGGCGGCGGCAGCGACTTCGGAGGCCCGGCCGCGAGCCCAGTGGACGACATCGTCGGGAGCTCGCAGGTCGGTGACCTGTTTTTCCAGAGCTCCTGCGGCAACAGCTGCGTCCTGGAGGGCGGCAGCTTCGACCGCCCCGGGCCGCGGAGTTGAACCGGCCTAATCGCAGAGCACGGTTCAGCCGCAGGAATTATTTACATCACCCGGTGGGGTCACAACATCGGAGGCCTGGGTCACCTCAGCGCAGAGGAAGAGGAAGAACAAGAAGGGAAGAGACAAAGACAAGATTTTTGCCTTCCATCACAGTGAGGAGGTGTCTGGTGAACTCACTGTGGTGGATGTTAAATATGTGTTTATTGTGTGTTTTGTTATTTACTATATGTATGACTGCAGGCAACGAAATTGCAAGGATTTAGACAGCAAGGTCTGAATGACAATAAAGTTTTCCATGATTCCATGATAAACACAGGTCCATACACACACAGCTCAGCTGGCGAGAATGTTTATCCCAAATGACCCATGACCTGGGCATGCGCAGTTGCAATACCGAATTTGCTTATTCACTGGATGTTTTCAAGAGAGAGTTAGATATAGCTCTTAGGGCTAACTGAATCAAGGGATATGGGGAGAAAGCAGGAACGGGTACTGAATTTGGATGATTACCATATTTAATGGCCTACTCCTGCACCTATATTCTATGTTTCTATGGAACTTTCAATTTTAAAGAAATCAGCAACTGCCACCTGTCAAAGGTAGTTACCAGCAGAAGAAAGTGAACACAAACATGTATTTCACTTCAATTTATTTTTCATGAAATATATTGAAACACACTATATGGAAGAATAGAATATTTTCTAATTTTCTTTTAAAATCAACCGTACAGTTAAAATGGAAAGTGCTCAACATAGTCAGTCACTGTTTCATGCAATGACTCATTCACATTGTTTTTCCAACACAAAATCTTGAAAATATAAAGTCTATGCCATTATGTCATTTGTATCATTCTTAAACATTCTTTGCTTTTATCCCTTTTTAAAACTACAGCATGTGTTTAACACATTTAATATTTCCACTCAGCAAGAGCTACTAGTGCCCCAACTTAATAAGTTGATTACAAAAGCAGTTGTCTTTTAGCCAGTTCACTATGGAACCATATTTAAAATGAGATGTTTTATAGTGTGTATGGTACAATTCGGAGGTTTCCAATGTTCTTCTGCCTCCATTTCATTCAAGTGCAGTTCAACAGTTACATGCCTCCTAAAACCAGGGATCTCAAACAATTTGGCCAGTCCTTTAAAAACATACAGAAATAAACATGTACATGCTGTGCAAAGTTGGGAGCAACCACTTGTTTTGGCATATGTTAACTTGATTTTGTTGATGGGCCAATTCAGTCATTGCTGCACTTTAAGATCAAAAGACTAGCAACAACAGGCATGCTAAAAATATTTTTTCTTGCAAGTCTTGATGTGCAGACAGAAAGCATTACAAATCTCATTTTGGGCCTGTTCACACAAAATAAGTTATATATTGATCTTTTTATTAGCTGGATACTTACAGATGGTGTGACCAGGACTTGGCTACTGTTTTTATAAGTAAATTTAAACATGCATTTGAACAGATTCCCCACCCCCCCCCTTGACATAGAACTGATGTTATCACAAATTGCATATACTTAAAATATAGCATATACTTAAAATATAACATATACCCATTATCTTCACCTCAAGTCCTTCACAAGCATGTTTAAACAGTAAGTTGTTTCACTTTTGTTGGGCATGTTAGCAATAAAATTAAAACCGGCAAGTTCAGAAAATTCTAAGATTATCAGATTAAAATTAAAACCGGCAAGCTCAGATTATCTTTTTTCTGCAAATATCACTTTAAAAATAAAGATAATTACAAAAATGGATGAAATAAAAGTAAACACGGCACCAAATACAAGTTGACATTTTGCCAGAACATGTCTGTTAAGCTCAGTAGTATTTTAATACAAAAAAAATCAATAATTGCTAAATAAATATGATAAATGTGTATAAAGTCTCTGATGTAGAACAGTGTGCAATTTTTCTGCTGGATTGCCTTAGCATTCAAAGAACAAAGCATAGTACATTCAAAGAGTTTAGCTTTAGTAGTCAACATCTAGATGGTATAGTTCTTGTACGTTAAATAAAGGATTCTGCTGCTATTTTTCTATTTCCTTTGGCACGATGGTCCTTTTGTCCCATGGACGAGCATCCTTACAACCGAATCAGCCTATCAAAGTATTAAAGGATTCTTGTAATTTACCATAGATTTTGCACACAATATCATTATTAAATTTTCTGCATGCGTTGTGATGTCTATTTCACAAAGGTGGGTAGATCCGTTATTGCAACGTGCAAATCATCTGCACACAAACAAAAAACGGAGTCGCGTGTCTCAGTTTTTAAACTGCATCCTTATCACAGTGAAAATCATTCAGAATTACACTTCTCCATTTTAAGCCAAGCTGAGGCTAATTTTCTAAAAGTATCCAGGTGAAGTTGAGTACTTTGCTTTCACTCCAGAATGGAGAGATTTTCTGGGCAACAGAAATTACACTATTGTATGCCATATTTTTGTTGTCTTTTCCCAAGACAACAAAATGTAACTTCTCCTTCACCACTGTAACAATCAGGCCATGTTTACGTTATGGTTTCTTTGGCCCCAGTTCAATTTTTCAATAAGCTGGCATATTGTATTTCTCAACTGTAAAATACAATTTTAAATGGAATGCCCCCCCCCCCCCCAGTTTTCGTTATTTAGGTGAGCAATTTTCTACATAATACTTTCCTAGATTGTTACTTCTAGTACGATATTGCTGGAGTAACCAAGCGTTTCAAAGTCTGATTTCTTAGACTCAACCAACCTCAACCCCACAGAGGGAGAGTTGAAGCAATAACAACAGGCTGTGACAATGAAGGAAACTCTAGAAGGCTACTCTACCTTGTAGAAGTGGACCATTGACCATAAAGCAGCTGTGAAAACATTTAGGGTGAAAAAAAAGCAAAAATTTAATTTGAGCACATTCTCCTCATCTATCAACTTAAACCATAGCATAAAGAAACACTCATAAGCATCAAGATCATACAATCATTATAAGAATGACTTGCACGCGGGTCAAGTTGTAAAATTTGGTCTTAGGGACTAAGTCAACTCGATTTATCTGCAGCATTGATATCAGATGTTTGTTCTTGCATTTGAAATACGGAGTAAATAAAAGGAATGTAGGGTGGGTGCAAAAATGTAAATGTACATCTGTTTTCAAAAATAGAATGAGGAATCTGATCATCTGCCATCTAACACAATCAAAAGGCAATGTTCACATCTTTAGAGGCCTATATTTAATTGCTTATAAAAATAGCTCAAGACAGATCAGTCCAAGCTCATCGACCAAGTATGTATAGGATTTCCCCATAAGAGTTCTCAGGGGAAAAAAAATGGAAGCCATGATATGCTGTCCAAGGTGAAACATTTGGCAGCTTATTTCTTCTTTATTTGATGAAGTATGTACATATGGTTTCTTCAACCTAGTGAGTCACAAGGAAAGATGATTGCATAATGCAGTTTGAAAGATTGAAGTTGCCCAGACAAATAATCACATTGCTCCGATTATTACTGATTTATCATTTCCATAGCTAGGAGAAGTCAAAGGATCCATCTAGTTCCATTGCCATTTTAAAGCTATTTATAATGGTTGCAGTCAAAACTTCAAACTGGGAGAAGCAGCAACGGTGCAATTCAAGGCTTATGGGGTGCAGTATCTTATTTACTGCAAAACAGAATTTTCACTCGCTACAAAACAGCATGTTTGGGTAGCAGATTAATATATTTCAAATGTATCAAAAATCCATCTATTTACTCAAGGTAAACAAGGTACACAAAAGCAAATTGTTAAATTTATCCTGAAATGTAAATTTTCACAAAAAATTACACATGAGACAATTTTGCTCATCATATACACTCCCAGAGCAGTTGTTTACCAGAATCTATTATGCTTGTTTTTGCATTTTCTTTTCCACAAAGTGGGTTAAGACGGCAAAAGTAATGAAGGTAATGAAGGACAGGAAATCTATTGCATGTTTTTTTATCATGCTCTTTCTGGAATGTTTTATTAAACAGACGATTCAATCTCTACTTCAGAGACAGCACCTTTACGAGTCAACTTCAAAACAATCGGCTTCTCTGTATTTTTCCTATTGTTTACTGAAGAGGCCATTAACGTGTCTTTATTCCCTTCCTCCACGGGGTCTTCTTGATTTCCAGGATATATCACAAGAAATGAAGCAGATAAAAAGCCAAGGAAAGAACCAATCGATGCCACAACAGGGATGACTCGAACTGAACCAACTGCTTCCACCACACTACCTAGTGCTGATGCTACCAGTATTTGGGAAATATAAACTTGACAGGAAAGGATCGCACAGTCTATTCCAAAGCCCCTCTTGGAGTTTCCAGGACTGTGATTCCTATACTGTAAAAACAAAACAAGATATTTGACTAATCTTGATTAGCGCAGAAGCAAACCTAACATTCAGCTTACAGAAATTCACCCTTACAGAATTCACAAATCACTACCCAGATATACCACTACCGGCGCAACTAACGTTCGCAGCGGCCTCCGCAGTCAGTCCGTCTTTTTATTTATTTATTTTTATCCCGTTGAATGTATAGTTTGTTGTGGTTGTTATATTGTTTTTATCTGTGTTTATGTGGGGGGCGGGAAGGGGGAACTTTTAAAATGTCTTCCCTGCACGGGTCTTTTCCCTGTCAGGTGTCCATTGTCGTTGGGGCCTAGCACCTCCTGCTGCCTCCAACCTGAACGACCTGGGGGCTCCAGTCGCAGAGCCTGCGGACTTACCATCGTCGGGCTGGCCGGCGTCGGGGCGTGGAGAGCCATGGCGGCGCGCGGCTGCGACCCGACTCCGGAGCTCGGAGGCTCCAGCCGCAGGTCCGGTGGACGGTGACATCGCGAGCTCGCGGGTCCCTGGTGGGAGACCCCTTTTCGGAGCTCCCGCAACGGCAGCTGCCCCTGCCCCGAGTTGCGGGGTTGAAAACGACCCGGAGCGGGGCATTACATCGCCCGGTGCGGGACTTGCCATCGCCCGCCGGGGGCTCCAACATTAACATTAAGTCCCGGAGCAGGGCCTTACATTGCCCGGCGCGGCCTTAACAGCCGCGGGACTTGCCATCACCCGCCGGGGGCTTTAACATCAGGGGAGAGACAAGACTTTGCCTTTCATCACAGTGAGGAGGAGATTCACTGTGATGGATGTTTGTGTAAATTGTGTTGGTTGTGTGTCTTGGATTTTTCTTGTTGCATGACTGTGGAAACCAAATTTTATTTGAACTTCATACTTGAGGTTCAAATGACAATAAATAAATTGTATTGTTGTATAACCATATATACAAGATGAATAAAATTCATTAGGTACATACTATGTTGTATATTCCTCTAAACCTTTCCTGATCATGTATACGTCTTAAGTGTCTTTTAAATATTGTAATCTTTCCACATAATACGCACCACCCTCTATATGGAAAAAGTTGTTCTTCAGGTTCCTTTTAATTTTTCCCCTCAAAACTTATGCCTCTAGCTTCAGACTCTCATACCTTGGGGGAAAAGACTGACTATTTACCTCATCTATGCCCCGTGATTTTTTATAAAGCCCTACAAGGTCATCTCTGAATCTCCAGGGGAAAAAAAAGTACCAAGCCTTTCCTTATAACTCAAATCCTCCAAAACCGGTACCATTTTTTTTGCACTTTTTGCATGAGACCTATAACAAGTGGGTTCAGCAATCTACTGTTGTTTGTTATTTATATTAATGATTCGGATATGAATATAGGCGCATGGTTAGTAGGCTTGGGAATGATACTAAACTAGGTGGCGTGCTCACCAATTATAAAACACTAAAAATCAGGCAAACTGAAGTGTTGAATAGTTCCAAAGGTGAAATTTATGCAAATCCAACAAAAATATATCCAAACCATTTCCCTTTCTCTGATCGTTGACAGCGCCAAATGGTAACTTAGTATACTAGACATATACAAATAGTATACTTGTATACTAGACAGATAAAATAACAGAATGACTGGTTTACATATCATGGCTCATTTAAATCATAGGTTTAACAATTGTAATCCCAATCTATATCTGTAGACTTCAATCGAGTGGTGTGTTCCATCACTGCACAATGATCTGGAATACATAACTGGAATACATCTGGAATACATAACTGACACTACTTGTATAACGAACCATCTTTCTCCAAAGTAATTAAAATTATACAATTGTTTAGAGCTCACCTTTTGTCCATCTTTATTGGAGCAAGCTTGGGCAAGGACTAAAATTTTAAAATAAATGGTGATAAAAAAAAGCTACTTACTGTTTTACTTTCATGGTATTGGCCAAGTAGAGCATAAGGGCAGTAGGAGATACTCATAGACACTATTCCCATTGTACTGATCATTATCATCGAGACGTAAACATTTGGAAAGGTAGCCATCACAGCAGTACCAATCGAAAACCCAAGCGTTCCTAAAATGTAGATAACTTTAATGCTCAAATCGTAGTTATCCAGGCACTTCTGTAAAATGGCTGTCAAGAAAAACAAATCAATAATTATTACTTTACTTCTTATAACACAACATCATAACAGTAAAATACATTCACAATATACTTAGAGTCATAGAGTGATCGAGTGTGGAAACAGGCCCTTCAATCCAACTTGCCCTCACAAGCCAACATGTCCCAACTACAATTGTCCCACCTGCCTCCAAACTTGTCCTATCTATCTATATACCTGTCCAACTGTTTCTTAAATGTA
Source organism: Raja brachyura (assembly GCA_963514005.1). The sequence goes on from OY740784.1 coordinate 62,815,229, forward strand.
GGGATAGTCCCTGCCTCAACTATCTCCTCTGGCAGCTTTCCATACACTCACCACCCTTTGTGTGAAAATGTTACCCCTCAGATTCCTATTAAATCATTTCCCCTTCACTTTAAACATATGTCCTCGATTCACTGACTCTGGACATCTACTTGATCTATTCCTCTCATGATCTTATACACCTCTAAGATCACCCCTTATCCTCCTGCACTCCAAGGATTAGAGTCCCAGCCTACTTAACCTTTCCTTGTAGCTCACATCCTCTAGCCCTGGCAATATTCTTGTAAATCTTCTCTGTACCCTTCCCAGCTTGACAACATCTTTCCTATAACACGGTGCCCAGAATTGAACTACATATTCTAAATGCAGCCTCACCAACGCCTTATACAACTGCAACATGACCTCCCACTTTCTACACTCAATAGGTAGACACAAAATGCTGGAGTAACTCAACGGGTGAGGCAGCATCTCTGGAGAAAAGGAATGGGTGACGTTTCGGGTCGAGACCCTTCTTCAGACTGATGTCAGGGGAGGGGGCGGGACAAAGATAGAATGTAGATGGACACAATGGGATGAGTGGGAGAACAGGGAAGGGGAAGGAGAGAGAAAGCAAGGGCTATCTGAAGTTTGAGATGTCAAAGTCAATGTTCATACCGCTGGGGTGTAAACTACCCAAGCAAAATATGAGGTGCTGTTCCTCCAATTCGTGCTGGGCCTCACTCTGACAATGGAGGCAGCCCAGGACAGAAATGTCAGATTGGGAATGGGAGGGGAAGTTGAAGTGTTGAGTCACCGGGAAATCAGGTAGGCTAAGACAGACTGTGCGGAGGTGTTCAGTGAAACGATCGCCGAGCCTGCGCTTGGTCACGCCAATGTAGAGAAGTTGACAACAGGAACAGTGGATGCAGTAGACGAGGTTGGATGAGGTGCAATTGAACCTCTGCCTCACCTGGAAAGACTGTCTGGGTTCTTGGAGGGAGTCGAGGGGGGGAAGGTAAAGGGACAGGTGTTGCATCTCCTGTGGTTGCAGGGGAAAGTACCTGGAGAGGGGGTGGTTTGGATGGGAGGGACGAGTTGACCAGGGAGTTTCGGAGGGAACAGTCTCTGCGGAAAGCAGAAAGGGGTGGAGATGTGGCCAGTAGTGGGATCCCGTTGGAGATGGCGAAAATGTTGGCGGATTATATGCTGTATGCGACGGCTGATGTGGTGGAAGGTGAGGACAAGGGGGACTCTGTCCTTGTTACGAATGGGGTGAAGGGGAGTAAGAGTGGAGTTGCGGGATATAAAGGAGACCCTAGTGAGAGCCTCACCTATAATGAAAGAGGGGAACCCCCGTTTCCTAAAGAATGAGGACATTTCCGATGCCCTGGTATGGAACATCTCATCCTGGGCACAGATGGAGGAATTGGGAGTAGGGGATAGAGTCTTTACAGGAAGTAGGGTGGGAAGAAGCGTAGTCAAGACAGCTATGGGAGTCAGTAGGTTTGTCGTAGATGTCGGTCAATAGTCTTTCCTGTTGAAGACGGAGAGATCTGAGATGTTGGAGATGGTCCAAGTGAATTTGAGTGCAGGATGGAAATTAGTGGTGATGTTGATGAAGTCAGTGAGTTCTGCATGGGTGCAGGAGGTAGCACCAATGAAGTTGTCAATGCAGCGGAGGTAGAGTTCAGGGATAGGGCCAGTGTACACCTGGAACAGGGATTGTTCGACATACCCTACAAAGTGGCAGGCATAGCTAGGGCCCATGCGAGCGCCCATTGCTACGCCTTGGATTTGGAGGAAGTGGGAGGATTTGATGGAGAAGGAGAAGAAACCAACTTGCTAATCTTGCCGTGTATGTCCTCATCCAAATCAATGATTCAATGAAATCATTGACCACCATCACTTGGTTAAAGAATTGACAATATCTGAAAATAATTAAATCATATTCTCTTAAGTTTTAGCCCATCATTCCTAGAATACTCGTCTCTTTTATGAACTACTGGAGTAACAAACTAGAGAAAAGGCAAATTATACAGTGTGAACCTTCTACTTAGCATGCTTCAGTTTGATGCACACATCATCCTACCAAATCCACATCATTCCAGGGAACAAAATTCAAACTGTAGAGACATTTACTTTCCACTAATAGATTTTGAATTTTATCCTCTTAATATTTATGGATGAACACGGAATATAGAAACCTATAAGCGGGAACAGTGTTTCCTCACTCTGCATCCAGGCAGAATGAAAATTGAGAATTAACAGACCAAATAAAGTCAGAAAAGTATGAATAAGAGGTGCATGCGAACACATGTTTTAGTAATCGACTTCTTCTTGTGCCAAATTGGTCCCTGCTGCGCTAAAAACAACAATACTTCCTTATTCATTGCTACATTAAAACAGTCTTGTAACAAACACATTTTTATGGCTCCCAAATGTAACATCAAATGGGCAGAAGGACAGTTTCCTGTTCAACTCTGAAAATATTTGGCTTTGTGTCACTGGTAAAATGCATACAATGAATTGTTCTTTATAATATACACTTTATTGCTCTTGGGCCTTAAAACTACAAGTACTTTTCTTTCAAGCTGACAGTTGTTGCATCACATGTGACATTAAAATGATCTTAGAACCCAAACGTCCCCACATAATCGTACAACTGGTGTGCTGGAGACTGAGGTTTTAACACAAAAGGTGTTCTGCGTTAAATTAATTCTAGTTCTGGTACAGTTATCTTCAATACTAACCTGAACAGATTGCAGCAGTAATAGCATAAATAACAAGTCCCCAACATCCCATCTGTACACCGAGGTTATAGTTCCAAAGTTCAGTAGAATTAGAAGGTCCCTGGAGAAACAAATTTTAATAAATCTTGACTGGCCTACAATACCAATAACTAATATTTCATTATACTCCTTGTAATATGGGGCAGGGAGGTAGGGGACAAAGTTGGAACGAAAAAATGAGCTTTAGAGCTATATCTACAAATCAAATCAACTCATCAAATGTTGTACAGATAAAAGGAACTGCAGATGCTTTAATCTTGAGCAAAACACTGTGCTGGAGGAATGGTAGAGGTGCTGCCTCACAGCACTTGCAGCACCGGAGACCCGGGTTCGATCCCAACTACGGGTGCTGTCTGTATGGAGTTTGTACATTCTCCCCGTGAGCATCATGGGTTTTCTCAGAGATCTTTGGTTTCCTCCCACACTCCAAAAACATACAGGTTTATAGGTTAATTGGCTCGGTAAATGTAAAAATTGTCCCAGTGTGTGTAGAATAGTGTTAATGTGCGGGTAACGCTGGTCGGCACGGACCCGTTGGGCCGAAAAGCCTGTTTCTGCGCTGTATCTCTAAACTAAACTAAACTCAGTGGGTCAGGCAGCATCTGGAGTTTCAGGTCAAAACTCTTCTTCAGAATCTATCTGAAGAAGGGTTGAACACAAAATGTCTTCTGTCCATTTCCTCCACTGATGACACTTGAACAGCTGAATTTTTCCACCATTTGTGTTTTGTTTTACATTGTGGAAAGGACAGCATATCTTCAGAGGACTAAGTAAAACTGCCGCCACTGAAAATCTGAATTAAAAACTGAAAAAGCTGGAAATGGAAAGTTCTGTTGCAAGGTGTTAGTATGAATCTCACTCTATCGACACATCATGACCTGCTGAGTAGTTCCAATGTTAAAGATTCTACTGTTGCCAACTTCAATTTGTAATTTGAAAATAAGACCAAAATAATGTCCGATATCTGGCTCACGAAAATTAGCTATTTAGTCAGAACATTTCTTCCAATGCAATTTGGCCATGCACACAGCAAAAAATTGTGGAGCTTCAACGTTTTGCACTCGAGTCGTTCTAAATTAATTGATGGTAGGCAGGCAATAAGGAATATTTAATATGAATAATAATAAATATGAATAAAAATGAACATGAATTAACTATTTTTTTATAAAAACAAATAATTAGCACTTTTTTGGGGCACTAAACTAAGTTAGCATCCTGGTTACCAAACATACTGCTTGTAAAAGCTCTATAAACCAATCTCCCTTTGCTGTTCTCATCCAAGTTTTTGACCTATAACCTTGGGAAATGCAGTTAGCCCTTTGTCAAGAGATAAAGGAAGTCAACCTTCACAAATTTACAAGTCAGAAATGCTCAACAAGGCATCACTGCAGTTGATTCAGTTTAATAATTACTGTGTGCAAGTTCTTTATTTTGGGTGATGGACGGGAGGAAATCAGCCAATGGTTCTGATTGGTAGGAGAGTAGTTTAAAATGAAAACCATTGGCTTATTCTTGGCAAAATAGTTTTGGGATATTTAAAAAGTAGTTGGCTCATTTCAAAGGGAAATATGCAGGCGAGGATTTGAATAAGTGATGTTAAATAGTTTGTTTTTTTGTATGGAAATAGTTCAAAGTTGCTTTGAGATTGAATGTGTACAAATTGTACCATCTAGAATCACAGCAAAACAAGTGTCCATTAATTGTTTTATAGTTGACTTAGCTCATGTAATAAGAAAATGGATATTATTAGAAGTGAAAGGTCAAATCACACATTTGCATTTCATCCTGTTTTCTGACTTTTTATGTTACAAAACTTACAATAACAGAAGGTGGAAGATTAATCACCAGTTACAAAAACAAACTTATTGTGGTCCAAGTATGGATGCATTAATTCTATTCAGTGAGAGAGTTTGTACTAGAACCGAACTTGGTGGCCTCAAGAATCTTAATTAGTATCTCAATGCAGAACTAAAATGTATCAATTTCCAACCAATAGTGCCCTCCATAACGTTTGGGACAAAGACCCATCATATATTTATTTGCCTCTGTACTCCACATTTTGAGATTTGTAATAGAAAAAAAATCACATGTTGTCAGATTCTATTAAAGGCCATTTTTAAATATTTTGGTTTCACCATGTAGAAATTACAACTGTGTTTATACATTGGGTTACATGAGGACCAAAGTTGTGCCAATGAAAGTCAAATAAACCATTATGACTGAGAAACAAGACTAAAACTGTTTGAGACATCAGCCAAATCTTAGGCTTGCCAAAATCAACTTTTGGAACATCATTAAGAAGAGGGCACTGGTGATCGCAAAGGGACTGGCAGGCTAAGGAAGACCTCCACAGCTGATGACAGAAGAATTATCTCAATATTAACGAAAAATCCCCAAACACCAGTCCAATAGATCAGAAAAACTCTTCAGGAGTGTGGATTTGTCAAGAGTGGTGAATCTTTGGAATTCTCTGCCACAGAAGGTAGTTGAGGCCAGTTTGTTGGTTATATTTAAGAGGGAGTTAGATGTGGCCCTTGTGGCTAATGGGATCGGGGGTATGGAGAGAAGGCAGGTACAGGATACCGAGTTGGATTTTCAGCCATGATCATATTGAATGGCGGTGCAGGCTCGAAGGGCCGAATGGCCTACTCCTGCACCTAATTTCTATGTTTCTATGTCAATGACCACTGTCCGCAGAAGACTTTATGAACAGACATACAGAGGCTAATACTGCAAAATGCAAACCACTGGTTAGCCGCAAACATAGGATGGCCAGGTTAGGGGGGGGGGGGGGGGAAGACACAGAATGAGGCCTAACACAGGGGTTGGCAATCTACGGCCCAGATCAGGCCCATAACCCAAACTCATCCGGTCCGCAGGCATTTTTTTTTCAATTCGTTTTCGTGCCCTGGGAACTGCAGTCTGTCCCGGGGGCCCGCATGCGACAGAGCGCTACAGCCTGTCCCGGGGGCCCGCACGCGACAGAGCGCTACAGCCAGTCCCGTGGCACGCATGCGACCTGGGAACTCCAGCCATTCCCAGGGCACGCAGCCAACCTAGAATCTGCAGCCAGACCTTGGCCAAGCGAGCAAACCTGGGAACCGCAGCCATTCACAAGGCACGCAGCCTCCACCTCAGCGCCTTCTGCCGGCCCGCCCGTCAGCCAGCCACGGTACCCTTCGGCACAAGCGCAACCGGTGGAGGTGGTGGTTGGCGGGTAACTGCTGGGCGGAAGGCTGGTTGCTCCACCCCGGGCTGAAATACAGGGCTGGCAGAGATACAGGTGGCTGAAATACAGGACTGGCAGAGCATCACCAGAGAAGACAGCCAGCAACTGGTGATGTCCATGAAACGCAGACATCAAGCAGTCATTGCATGCAAATGATATGTAATAAAATACTAAACATGACTACTTTCATTTACATAACATTGCTGTCCCAAACATTATGGTAGCAATGTTACAAAATTTTGAGATTTTAAAAATCAAGTCTACAATTTATCCCATCAGATAAAGCATAACAAGAAGTTTAATTTGACACCTAATTTACTTTCATATCCTCAGTATTAAGAAAGTTATGGCCCTTTTCATGCTCGGAAATGAGTATCTTGCTTCCCATTGCCTTTCAATTGACTTAACTCAAAAGCTGTGATCTGGAAAAATTAAAAGCCCATAACTTTATTAAAAATTAAGAGAACTCAATGAAATTTTCAGTCATTATAGATTGAAGCATTCTGAAACAAATATTAAACAATCTTACTTGGATTACCTGAAATTAAAGTATATAATTAGTTAGTTATCTAATTGTAGCTAATTACAAAATTCAATGAGTAGATCTAAACATCTATCAATTTCTTAAGAAAAGATAAACTTTTTTTTAATTGCCTAAGTGTCCAAATAACATTCACACAATAATCCACAATATAACATAATTTTTAAATCTCATTTTCATGAATTTCTGGGCCAAATGGAAGGAATTTAGTGTTTAATGCCTGTAAATAAATGGCCATTTAAATCAACTAGCGAGTGGGTTTTAGTGGAATGCGGTGGATTGGAACGTTGCGGTTAGCGGTGAAGTCGGGGGGAAAAATACTGGGGGTTCATACATTTTTTGGGGACCCCATTTCGCAACATTAAAATAGTATTTATGCCTCCCAAAAAACCAACTTTTAATAAAAAAATAAAGTATTTACCTTTTTTTCTCCCCTACGGAAAATGCTTCCGGTGGTCTGCGGTCACGGCTTTTGAAGGTGATTTTTAAATTACTCTAGTTAACAAACTTAGAGTAATTTAAAAATACCTTAATGGATGAAATGTCGGAGCGATTTTTCTTCCGCAATTAAATCGCCCGACATTCATCGATTATCCTGGTCTGGTGAAAATCGGCACTTTAAGCCCGCCCCCCTCTGAAAGGCGCTAAAGTTGCGCACACGGGGAGCGGCAGAAGTGCAGCGCCGCTAAAGGTAAGTTTTGTAACATACCTAATTATGGTGCCCTGAAATGGGGGGGAAATTATGTATAAACACTGATGTAATTTCGACATGGTGAAACCAAAATGTATAAAAAAGGCTTTTTAATAAAATCTGACAATGTGCACTTTAACCACATGACTTTTTTAATATTACAAATCTCAAATTGTGGAGTACAGAGGCAAATACATAAATGATGGATCTTTGGCCCAAACATTATAGAGGGCACTGTACTTGCACTCGCCTTGTCAAACATGCAAATTAAGTAGCCCTCTCAATATTCGCTGCCACCTCCATTAACAGCTAATCAAATTAAAATATGGTGTTTTATTTAAATTAATGCATGGTATCCATTTAAATAGCTGAAAGAGAATACAAAAAAGATGCAAGGAAGAAAGCTGCAGGACGGTGACAGTGAGAGTACAGGAAACCAAAGCCAGTTGAATTCAAACAAATAGCTGGGAAAGCTAACAATTGATGAGGTTATCAGCTTTAGGTGGGTAAATTAACTAGATAGCAAAGTCGTGGAAGGAAGTGAGGAGGAAATTGCAGAGTCGCGACCCATAATCTTCAAAACATTTGTTGTTTCAAAGGGGTGAATTTTATTCAGAATATCATAAGTATTACATGCTTTTTCAAAATCACAGTGATAAATTATGAACCACTCAATTTGAGAAATAATAATATGTGGCTTAAAAAAACCCAGCAAGGATTGAGTGAAAGCAACAGATTCTGATTAATTTGATTTTTTGTTAGAGATAGAACATAGAAATAAACCCTTTGGTCCACGTGTCCATGCCCACCATTGATTACCCACCGGTTCACACAAGTTGTATGTTATCTCATTTTCCCTTCCCCTCCTCACAAATTAAGGGAAATTTCACAAGAGGCCACATGCAAATTTGCACGCCCTTGGGATGTGGAAGGAATCCTGAACATTCAGGAAAAAACGGAGCACCTGGAGGAAACCCCACAGGGTCACATGAAGAACATGCAGACTCCACATAAACAACACCCAAGGTCAGGATCGAACTGACAGTCTCGACACTGAGGCAGCAGCTCAACCGGCTACACCATCATGCCGCCCTTTTGATGAAGCAACAATGTCAGTAAAGCGTGGTTGATGCGGTAAGCATGTACTTACAAAATTAATTTAACATGTAATACGTCAACTACATTTCCCTCTTTCCATTAAGACTGAAAGCCATTGAACTGTAGCAGCATGGAACAAATATACAAAGAGCCAAATGTGATGCAGAACATAAAACATTATAGCACAAGAACAAGTCCTTTGGGCCACAATGTCCGTGCTAATCATGATGCCAAGATACCATGAAGAAATATATTTTTAAATATAAAGACAGTGAAAGGATAGGGTCTGGAATGCACTGCCAAGGTTCAAATTATTGGCAGATTCAATCGTAAATTCAGAAAGGAAGCTAAAGGAACGAACCTACAGATTTATGCAGAGGGACTGAGTGCATTGGTATGATCATTAGTGCATTATCATGAAATTGATATAGTTGGGATCATGAATATGATATGGTTGGGATCACAGAGACATGGCTCCAGGGTAACCAAGGCTGGGAGCACAACATCCAGGGATATTCAATATTCAGGAGGGATAGATAGAAAGGAAAAGGAGGTGGGGTAGCGTTGCTGGTTAGAGAGGAGATTAGAAAGGAAGGACATTAGCTTGGATGATGTGGAATTGATATGGGTAGAGCTGCGAAACACTAATGGGCAGAAAACGCCAGTGGGAGTTGTGTACTGGCCACCTAACAGTAGTAGTGGAGTTGGGGATGGCATCAAACAGGAAATTAGAAATGCATGCAACAAAGGTAAAACAGTTATAATGGGTGACTTCAATCTACGTATAGATTGGGTGAATCAAATTGGCAGGGGTGCAGAGGAAGAGGATTTCTTGGAATGTATGCGGGATAGTTTTCTAACTCAACATGTAGAGGAACGAGAGAGCAGGCTATTCTAGACTGGGTATTGAGTAATGAGCAAGGGTTAGTTAGCAGTCTTGTTGTGTGTGGCCCCTTGGGCAAGAGTGACCATAATATGGTTGAGTTCTTCTTTAGGATGGAGAGTGATATAGTTAATTCAGAAACAAGGGTTCTGAACTTAAAAAAGGTAACTTTGACGGTATGAGATGTGAATTGGCCAAGATAGACTGGCAATTGATTCTTAAAGGGTTGACGGTGGATGTGCAATGGAAGGCATTTAAAGACTGCATGGATGAACTACAACAATTGTTCATCCCAGTTTGGCAAAAGAATAAATCAGGGAAGGTAGTGCATCCGTGGATAACAAGGGAAATCAGGGATAGTATCAAAACAAAGATGAAGCATACAAATTAGCCAGAAAAAGCAGCCTACCAGAGGACTGGGAGAAATTCAGTCCAGCAGAGGAGGACAAAGGGCTTAATTAGGAACGGGAAAAAAGATTATGGAAGAAAACCGGCAGGGAACATAAAAACTGACTGCAAAAGCTTTTATAGATATGTGAAGAGAAAAAGATTAGTTAAAATAAATGTAGGTCCCTTGCAGTCAGAAACAGGTGAATTGATCATGGGGAACAAGGACATGGCAGACCAATTGAATAACTACTTTTGTTCTGTCTTCACTAAGGAAGACATAAATAATCTGCCGGAAATAGCAGGGGACCGGGGGTCAAATGAGATGGAGGAACTGAGTGAAATCCAGGTTAGTCGGGAAGTGGTGTTAGGTAAATTGAATGGATTAAAGGCCGATAAATCCCCAGGGCCAAATAGGCTGCATCCCAGAGTGCTTAAGGAAGTAGCCCCAGAAATAGTGGATGGAATAGTGATAATTTTTCAAAACTCTTTTGATTCTGGAGCAGTTCCTGAAGATTGGAGGGTAGCTAATGTAACCCCATTTTTTAAAAAGGGAAGGAGAGAGAAAACGGGGCATTACAGACTAGTTAGTCTAACATCAGTAGTGGGGAAAATGCTAGAGTCAGTTATTAAAGATGGGATAGCAGCACATTCGGAAAGTGGTGAAATCACTGGACAACATCAGCATGGATTTATGAAAGGTAAATCAGGTCTGACAAATCTTATAGACTTTTTCTAGGATGTAACTAGTAGAGTGAATAAGGGAGAACCAGTGGATGTGTTATATCTGGACTTTCAGAAGGCTTTCGATAAGGTCCCACATAAGAGATTAGTATGCAAACATAAAGCACACGGTGTTGGGGGTTCAGTATTGATGTGGATAGAGAACTGGCTGGCAGACAGGAAGCAAAGAGTAGGAGTAAACGGGTCATGTTCAGAATGGCAGGCAGTGACTAGTGGGGTACCGCAAGGCTCAGTGCTGGGACCCCAGCTATTTACAATATATATTAATGATTTGGACGAGGGAATTGAATGCAACATCTCCAAGTTTGCGGATGATAAGAAGCTGGGGGGCAGTGTTAGCTGTCAGGAGGATGCTCGGAGGCTGCAAGGTGACTTGGATAGGTTGGGTGAGTGGGCAAATGCATGGCAGATACAATATAATGTGGATAAATGTGAGGTTATCCACTTTGGTGGCAAGAACAGGATAGTAGACTATTATCTGAATGGTGGCCGATTAGGAAAAGGGGAGATGCAATGAGACCTGGGTGTCATGGTACACCAGTCATTGAAAGTAGGCATGCAGGTGCAGCAGGCTGTGAAGAAAGCAAATGGTATGTCAGCAGGGTGGTTCTTCTGTAGATGTACAGGCCTTGGTGAGACCACACCTGGAGTATTGCGTACAATTTTGGTCTCCTAATCTGAGGAGAGACATTCTTGCCATAGAGGGAGTACAGAGAAGGTTCACCAGGACTGGTGGCAGGACTTTCATATGAAGAAAGACTGGATAGACTCGGCTTGTACTCGCTGGAATTTAGAAGATTGAGGGGGGATCTTATAGAAACTTACAAAATTAAGGGGTTGGACAGGCTAGATGCAGGAAGATTGTTCCTGATGTTGGGGATGTCCAGAACAAGAGGTCACCGTTTAAGGATAAGGGGGAAGTCTTAGAACTGAGATGAGAATTTTTTTTTTCCCACACAGAGAGTGGTGAATCTGTTGAATTCTCTGCCACAGAAAGTAGTTGATGCCTGTTCGTTGGCTATATTTAAGAGGGAGTTAGATGTGGCCCTTGTGGCTAAAGGGATCAGGGGGTATGGAGAGAAGGCAGGTTCAGGATACAGAGTTGGATGATCAGCCATGATCATATTGAATGGTGGTGCAGGCTCGAAGGGCCTACTCCTGAACCTATTTTCTTTGTTTCTATGTTGTTAGAGCTGGTATGGATTCAATGGCACAAAGGTCTTCCTTCCATTCTGAAATCATTGAGATACTGGGATACGATGGTATAATGGAGCAGAATTTTTGATGTAATGAGTGCGAGCATTCTCAGCTCTTAATCTTAGTCTTCGGTTGATAACACATCTTTACCTTTACCATTTTTAAACCCAAGTAGAATTTCATTTGATTTATTATTTGGTTATATAAATAGATGGAAAATAGTGCAACTTGAATTTTGTAACGTTTAAAACTAAAATCCCACCTGAATCAGGTGAATGGTCAATGCCACCAAAATGTAACATGACTGCCCTGAAATTCAACTCTGCTTGGGAGCGCTATCTGCACTATAGTCAATGAAATGCAATTGGACAAAATATCAGAGACCCAAGACTGATTCTGCTATGTGGCGTATTTAGCATTGCCAACTAGTGGTGAGCTTTTAGACAGATAACGCGTTTTATCAATGGCCACCTAAATAAAATTGTTCTCACGACATACATGAAGACTGCTAATGTAAGCAGTTAATACCAGATCTTTTCAGAAGCCGATTTTTCATGGAAACAGGATTAATGGCTTAGATTTTGAAAAGCAGCGCATAAATAACAGATTGATAATGCTTTGTGTGGGAACTTATGCAGTTTGAAGAGGCCTAGCTTGAAGCTTCTTGGGCCTGTTCCACTCTGATGACTGTTTAGGCAACTGCAGGAGACTTTGCAGTCGCCACATGGTTGCCACATGTTCGTAGGTGGTTGCCGGGAGTCGCCTTCATGGTCGTGAGGAGTTCCCACATTTTGGGAACTAGTCGCGGCCTCATTATTGTTGCCAAGAATTTTTCAACATGTTGAAAAATTAGCGGCGACTAGAATGAAGTCGCCATGGAGATTAGCGAGAATTCTCGAGCCATCGGTGGGTCGCAAGGCGGTCCTAGTGAGTTGTCAGGAGGTCGAAGGTTCTCGGAGGCTCTAGTAGGTTGGAGCCAGTGCTGACCGGTGAATTTCATTGGCTCATTGGGGGAATAAAAAGGTAAGCAGTAGTTTTCAGAACCAAGGAATGGACCAGTAATGTTAAATGTCTGCCGAACTTCACAGCCTTGTATCTCTGGCTTCTTAAAAGTTGTCTCTACTCCTGCTCCCCACCTTTTAAAGAACTTACTGTATACTGTGCTTTAGCTGTCTTAATTACAATCACCTTGGCTTTGTACCGTGGGAATTTTTTTAGACAGCGCTCCCTCGCTTGCCTTGGCCCGCGCGTGTGTGCGTGTGTTCCGCTCCGACAGTCGCAGTTCCAGTTCCCGGTTTTTCAGGCGACTGCCAGCAACTTGACAGTCGCTGGCAGTCTGTTGAAAAATCGCCTAAGTGGGACAGGCCCATCTGTCTCTCCAATTCCCTCCATAGATGCTGCCTGACACCGAGTTCCTCCATCATTCCATAGCTCAAGATTCCATCATCTGAAGTCTCTTTTGTCAGTACATAATATTGCAAAAAGAAAAAGGCTGGATTTAAAACTTACTTTTGGATCTCCTCCATAAATAACTTGCCCCATAAAGTCTGTGTAGAACACAGCAGCTCCAATCACAGCAAACCATGTTACCAGATGGCAAATACATAGCCTCATAAGCTCCTTTGGCATTTTCAACATAGACAACCACAGAAGCTTTACGGTCGTCTCAGACTCTCCTCCTTCACTTTCTGTGTCACTGCTTGCATTGGTCACCCCACTCTGGTTCCGAAGTCTCTGACGTTGCCTTTGTTTCTTCTGCAGATCATACAGGTCATTCATGCTACGCGAGGATTTGATCAAGACGATGGCATTGGCACGACGAAAGCGGTAACGATGTGATCCCATCTTGCCGTAGTAGGAGAAGGTGTGAGATGACTGCCGGTAGAACACATGCCTCCGTCTGCGCATGGAACTGCTGGTTATTGATGGTTTCATTCCAACCATACAAGTATGGTGGTTAATGTTATCATTTGTGCTGTCTTCTGATAGCCCATTTGCCACTTTGGAAGTTTTAAGATCATCTTTCAAAACACCTTCAAATTCATGTTCCCTGAGTAAACTAGTGATGTGATTGAACTTGGATATAATCTCATGGTTGCAACTTTTGGGTATACTTGCTGAGGATTGACAGAGACTATCACAATGGTCCTGGAAAATAGAAGGTTCGATGTCTCGCAAAAAAAATAATTCTGATTCAATTTCTATTGTCGCATCAGACATGTGCAAAACAGAGTCACTTTGGCTCCGCCCAATATTTACATCCAGGAAGTCGAGGTTGACATCTTGCACAGAGCAAGTTTCATCAGGAAAAACTGCAGTGTTGCAATGCCGTTCTTTGTGGAGCAAGTCCAGCCGAGGGAGGGGTGAAAGATTTTCATTTACATTAGCATTCGAGTGTGCATCTGTTTCTTCATCAATGCGGTCTTGTTGGGGGTTATACTGCTCCTCCTCGATGCTGAAAAGATGTAAAGCAACAGAGACAGAAAAGATGATGGCTGCAAAGAAGAAGAGGACTTGTTGTTGTGACTTGAAGATCTGGCCCAGAGCAGTTTGCGTCCAATCTAAGCCACCCAGCATATAGCCAATAGCTCCACCAAGGCCTAGTGAGAAATTGAAAGCAAAAAACAAATGCAAAAGCAAATTAGATTCTTAAATTGTATCCATAACATTAAAAAAAAATGTAGATCGTCAATAAATGCAACTTCAACAAAAATTATGGGCATGCGCAAAAAGAGTCAAGATGTTGCAAGTACTTCAACAGCAGGAAGAATTGTAATAATGGATTTCAAATACAAAGAGAAAAAAATCTTCCGAAGATAATGGCTTTAAGAATATGCTTCGATAAAAGCAGAAAACTGGAAATACTTTCATAATGTTGGTATTTTGTATCCTGTTACACATGGATCAATTACATTGTTTACAGGTGTGTTCGCAAAGAATATAAAGAAGGATAGCACAAGCTTCTTTAGGTATGTTTAGAAAAAATGATTAGTAAAGACAAATGTGGGTCCCTTGAAGGCAGAAACAGGTGAAATTAATATGGGGAACAAGGAAATGGCAGAAGAGTTGAACAGGTACTTTGGTTCTGTCTTCACTAAGGAAGACACAATCTCCCAGAGGTACTGGAGGACAGAGGATCTAGGGAGACAGAGGAACTGAAAGAAATTTACATTAGGCGAAAAATAGTATTGGGTAGACTGATGGAACTGAATGCTGATAAATACCCAAGGCCTGATGGTCTGTATCCCAGGGTACTCAAGGAGGTGACTCTAGAAATTCTGGACGCACTGGTGATCATTTTCCAAAATTTTATAGATTCAGGATCAGTTCCTGTGGATTGGAGGGTAGCTAATGTTATCTCACTTTTCAAGAAAGGAGCAAGAGAAAACAGGGAATTAAAGACCATTTAGCCTGACATCGGTGGTGGGGAAGATGCTGGGGTCAATTATTAAAGTAATAACAGGGCATTTGGATAGCAGTAAAAGGATTGGTCCACGTCAGCATGGATTTATGAAGGGGAAATCCTGCTTGACTAATCTTCTGGAATTTTTTGAGGATGTGACAAATAAAATGGATGAAGGAGAGCCAGTGGATATAATGTGTCTGGACTATCAGAAAGCCTTTTTCTAAGGTCCCACACAGGAGATTAGTGGGCAAAATTAGAGCACATGGTATTGGGAGTAAGGTATTGACATGGATAAAGAATTGGTTGGCAGACAGGAAATAAATAGTAGGAATAAACGGCTCCCTGTCAGAATGGTAGGCAGTGGCGAGTGGCCTGCTGCAAGGCTCAGTGCCTTAATATATTAATGATTTAGATGATGGAATTAAAAGTAACACTAGCAAATTTGCAGATTACACAATCTGGGTAGCAACGTGAACTGCGAAGAGGATGCTAAGAGGTTGCAGGGTGACATGGACAGGTTGAGTGAGTGAGCAGATGCATGACAAAAGCAGTACATAATGTAGATAAATGTGAGGTTATCCACATTGGCAGCACGATCGAGGCAGATTATTATCACAATGGTGTCAGATTAGGAAAAAGGGAATGATCACAATGAATGGCGGTGCTGGCTCAAAGAGCTTAATGGCCTCCTACTGCACCTATTTTCGATATCATAAATTATCAGTCGTATTTTTATAGCCAAAAGGTCAGCTAAATGAAAATACAAATTTCAAACCTGCAGAAAATGCATGGATATTGAGTGCCATATCTTGTTCCTCTGTGTCTGCCACATCCAACAAATAAGCTCTGATTGGTCCCTCTGTTGCATCTGCGCAGAAGTCCAATACTACCACACCTAAAACAGTCAGGACTATGCCAATTGGTTGATGATCAGGGATGTCCCCAATGGCTAAACCTGAGAAACAGATATTTTTGAATATTAAAAACATTGCCGGAAACACGTGCTTACACTAAAGTTATCACATTATATTCTTATACCCACAATGACTATGTATCAATTCAAAACATTTAAATGTTTTCAGCAAAGTTTGAATGGAATCAGCGTTTTTATTTGGGAAGAGGACACAGGCTTAGATATTTCAACAGTCGACATGTCAAATGTTGCATACCTCTTTTGCCTTTAAACTACAATCACAGATGAAACTATTATGCAGCACACTTTGTCGCAAATAAAATGAAAACAAATTCAAAATACAAATTATTCCCTTTTTGTACATAACTGAATCAGGTCCTTTGGCCCAACAGATCCATCAAGTACTCACATATATAAATCGCATTTATCAGTAGTTTGTGTCCTGCTGTGCCTAGGTGATTCAAGTGCTTGTCAAGATCTTGGGACTTGTACATCAAGGTTCTCAATACTTTCTAATGTAAATCCCCCAAAATACATCACTTTACACATTAGAATACAATTTCATTAGTCACTGCTCATCTTTCCAGCCGATTAATATTATTTTCTAGCCATCTCTCCGCAATACCTACACCATCACCACCAGTGGTGCAGCGGTAAAGTTGCTGCCTTAGTGCTAAAGACCTGGGTTAGATCCAGACTACGAGCACTGTCTGTACAAAGTTTGCCCATTCTCCCTGTGACTGCATGGGGTTTCTCCTGTTTCCTCACACATTCCAGACATGCACGTCTGTAGGTTAATTAGCTTCCATATATTATTCCTAGTGCATAGGATAGAACTTGCGTACGGCTGATCTATGGTCGGCGTGGACTTGATGAGCAAAAGGGCTTGTTGCCACGTTGTATCTCTAAACTGAACTACCAATTATCATCTTTGGATATTAAGCCGTCCTTTGATATTGCAAAAATACTTTCATTGCCCATTTAAAAATATTCCTCAAATTAGGTACTTACAGTGGCTTGCAAAAGTATTCATACCCCTTGAACTTTGCCACATTTTGTCACGTTACAACCACAAAGGTAAATGTATTTTATTGGGATTTTATGTGATAGACCAACACAAAGTGGTGCATAATTGTGAAGTGGAAGGAAAATGATACATGGTTTTCAAATTTTTTTTACAAATAAAAAACTGAAAAATGTGGCGTGCAAAAGTATTCAGCCCCCTTTACTCTGATACCCCTAAATAAAATTCAGTGCAACCAATTGCCTTCAGAAGTCACTTAATTAGTAAATAGAGTCCACTTGTGTGTAATCTAATCTCAGTATAAATACAGCTGTTCTGTGAAGGCCTCAGAGGTTTGTTAGAGAACATTAGTGAACAAACAGCATCATGAAGCCCAAGGAACACACCAGACACGTCAGGGATAAAGTTGCGGAGAAGTTTAAAGCAGGGTAAGGTTATAAAAAAAATATCCCAAGCTTTGAACATCTCACGGAGCACTGTTCAATCCATCATCCGAAAATGGAAAGAATATGGCACAACTGCAAACCTACCAAGACATGGCCGTCCACCTAAACTGACAGGCCGGGCAAGGAGAGCATTGATCAGAGAAGCAGCCAAGAGGCCCATGGTAACTCTGGAGGAGCTGCAGTGATCCACAGCTCAGGTGGGAGAATCTGTCCACAGGACAACTATTAGTCATGCACTCCACAAATCGGGCCTTTATGGAAGAGTGGCAAGAAGAAAGCCATTGTTGAAACAAAGCCATAAGAAGTCCCGTTTGCAGTTTGCTACAAGCCATTTGGTGGACACAGCAAACATGTGGAGGAAGGTGCTCTGGTCTGATGAGACCAAAACGGAAGTTTTAGGCCTAAATGCAAAACGCTATGTGTGGCGGAAAACTAACGCAGGACATCACCCTGAACACACCATCCCCACTGTGAAACATGGTGGTGGCAGCATCATGCTGTGGGGATGCTTTTCTTCAGCAGGGACAGGGAAGCTGGTCAGAGTTGATCGGAAGATGGATGGAGCCAAATACAGGGCAATCTTGGAAGAAACCCTGTTAGAGTCTGCAAAAGACTTGAGACTGGGGCGGAGGTTCACCTTCCAGCAGGACAACAGCCCTAAACATACAGCCAGAGCTACAATTGAATGGTTTAGATCAAAGCATATTCATGTGTTAGAATGGCCGAGTCAAAGTCCAGACCTAAATCCAATTGAGAATCTCTGGCAAGACTTGTAAATTGCTGTTCACAGACACTCTCCATCCAATCTGACTGAGCTTGAGCTATTTTGCAAAGAAGAATGGGCAAAAATTTCAGTCTCTAGATGTGCAAAGCTGGTAGAGACATACCCCAAAAGACTTGCAGCTGTAATTGCAGCAAAAGATGGTTCTACAAAGTATTGACTCAGGGGGGCTGAATACTTTTGCACGCCACACTTTTCAGTTTTTTATTTGTAATAAAATTTGGAAACCATGTATCATTTTCCTTCCACTTCACAATTATGCACCACTTTGTGTTGGTCTATCACATAAAATCCCAATAAAATACATTTACGTTTGTGGTTGTAACGTGACAAAATGTGAAAAAATTCAAGGGGTATGAATACTTTTGCAAGCCACTGTATACTGGAAATGTTTCATTCACACTTAAAGGACTGCAGATATGAATCAGCAATGTCCAAATGTTCTCTCTGATTATTTTCCATAAATAACCATTCGTAAATGTGTTCTAAATGGGATTTTAGGTTACTTTTGGCTGAATGGTAGTCAACTCAATTAATACCAATTAATAACAAGTGCAGTGAATTAACAACATATTTCATATTAAAGTGTTGCACCAGCTGAGAAACAAGGCACTAATAATCCATGATCAAAATTGATCATAATTTCAGTAATGCAAATTTGATCAATGCTGTTTTGAATAAGTTTATGAATAAATAACTAAATATATTCAAATAAGAGAACTGAAGTCATCCACACATTCTCATCTTATGATTACCAAAGCATGACTTAGATGGCCAGTATGGAAACAACTGAGCTCTTTAGAGGGATTTTTATTAAGAGGAAAAACAAGAAAATCTTCAGGTTTTTACATCCACCAAAAGTCACAAACCAAGATTTACTAATTGCAGATTTGCTTTATTTTTAAATCCAATACAAACTAAGGAGCAGGTTGTGAATACAATGGATCAACCATTTAAGAAGAAAGAACACAAGTTACAAGTGACTGAAATCATCCATCTCAGATGGCTGTGGATTATCAGTCTGGGTACAGTCAAGGATGTGACCATAGTCCTTTGGGCAGGGAGGATACAAGGATCAGGCATCAAAACAATCAGTCAGGACACTGCTACATGGCACGGCAAGTTTGAGTTAGGAATCCAGGCACACGTCAGCACATGGAAAAATAATACTAGACTATTCACCAGTTATACACCTTTCAATTCCATCTTGGCAACTGAGGCATTTTAATAACATCTGGAATTTTATAGAAGCTGGCCTTAGTACTATAGGGAAGAAAATATTTCCTCCTTACCTTGCCAGGAATTCTCTCCCTTCCCCACCCTACTCACGCATTAGACATTAATAAAGATTTTATGTTTTGTTTAACAAAGTCACCTGCCATGCCATTTTTGTGTCGATTTTCTCACAAAATCACACTGGAGCATAAAGTAGTCTTATCATAGACTTTACATAGACGTCCTCAAATTGAGCATAATGATGAAGATTAAAGCCAATTCTGAGAGAGGAATGGCCAGAAATAAATAATTTAAAGAGATTTGAGAGAGTTCACTGCATACTTCTTTCCAATCAAAGGCTACTTTATTCAAAGACTCCCTGTTCCTCTCCCACTGCCAAAAGTCTAATCAAAGTACCACAATGTACTTGATATTCATTTTCCAAATAAATTTAAGGGAAACATTTCCTTTTCAACAACTTTATTGACCACCAGATATAGCTGGCAACTATTTAAACATTTTTTTAAACTTTCATTTTATAATTCTTATATGGTTTAACTTGATCTTTTAAATCGTGCAAGAAGTCAATCTAATGAAACATGAAATATTTAGAGCAAGCTATAGTAAACCAGAGTCATTGATTGTGAATGAAATTTCATCCATTACAAGATCAGCAGACACATTGTTCATCATACTTATTTTTACACGTATGAAAAAGGTATTTATTTGTTTTTTAAAACATCATAAACAGGAGGTGTTTTAAAGATTTGAATTTGATAAGAAAAAGTGTTCCAATAACATAGCCTTTGACAGCTGCTTGGGAATATTTTTTATGAAAGGAAAACAACAGGAAGCATTTCCTTTGAATTGCTTCCTACCGTTTTTTTCTCACGTGAAAGAGATTTATGGAATCCCCAATGCGTGTGAATGAATTAGACTGAAAAGTACCAACCTGATGGAATACGTGATTACTATTGTAATTTGTTTTCAAATTAAAGTGACTAATCAAAAATCAAGACAAGACCTTTCTACACACTGATCAAAAGGGTCCTAACATGAAACCCAATGGCCACTATCCATGTTCTCCAGAGATGCTGACTGACCCACTGAGTTACTCCAGCAATATCGATTTTTAAATAAGAAAAAATTCAAAATTGGTACCTAGCAAGATATCTGGATGTCATCTGCAGAAAGAGAATATGAAGATAAAATTAAAAAAAGCGTTCTCAATCTATTTCGAAGGAGGAAAGGGACACAAGCTTTCTAAATTGTAACAAATATCCAGGTCTGTTCTTAAAATCAACAGTCAAACTTGCTTCTGTTAAAATTATCAATAGTTTATCAAGTGTTTAAGAAAGAACTGCAGATGCTGGAAATATCGAAGGTAGACAAAATGCTGGAGAAACTCAGCGGATGAGGCAGCATCTATGGAGCGAAGAAATAGGTGACGTTTTAGGTCAAGACCCTTCTTCAGTCAATTACAATTTTCAAATTACATTTGGTCAGATATGTGGATAAGAAGGGCATTGAGGGACATGGGCCAAATACAGGCAAATGGGACTTTGAAACACTGCAGTGCGATCACACATTTCCTGTTAAATGGTGCCTAGAACAAAACTCATGCTGTGGCCTAACATGTATAATTCCAACATAAACTCCTTGCTCTTGTGGTTTCTACCTTGGCTAATAAATTTTTTTTGATATTTTTTGTTACTTTATCCTCCGCTTGTACTATACTTAAATATCTGTGGACATAGACAAAGGTCCCTCTGTTTTTCTCAATATCTTCCGTTATTGTAGATTTCCTTTCTTGCTCCCCAGCAGCAATAATTTATGTTTCACTGGATTTTATTTCATTTCCCACTTTACTGTTCAGCTGCCACAATCATCCATGCCTTTTTTCTTCCCACTCAATCATACTGCCATCGTTTTGTATCATCTGCAAACATTTATCACAAGCTACTTATATTTAAATCTAAATTACTTAGTCATTAATACGCCAAACAGAATGGAAACCACATAGCAAGTTTAAATTCTCTGGCACAATTCTTGCAGTCAAGTTGATTGAACAAACCACAAAATAAAGTGGCTTAAATAACTACAATAGCTAAAAAAAGTGGTCAACTTATTCCAAAATAATTTAAAATGTCATGAATGAATATAGTTGCATGGCGACCACTGAAATACAATCATTCCATTATTTACCTATGAGCGAGCCATTTAGGAAGAGTGCAACTCCGAAGAGGACTCCAATACAAAGAGCTAGGATGAAGGGGCGACGGCGGCCCCAGCTCAAAGTGCAGCGATCACTAGCAGAACCTATCAGTGGAGTGAAGATCAGTCCTAGGATTGGGCTGAGAAACCAGGTGAGGCTGTAGTATTGCTCTGGAAGACCTGCAATAACAAAATTGAAATTTCGTAAGTACAGCAAGTAGACAAACAATTCAGTTAAACATTTACAGAAATATTTTCATCCAATTTCTGGTTTTCTCACTCTTATGCAAGTTAATCCAAGGAAGCTAACTGTGCTTTAAAAAAATCAAATCTGTATTAGGAACCGACATTAATAATTTCAAAAAGTCCTCTCCGAAACTGTTATCAGTGCAGGAATTTCAGGCAAAAGGTACATACATCTGTTCGTGTTCTGTGCACGGCAAGGTACAACAATGAGAATTCTCCTGCGATTGTGTGGATTTCCTCCGGTGGTTTGATTTTTGTCCCATCACCCCAAAAAACCATGGGTTTTTTTTTATTGACCACTAAATTGCCCCACGTTTAATAGACAGGCAGGAACAGGCAGTGTGTGGGAAGAATACAGTGGGTCAGGTTAGCATTAAGGGCAAATATGTAGCAGGATGGTTGGTGGCCTGTTTATGCCATGCCTCTCCATTCATCATTGTTGAAAACATTAGGGATGCAGTGGTGCTGGTTTCCGATGGGAACGGTGACGAATGCACCACACATCTCTTTCCCCCAGTTCCTGCGGACCTCCGCTACTGGAAGTATAGGATTTTGGTGTGTGTGCTTTATCATCATTCCTTACAATGCCATGTACGACAGTGATCGCAACTTCTACTGAAGTGTGGATGGCAGTTGGCTCGCTAGAAACCCATCTAATCCATCATCTAATTATATTTAACTATCTTGAAGCACTTGTTTCATCACATTTTCAATGCCATTTCAGTGCACTTCCCCTAAAACCTGTCCCCAAGCCCACCAGATACTATTAGTATCTTTTTCATTACAGAAGTCTATTAAAATAGGAAACTTCACATAATCCCCAAAATTAGTTTATTTTTGCTGTATTTTAATGCAAGCTATCAAAGCTACAAATGGTCTTATATCATTTAGCAATTGGACAGCAGCATTGCGAGAGCAAGACTGCACGCACCCGAGGAACAGCACTTCGCGTTGCTTTACAATCTAATGGTATGAATATCGAAGTCTCCAATTTTGGTTAAGACCCCCTTCTCTTTTGTATTATAGGCATGATTCCAGCATCTCCAATTCACCTCTGACTATAGCAGCCTATATTACAGCTTTTGTATTGCAATTGATAGTTGTACAAATCAACTGCTGCCCAAATGTGATGATGCTCACGTCATTATGGACAAGAAAAATCATTACAGGACATCACTACAGGAGCAATGTCTAGCGTTGTTACAAATTCCTGCCATCAGTGGCGCTCCAGATCTGCATGGCGCCTGTGCGTGCGACTTGAGAAGCTGTGGGGCGGGGGTAAAATGCAGGTTTTTATTGGTTGGCAGGGAGGGTTTTCCTCGTACGACAAGCTTATGAAGAAATTTGGTTACGTCACCCCGGTCGCGATTTAAAAAAAAAAACGATGCTTGACTATTTAATTGCTGGATGAAAGTCGGGCACAACTTCAACATCATGGATTGCAAGTTCTGGACAAAGGTATGTACGGTAGGATATTTATTTAACATCTTATCTGGTTTTTGGTGCAATTTAATTTTAAATCTGATGAAGCAAAATATGTTATTTAGGCCCAATATCAACTGTGTCCTGTCTGCTGGCAATAGCCAATAGGTGCAGGAGTAGGCCATTCGGCCCTTCGAGCGAGCCCGTTCAGTACCCCGTTCCTGCCTTCTCCCCATAACTTTGCTATCTTTAAGAGCCCTATCTAGCTCTCTTGAAAGCATCCAGAGAACCTGCCTCCACCGCCCTCTCAGGCAGAGAATGTGAGTGAGCAAAATCACGGCGGGTGTATCATAATCCAAATATTTTGCGTTGTGTATCAATGATCAATATTTTCATACTAAATGTCAGATTTAAAAACTTCCATTAAATAGTTTTTAGTCGGGTATTTAGTATGAAAATATTGATACTGGATAGGCAATTACATAAAATATAGATTTAGATGTTCTTATTATGACATTGTGCAAAAATTAATGATTTTGATTACCTTAAGAGTGGATGTTTGTGGATTTTGAACATATATCTGTGTAAAACGGTCCTTGCTGCTGCAGTGTTATAAACCAACAAATCAAAAAAACTACAGGAAATAAACATTCAATTCTTTTGATTTGACATAGAAATGTGAGATCTAAAAATCATGTTAAATTGTGAATTCTTGTGTGAAAGGTATCAGTTTGTTATTTGGATACTTTGGCTATTTAAAAAAATCAATTTTAGCCTTTTCTTAAGAATGGGATAGATGGTTAGATCTAGTAATCGAATTTAGATGAATTTCATCGATTTGATGACACTGATGAATATGAACTTTGTCTACATCCAAGGTTGCTCTTGCATTAAGTATTGCACAAAGATCAGTAAATTTAGGACACAGTTGAAAACTCCCAAATGTGCAATTAATCAAGCGTTAAAGGGAAAGCAAAACCGAATAGATTTGAAGGACAGAAAGATTCAGGAACTCAAAACCAAATTACGTGGGAATACTTTGGCACGAGAGCTTACTGAAACCAAGGCAGAGTTTTTGAAATTTAAAAGCACACAGACAATTGCTCAAGTTTCGTGGCTGTAAGAAAACGAAGAAGATTGTTTTAATTCACCAGTACAGAAAAGTTTAGGAAAAACTAAAGGGCAGGGAAGAGGATGTGAGACGGCTCGAATTTGACAATCTTGATCTCAAAGAAACAATCAAAACTTTGGAGGCTGCCAGTATTGTCAAGTCAAAGGTGGACCAGAAGACTTACTCCTCAACAACAAGGATGCACGTGTTTGACTGTATTGTAAACAAAACTCCCACAGCAAACATTCCAAACCTGATGAGCCAGTTGCACAAGCGAAGTGGACTTGATCTGGATAGTGTTCCTCAACGCAGTGCAGTTGAACTTACGGCCTGAAAATTGGGAGCTGTTGCTGAGTTAGACAGCAGAGATGATCCTAGCAACAAAGGATTTGTCTGTTGGTTTTGATGCAACCACCTAGGAAGAGACCCATATAAACAGTGCACACTTCACCACCACAAATGAACGTCTTTCTGCAGCAGTCGATGAATTGGCTGGTGGGACCTCTGAGGACTATGCGCAACATATTTGCGATACTGTTGAAAATGTGTGAAACTTACACTTCACCACCACAAATGAACGTCTTTCTGCAGCAGTCGATGAATTGGCTGGTGGGACCGCTGAGGACTATTCGCAACATATTTGCGATACTGTTGAAAATGTGTGAAACTTACACTTATTTCAATGAACAAGTGGATTTCCAAGACACCAGGCAAAATATGATAGACAACATTACAAATACACTGAGTGACAGGTGTGCAACTAATCATGCTGCTATTAGGATTATGAACAGTGAGTGGGGTAAATCTTTGAATGAGCTCTACGGCCACTTGCATCCTCTCGATTCCATCGCAACATCAGTTCGCTCAGCCCTCAGAAAGCACAAACGATCCAGAGGCAAAGTCTTGTTCGGGAAGGACCGTCTAGCAGGAAATGTCATACTGCAGATATACAAACTTCGTTACAAGAATGGAAAAGGGGACCCAAAAGGATTTGTTGCATTTTTAGATGAAAGGAACATCTCCCGAGGTGTCTTCCCATGGTACCGTGGCAACAGATTACATATACTTTTCCATATTAGTGGCAAGTTCATAGAACATTATGCTGAATAGCGGAACATCCTGTGGGGGGTTGAGAAGCACCATCCTCCATGACTTCACCCAGGCTGCAGCAAAAGTAGAACTTCAGATATTGGGCTTACTTGGCAAATATCTGACTGGGCCTTGGATGAAGATCTTCCAAGAATTCCAGAATCAGATCAACTATGTTGATGGCATCAAAGTAGTTAAAGGGGTGATTGCTGCTCCAAGGAAGCCACAGAAAATCCAGAGAACTTGATATTGGCAAGGGCAGATTTCTTCGGTGAGGAGGTGCATCTCGATGCCACGTTGACAAATCTTTGGGAGCTACCAGTACATCCACAGTTCAGTTGAGGTCAAAGATGAGGAGCTGTCTTCAAGCTGTCATCACTGTGTTGGAGAGGCAGTATAGTAAATACTTTGAACTTGATGCAACTGAGAGTCTGAAGGAGACTGCATCAGCAAGATTACACATCATCGATGTGGAGGAGATAATGGGGGATGCTTAGCTCATCGAAACAGAAATCTCAATGCCACCATGTGTTATTTGTCATGTAGGAAGCAGGCCTGCAAGAAAAGAACAGTCAACTTCCTTGATAATCTCGAGGAGCAACATTGGAAGGAGGTGCTCTGTAAAGCAATGAAATGGGGAGAGTTCAGAGGAACAGACGGAAGAAAAAAGAAAGAATTGAGTGCAGAAATCACCAAGTGACAGAAAGACAAGGAGCTGCTCAGGACACAAAAGAGGGAAAAAACTGGGGGAAAAAATGGAGAGAGACCAATTTAGACAGCATTCGCAGAGATTATCCGAATTTGGATTAGTCCAAATGTGATGATCTACAGGACATTCTTAATGGGAAAGTAGTGGGCAGAAAAGAATGTCATCCGTGGTTTGAAGAGCAAAAACTTGTAGTTTACAATGCCAAAATTGAAAAGTTGAGGAAAAACAAGGTGCACAGAGTTGCTTATTGGTTGCAGTCTGAGGACTATAATGATGCTATTGATTATGATATGCCAATGTACCAGCTAGCAGCTGAACTTCTCCATGAAGACTTGGTCTTTTGCTAGAAATTGTAATTTCTTTCCTTGTCTGTTATGGACTTCCGGCACTTAATATAATAATATTAAAGTTCTGATCTTGAGAATATCACTTTTTTAAATTAAAGGCAGTCTGGGTGTTTATTACTATTTCAGTCACAACGATTAATTTTGTAATTATTTACTTAATTAGGTAATTTAACTAATTATACTTTAATTTCAGGTCATCCAAGATGTACCATATTTTTTTCAGAATGCTTCAATCTATAATAACTGAAAATGTCATTCAGTTCTTTTAATTTAAGTTTTGTGCTTTTATGTCAATTGACTGCCCTCGATCACAGCTTTTGTGTTAAGTTAATGGAAAAGGAATAGTGAACAATATGCTGATTTCCAAGTATGAAAATGACCATAAGTTTTTTAATATTGAAGATGTGAAATTGAATTGGCTATCAATTTAAAGTTCTTTTTGTGCTTTATCTGATGGGATAAATTACAGGCTTGGTTTTTAACATCTCAACATGTTGCAACATCCCTACAATGTCTCATCTTAAACATCCTCACCTTTTGCAGGACAGCTCCAGACCATGTACTACATGCTACCAGCCACCTACAGCTAGCTTATAACTTACAGCTGAAATATTAACATTGTGAATTCAAATGGTCGCAATGTGCATTACCGCTATATGCCTTCAATATACAAATAGTGAACTACAGTGCCCTCCAAATGTTTGGGACCCATCTCTTATTTATTTGTCTCTGTACTCCACAATTTGAGATTTGTAATAGAAAAAAAAACACATTTGGTTAAAGTACACATTGTCAGATTTTTAATAAGGGCCATTTTTATACATTTTGATTTCACCATGTAGAAATTACAGCAGTGTTTATACATAGTCCCCCCCATTTCAGGGCACCATAATGTTTGGGACACAGCAATGTAATGTAAATGAAAGTAGTCATGTTTAGTATTTTGTTGCATATCCTTTGCATGCAATGACTGCTTGAAGTCTGCGATTCATGGGTGTCTTCTCTGGTGATCCTGTCAGGCCTGTATTGCAGCCATCTTTTGCTTATGCTTGTTTTGGAGGGGCTAGTCGCCTTCAGTTTTCTCTTCAGCATACAAAAGGCATGAAGATCGTGTGATTGACTCAGATCGTGTGATTGACTTGGCCACTCAAGAATTGACCATTTAAGCTTTGAAAAACTGCTTTGTTGCTTTAGAGGTATGTTTGGTATCATTGTCTTGCTGAAGAACCACATCTGTGCCTTCCTCCCTCGCACGATGACCCGCTGCAGTTCGCATACCGTCCAAAGAGATCCACGGATTATGTGGCCTCCCAGGTTCTGCACACCACCCTCTTTCACCATGACAACCAGAAAAGGGGTGGTCTATGTCAGGATGCTGTTCATTGATTACAGTTCAGCTTTCAATATCATAGTCCCCACCAGACTCATCGAGAAGCTGCTGGAACTGGGGCTGAACACCCCAGTGTGCCTGGGTCCTGGACTTTCTCACCACCAGGCCCAGGTGACCAAGGTGGGGAGATATACCTCCAATCCCCTCACCCTGAACACAGGACCCCCCCCCCCCCCCAGGTTGCATCCTCAGCTCCCTACTGTACTACCTTTAGCTCCAACTCCATCATCAAGTTTGCTGATGACACTGTGGTGGTGGACCTGATCTCCGATAACGATGAGAAGGCCTACCGGGAGGAGGTGGCTGATCTGGCACTGGAGTCAGGACAACAGCCTCCTCTTGAATGTCACAAAAACTAAGGAGCTGATTACAGACTTTAGAAGTGCTCAACATCAAAGGACATGCACGCCCCTCGAGATAAATGGAACTATTGTGGATAGGTTGAGCAGGATAGGTTAAATACCTGGGAGTCCACATCACAAAGGATCTGACATGCGCAACACACGCTGCCGCACTGGTAAGGCAAGGCAGTGCCTTTACCACCACAGGCAGCTGTGGAAATTCAGTCTGTCTGAGGATCCTTCAGTGTTCCTACTCTGGGGCTGTAGAAAGCTTCTTGTTCGGTAACATCTCACTCTGGTTTGGGAACAGCTCTGCCCAGCACAGGAAGGCTCTGCAGAGAATAGTGCGTTCGGCTGAACGCACTATGGGAACTACACTCACCTCCCCTGCAGGACCTATACACCAGGTGCAGATCCAGATCCAGCAACATAATGAAGGACCTCTTTCACCCCAGCAACAGACTGTTCTGTTCTGTTATTCTGTTGTTTTTGCACAATCCGCAGGCATTGCCACTTTCATTTCACCGCACATCTAGTATATGTGACAAATAAAGTTAATTTTAATGAACTGCCGGCCAATGGGTTGAGGCATTTGTTTGAACTTGAGCAGATAGGATGTGTTTATGTTACTACCATCAGTAGGTGCAGGAGTAGGCCATTCGGTCCTTTGAACTAGCACCGCCATTCACTGCGATCATGGCTGATCATCCACAATCAGTACCCCTCTTCCCGCCATCTCCCCATATCCCTTCGCTCCTCTATCGTTGAGAAATCTATCTAGCTCTCAAAAGCGTCCAGAAAATTGGCCTCCATTGCTGAAGGAAGAAAATTCCACATTCACAACTCTGTGAAAAAGCTTTTCCTCATCTCCTTCTAAATGGCTTACCTCTTAACTGTGGCCCCTGGTTCTTGACTCTCCCAACATCGGGAGCAGGTTTCATGCCTCTAGCGTGTCCCAAACCCTTAATAATCTTATGTTTCGATAAGATCCCCTCTCATCCTAATTTCCAGAGCATACGAGCCCAGCTGCTCCATTCCACCAACATACAAGAGTCCCGCCTTCCTGGGAATTAATCTCACGAACCTACGCTACACTCCCTCAATAGCAAAAATGTCCTCCTCAAATTTGGAGATCAAAGCTGCACACAATACTCGGTGTGTGGTCTCACTAGGGCCCTGTACAGCTGCAGAAGGACCTCTTTCCTCCTATACACAACTCCTTGTTACGAAGGCCAACATGCCATTTGCTTTCTTCACTGCCTGCTGTATTTGCATGCTTACTTTCAGCGACTGATGAACAAGGACCATCCCCAGATCTCGCTGTATTTCCCCTTTTCCCAATTTGACACCATTCAGATAATAATCTGCTTTCCTGTTTTTGCCACCAAAGTGGATAACCTAACATTTATCCACATTATTCTGCATCTGCCATGGATCTACCCACTCACCCAACCTATCCAAATCACCCTGCATCCTCCTCAGTTCACACTGCCACCCAGCTCTGTGTCAACTGCAAATTTGCTAATGTTACGTTTAATCCCTTCATCCAAATCATTAATGTATATTATAAATAGCTGCGGTCCCAGCACCGAGCCTTGCGGTACCCCACTAGTCACTGCCTGCCATTCCGAATGGTACCCGTTCATCCCTACTCCATTTCTTGTCTGCCAATACATTTTCTATCCATGTCAGTACCCTACCCCCAATACCATGTGCTCTAATTTTGCCCACTAATCTCCTTTGTGGGACTTTATCAGCAGTTGTATCATCAATGAAGATAAATGAGCCAGTACCTTCAGCAGCCATACATGTTCAAGCCATAACACTCCCACCAGTGTTTCACAGATGGGGTTTGTACGTTTTGGATCTTGAGCCGCTCCTCTCCTCCATATTTTGCTCTTGCCATCACTCCCGATATGTTAATCTTAGTCTCGTCTGTCCACAAGACCTTTTCTCCAAAACTGTGGTTGCTCTTTTAAACACTACTTGGCAAACTCTAACCTGGCCATTCTATTTTTGCAGAGTAGCCTCTGTATTTCTGTTCATGAAGTCTTCTGCAGACAGTCATCATTGACAAATCCACAGCTGTCTCCTGAATGTTTCTGATCTGTTGGACAGGTGCTTGGGGATTTGTCTTTATCATAGAGAGAATTCTTCTGCCATCAGCTGTGGAGGTCGTCCTTGGTCTGCCAGTCCCTTTGCAATTAATAAACTCAGTGCTCTCTTCTTAAAAATATTCCAAACAGTTGATTTTGGTAAGCCTAAGGTTTGGCTGATGCGTGCAGTTTTATTCTTGTTTCTCGGTCTCATAATGGCTTCCTTGACTTTCATTGGTACAACTTTGGTCATGTTGATAAACAGCAATGCTTCCAAGGTGATGGGAAGACTGAAGGAAAGTGGGTGCTGAGAGCTCTTATACCTGCATTTAATCACACCTGAGCAATTACAAACACCTGCAAAGCCATGTGTCCCAAACATTATGGTGCCCTGAAATGGGAGCGGGGGAAATAGACTGTATAAACACTGCTGCAATTTCTACATGGTGAAACCAAAATGTATAAAAATACCCATTAATAAAATCTGTGCACTTAATCACGTGATTATTTCTATTACAAATCTCAAAATGTGAAGTACAGATGCAAATAAATAAACGGGTCTTTGTCCCAAACATCATGGCACTGTATATTTCAGAAATACTACATTCATTAAAATGTTTAGATATTTCCCATGGTTGACTTGTTTTTTTAAATATGTAAATCAGCAGCTTAAAAACACCTTTTGGAGATCTGCCATGGCAATTATATCATTTTAATGGAAATGGATCATAACAAACAGGAAAGCCTAATCTTTTACTACAATTGGAAAGCAGTGGGATTATTTGAAATGGCATTTCTCACAACACAATGTATTGAGCATCAATTTGCTGATTAAAACAATAATATCGGCATAAATTCATACTGCAGGAAAACACATTGTGTTTGTCCCGTTCACAGAGAATGGCTCGAACTTAAAGTGCCTGACAGCCTACTCGTAACTATCCATCCAACATCTCAGCCAGAACAATGATATTATTTCCTATTGGCACAAGAAACGCTTTATTTCCTGTTGGCCCCTAGATAAGTGGCAGGTGGAAAGCTCAGTACTACTAGCTATTATGAATAGTTAATAATCTGAACAGGAAACAGCCGGATGCAGTTAATGTAGTGTAAAATGTGTCAGAAACAGGGTATCAATCAAGGAGTTGTTAGCTACATTCAATGTATTTCCTCAGTCTTAAAATTGATCTCCCAATTTCCCTTTTGAAAAGTGTTAATTTAAAAACAAATTACAATTTTTCCCATTCACCATCCCTATATATTCAAAGTACAGAACATGTTTCCATTAAGACTCACTCCACACTTCTGTGGTCCACTGTCTTAATTCTTCGAGCAATTTTTTTTTAAAATAAGGAAGAGAGAGTCGCCATCACATTCAACGTGTCAGCACAGCCTTTGGCCAACCGAAAAGGGAATTTGAAGATCAATACCTCAAAGGTGTTACAAAACACTGGACACTGTTTTTAGCTACCGATTTTTGGACTCCCTGTAGAAATGTAGTCACTGCAAAATCTACTAGTATTGTGAGCAAATGAATATTGGTGCCCCATTCTAGGAGAAAATCCCCATCAGGGCCCTAATTACACTCAGTTAACTCAGAATACACAATTGATCAAATGAACTAATTCTGCTCCCATCACTTATGGCCTTATGATATGGTAGAGTTCTTAAATTATATGGTAGAGTTCTTAAAGGTAGAAATACTCCATATTTATATTTCCCCAAAAGGTAACCAACCCATAACTGCATGACATGTACTGATTATATAAATTAACTATTTACAGTCACTAGCAATATAAATTTACATACTGGATTTTGTTAACTTTTGCAACATCAAATTAACTGATGTTTTACATCCAAACTATCAAGGTTGGAAAGGCTTGATTCGGAACTTTACTTTTTCCTGTTCAGCCCCCTTCATCCATTTTATGTGTTCCCACCCAGCTATGGATGCAGAGAACCAATCCTGAAACAAACTGTGGTTTACCTGAACATGTTCTCAATCGTTTTCGGATTGCCATATGCACGTATCAACTGATTGATACAACTTCTGTTGTATCATGTTTCCCCATCTTCATCATATAGTTTGACTCCCTGCACCTAACTTTCCTCAGAGCTCTTGAACCTGACAACCTCCATAGACTGATGCTCAAAGTATATTTACTGTCCCTCTAATTAAACTAGTTGCTCCAAACCTCCTGACGTTTGCCATCATCCTGCCTCCCTCCCCTTTCATCTAATTTAGGTTGCAAACTCAGCCACATCCTGGATCTCTCAGCATATGAACTTGCGAATGTTCAGGAGTATGGAAGGCACAAATCTATACATGAGAAGCAATGACTCCGACTACTGGACCCTTTCTCAAAAAGCCCTTGCCTTCAAAGGAGGTGCTGATCTATCCACAAATGGGACAAAAATAATATGGAGAGGTTTAAGTTACATCAAATTTGATAAGAGTGGAGGAATGAAACACTGTACTCATTCAAACTGTGGAGCATTATCAGAAGCATTTTCCTTCAATGTGCTCTGTGCTACAAAAGACAAAATGTGTTCATTCTGTTGAGGTATATGATCCACATTGCAAAACCTCTAACCACCAAATGGTCACAAAACCATGAAAAGACAATTACTCCGTTAATTGTCAATGCTTACTTGTTGAATATGGAAAAGTAGGCCATCTCCACGGTCAGGCAGCTTGTCTGCAATTGAGACAGAGCAAGATTTCTGCCAAAGTCCTACATTCTGATCAATGACTTCTATATTAGCTAGTACCTTCATGTGAGCACCATCCAAATACCAAGCACAAATGTATTTTTGCAACCATGACTGATGCCTCCCTGCAGACAACTACACCACACCATCTCTTCCAGGAGATCTCATCATGCTCCTCCATCATCTCCAATTCATCTCTAAAGTAAACATGCAGTGTTCGTTTGCAGCAGGCATATAAATAGTCCTGGAAAGGTCATAAGCTGTACCTAGAAAATATCTAACTTGCAATTGTAAAATTCATCCCCTCAAAACAGCCAAAAGAATGCATCAGTGATAGTACTTTGCCTTGCAGTATTCAATGGAATCTTCCAGAACCGATTTAAAAAACACCAAAGTTCTTGTCCCAATTCCATAAGATGAAGAATAATGACAACACCTTCCACATCAAATTAGTGCACACCTATTTCCTTTGAACACGGAGACTTGACATTCGCCATTTTTGGAAAATGAGGGTAAAGAACTAGCTATTCAAATTCAATTATGAGCAATTGCTATCCTTGGTAAGCAAAATGTCATCCATAATTGTTCACCTCCTTATGCATAAAGCCTCAAATAAATCTTCAAATCAGAAAAAAAAGCTGCTGAAAACCAAGATGCTAATCTTGTGGACCATTTCACTGAATGGCATTAAGCTGTTTGAGGGCAGCACAGTGGTGCAGTGGTAGAGTTTCTGCCTTACAGCACCAGAGACCCAGGTTCGATCCTAACAATGAGTGCTGTCTATATGGAGTTTATACTTTCTCCCCATTACCGCATGGGTTTTCTCTGGGTGTGCCAGTTTCCTCCCACATTCCAAAGAGGTGCAGTTTTCTAGATTATTTGGGTTTGGCAAACTGTCCAGGGCGTGTAGAATAGTAAGAGTGTACGGATGATCGCTGGTTGGCTTGGACTCAGTGGGCCAAAAGGGCCTTGCCGTATCTTTGAAGGTAGACAAAAATGCTGGAGAAACTCAGCGAGTGAGGCAGCTTCTATGGAGCGAAGGAATAGGTGACGTTTCGGGTTCAGACCCTTCTTCAGGCTGATGATGGGGGGGGGGGGGGGGGGGGGCGGGAAGAAGAATGGAAGAGGTGGAGAGAGTAGGCTGTGGGAGAGCTGGGAAGGGGAGGTCCTTCGACATATTTGCCACCTCTAATGGGATCCCACCACGGGCCACATCTTCCCATTTCTTTCTCTTTCGGCTTTCCGCAGAGACCTTTCCCTCCGTAACTCTGTGGTCAATTCGTACATTACTAACCCTTCCCCAGTACTTTCCCTTGTAACTGCAGGAAATGCTACACTTGTCACTTTACCTCCCCCCTTGACTCCATTCTAGGACCCAAGCAGTCTTTCCAGGTAAGGCGAAAGTTCACCTGCACCTTCTCCAACCTCATCTATTGCCTCCGCTGCTCTAGGTGTTAGCTGCTCTACATCGGTGAGACCAAGCATAGGCTTGGCGATTGCTTCGCCCAACACCTCGCGGTTCGCACTAACCAACCTGATCTCCTGGTGGCCCAGCACTTCAGCTCCCCCTCCCATTCCGAATCAGACCTTTCTGTCCTGGGTCTCCATGGCCAAAGTGAGTCCCACCGTAAATTGGAGCAGCAGCACCTCATATTTTGCTTGGGCAGTTTACACCCCAGTGGTATGAACATTGACCTCTCCAATTTCAGGTAGCCCCACCCTCCTTGCCAGCTCACAGCCTACTGTCTTCGCCTCTTCCTTTCTTCTTTCTTCTTTCGATGCAGCCTCACCCGCTGAGTCAGCCCAGCATTTTAGTCTACCTTTGAATTTTCCAGCATCTGCAGTTCTTTCTTAAACATGCTGTATCTTTAAAGTGCACTAGCCTATCAATCTGGCCAAATGCAAACTCAAATGTAAACATTGATTCTAAAACAGAATGCATTAGAAGATTTGAGGAGCAAATTTCAAATGGAGCTTTGAGGAAGATTAAACAATTATTCTTCAAGGATTAAAAAAATCTCATACTTGCACCATCAGATATGCATAGTTTTTCAGAACCAAGTTAGCCAAAGAGTCTTTCAATATGTAGGTCATCCCTCATGCCTATTATTGGATGCAATGTTGGACATAAAATCTTAGAAATGCACACATTATATCCACAAGAACATGTTGCAGTTACAAACCATTTAATTAGAGAAGGGTAAAATTCATCCACAAAAATCTATTGTACCAATTTTCACCTGTAAATGGTCTTTAATTAAGTAGAACATGGCAATGACAGAAGAATGGACAGCTTGAAGTGAGCAGATGTGCTGTAGCCAAACATGCTGATGATACATGTGAACCCACCGATTATTTATAAGGGAGATACAGAAACTGTAGAGATAGGAATGAGCAAAGGCATG
This sequence comes from Raja brachyura, assembly GCA_963514005.1. Next base: position 62,850,631 of record OY740784.1, read on the forward strand.
GCAAAAGTGCAATGTGGGAAAATGCAAAATAAGACATTGCAGATCAGAGGGACAAAGCCCAACAGCATGAAATAAAAGGTTGGCATGCTGGTATAGCAAGTAATTAGGAAGGCTAAAGAAATGTATCTTGTGAGAAATATATATAAAAGTAGGGATGTTTTGATGCCATTTTGTAAAGTTTTCATGAGACCTTACTGGAAAACTGCATAAAGTGTCGGTCTTTATATTTAAAGGAGAACATAATTGCATCAGCAGTAGGAAATGTTAACTAGGTTGATACCAAGATGAAGACATTGATGTACGAAGAGAATGATAATTGGAGTATAGAAGAAGGAGAGGATCTTTATCTAATAGGGAATCACATTTAAGAGAGATATTTATTCTGTGTACAGGGGTAGAGTCATTGAACATATTCAAGGCAGAGGTTGACAGAAATGTAAACTATTGGGAACTTAAGGAGTATGTGAAGTGGGGAAAGTTGTAGCATCAGCCCTGACCATACCGAATGGGGGACTAACCTCATGGGGGCAACTGGTCCATTTTTGCTAGTGGTCTTGTATTGTAAATTAAAGATCACCATTGTAACAATTTAAATTTCATGCTACCCACCCATTCATTTTCCAAACATTCCAAGTACTCATCACCTCTCCCAAGTCGTATTCTGTGACCAACGGAAATAAACTGCTGTTTAAGTAACCACCCAACCAAGTTAGCATTGGCATGATCCCTCTCCTGCCATCCTCCTTCAAAATATTACACAAGATTACCACTCATTTTCCCTGCCAATTGTTTTCCTATCACTGGTATTACAAACATTACATCTACTAAACTTTCAGATTAAACTATTTGTCCATTTCCCTTCACTGATGCAGCCGGGCCTGCCGAATTACTCCAGCAGCTCCACTTCTGCTCCAGATTCCCGCATCTGCAGTCTGTAAATGATTTGGTCGTCCCTTAACATCTGCTTTTGCACATTCCAGGCCAGAAATGTTTCATGCTCATAAATTATAAGAGAAGAATTAGGCCATTCGGCCCATCAAGTGTACTCTGCCTTTCAATCATGGCTGATCCATCTTTCCCTCTCAACCCCGTTCTCATGTATTCTCCCCATAACCACAGACACCCTTTCTAATCAAGAAATTTACATTCTCTGATTAACATGCTTTGCTTTCTGCACTGTAAAGAAGCTAATAAGACAATTATTTAGTGATGAGAACAAAGCAAGCTTAGCCCATTCGTACATTACAATTGCACAAGGCATGGGCAGAGCCACATGGTGTCCCCTGCTTTCCCTCCATCTTTGTAGAAAGTAAGGATTAACAGGTCCCTTTCAGAATGGCAGGCAGTAACTAGTGGGGTACTGCAAGGCTTGGTGCTGGGACCGCAGCTATTTAAAATTAACATCAATGATTTGGATGAAGGGATTCAAAGTAACATTAGCAAATTTGCAGATGACACCAAGCTGGGTGGCAGTGTGAACTGTGAGGATGCTATGAGAATGCAGGGTGACTTGGACAGGTTGGGGGAGTGGGCAGATGCATGGCGGATAAATGCGAGGTTATCCACTTTGATAGTAATCTGCCTTCCTGTTTTTGCTATCTAAATGGATTATTGCTTGTTTATTGTCTATTAAAAATCCATATTAATTGCCATTCAGTTAATACCAGTTTCATTATTGAGGAGTTTCTGTAGTACAGAGATGAGGCAGTGACGCAAAGAGGTCAAGGTGGGAAAAGGGGAAGTACAACAGGATCTGGGGGACCTTGTACCCTTGTATCAGTCTATGAAAGTAAGCATGCAGGTACAGCAGGCAGTGAAGAAAGCGAATGGCATGTTGGCCTTTATAACAAGAATCGAATATAGGAGCAAAGAGGTCCTTATGCACTTGTACGGAGCCCTACTGAGACCACACCTGGAGTATTGTGTGCAGTTTTGGTCCCCTAATTTGTGGAAGGACATTCTTGCTATTGAGGGAGTGTCACTGTACCATTCAAACACTACGTGGCAATAGATTAATAACGATAACATTGTAGTGCACTATTGTTGTGGACTTGAAATTGTATTGGTAGCCATGGTCAAATTATTTGATGGTGGAATGCAAGAAAGGCAGAAATTGATATGGCCAGCAACTATCTGAATATCACAATATTTACCACAGCAGTAAAACTTCATATATTATAAAGGAGACAATATTACCAGCATAATTTCATTTAACTTTTTTTAATGTGGAAAAAGAAAAAAATCAAAACAGCTCAGTTCGTCTCTTTTTCCATTGTTGCGATGTGAAAGGTTAGAGCAACTATTTCCACATATTGCATTTACATTGAACATGGGGAACAGAAATATCTATTTTTCACATCCTAGCTGCGAATGAAAAAGAGGACCACATTTTGTAGATGCGAATAATCAGATATTAAAAAAGATTGAGAATAAAGTTTTGGAGTGTTTACTTTGGCGTGTTGAGTTTTAAAATCCTTGACTAGATCAGCTTGACTACTGATCTCCCAACCTATAAATAACTAGATAAAACATTCCTCAGAAATCAGTGTTGAAATGAAAAATAATAAATTTGGAACACTAGTTTACCAAATGTTGAGAAAAATCAGGAATGATCAAATAGAGTCAGTTATACAGCACAGGAACAGGCTATTTTGTCCAACTCGTCCATGCTGCCCAAGATACTTCACAATGTTCCCCAGGGATTGACCATTCATTGTGAAGGTCCAGAGCTGGCTTGACTTCCCAAAATGAAATGCCTCACACCTATTTGAATTAAGCTCCACAAGCCATTTGATGTACCTGCTCAAATGTCTTTTCAATTATATTCTATCCAGCTCAACTACTTCCTCTGGCAGCCCCTTCCATTTACTCAATCTTGTGTTTAAAACAAAAAGTACAGGTTCCTATTAATTCTTTCTTCTCTCACCTCAAACAACCCATTCTCTCTAGTTCTTGATTCTCTTATCTGGGGGAGGGGAGGTGGAGAACACTGAGCATTCACCCTATCTATTCTCATGATTTTATATACTTTTATAAGATCACCCCTCAGCCTCCTGTGCTCCAAGAAAAAGTCCTAACCTTCCCCACCCCCTCTTATAGAGAAGACCCAAGAGCCCCAGCAATATTCTTGTAAATGTTCTCAGCACCCTTTCCATCTTTCCTACAGAAGGGTGACCAAAGTTAAACATACTGATGTGCGATTCCACCGTACAACTAACATAAACGTCCCAACTTCTAAACTCCATTCTCCTGATAAGGTTTAGGTTCATTATTGTCACATGTACTGAGGTACCGTGAAGAGCTTTGTTTTGCATGATGCTATCCAATGGGATAGTACTATGCTTAAATACAATCAAACCAAACTCAAGTACAATACAGCAAAGGAGAAGACACGGAGTGCAGAATATATTTATCAGCATTGTAGCACATTAGTTCCATGCCTGATTACAGAGGGGAAGAAGCGATCCCAGGTCTGCTTGTGCGTCCCTTCAAGCTTCTATACCTTCTGCCAACGTGAGCAGGGAGATGCAATGAGTGGGGTTGGACAAATCTTTGATTATGCTAGCTGCTTTTTCGAGCCATTGCAAAGTGTGGGTGAGGACAATGGTAGGAAATCTGGTCTGTGTGATAGACTGGGTTACAAAATTACAGGGAATTGTAGGTGTAATGAAAGTCAATGTACCTAAAAAATCTCCTTTAACACCCTATCCATCCGTGACGCCAATTTCAGAACATGTACTAGCACCACAAAATCACTCTGCTCTGCACAGTCCTCTGGGTCATTATGAAGGTCCTATTCTAATCTCAGTTGCGTATATCCGAGTCGAAACTCCTTTGTCCAGATCAGAGCCTCAATTCCTTAGACATCCACGGTTCCAACTCATGCCTGCCTTAACAGGAACATGCATTCCGTAAAACCTTACCATCACCCAAAGCCTCCCATTTTCTGGATGACACTTTCACTAGATTTTCCTTTGTAGAAAAAGCAAGGGTCTTGTTTTTTTCTGCAAAGGACAATAGAGTGAAAGTGACAATGCAGCTTCTCAATTGACGAATTTTGTACAAATAGCTTGCAATAAAAACCAAATCAGAATTTCTTAGTGCTAACTCTTCAAAGGCCCATAACGTAACATTAAGCATTGTTACATTTAACTTTATGCATAATCTGACCACTTTATTGCATGAAAGCTTCGAAACAATCTACAATCCATTCATGTTTGCAAAATCATTCATGCCAAATACCAATCCCCAAACAAAAAGCAAACTCATGATCACTGAATATCACAATATGTGCAGTTTCTCTACTTGGTAAATTCATACGATGTTTAAAGCAGACAAATTTTAGATTTGCAGAAGTATAAACCAAATACTTAGACACCATGATACAAAATAGTATATGATTCAATCTTTCTAACAGTGGTATGGACTGGTTAGCAGTTTCATCAGTGTCTAAAACTGTGGATCTGGCATTATAACAAAATACAAAGCATCACCAAGTGCACAATATAGTTATGCATTTTCTTTTTCAAAATAAGATACACTTCCAAAGTGGTTTATTTGCTGTAATGAGATTATAAACATTTCATGTACCATTAAAACAGCCACTCTCTTACAACAAATGTACATGTATAGGATAGTATTTATAAACAACTTAATGAGAACATATCAGAGCAATCCCAATACTTGTTATGTCAAATTATAGAGAAATTAAGTTTTGTAATCTTGCCTGGATTGTTGGCACTCACCTATCTGCAACAATACTGGTGTTACCAAGGCAGTTTCCATTGCATAACAGAACTCTCTGCCAAACATCACTGCACCATGCATCACCCACAATTTGATGGGAATATGATCGATTGATCCCTCACTAACAGTTTCATCACCATTTTCATCGACTTTCTTTTTCAAGTTTGTGAGCAATTCTTGTGTTTGCGTAGGTCCTGTATCATCATTCTGTGGAGCCATTGCTGCCATAAGACAAATTTGCTTTTGAAAAAAAATATTTTGTTTCCTTGTGTTTTCCGTTTCAGTTGTAGGATTAATACTTTTCTTCCACCATTATCTTTCCAAGGTATTCTCAAAACCATACACCAGATGCACACTATTTGGTAGAAACTTTGGATTATTGCTTGTTTATTGTCTATTAAAAATCCATATTAATTGCCATTCAGTTAATACCAGTTTCATTATTGAGGAGTTTCTGTAGTACAGAGATGAGGCAGTGACGCAAAGAGGTAGTTCTCTGTTGCTCCCCATCGAGCGACTGTTCTGAAACAAAAAAACAAATCTTAGTCATTTAGTGCAGTAGGAAGCTATAATCAAGTATTAAAAAAACTATCCAAAGAAAGATTAAAAGTTATGATCAGAGTATAGATTGCAAATACTGAGGATTTTTCTTGACAGATTATGTGAAGAGTTTTAATAACACTAATGAAAATTTGATTTGACGATTGACAAGCCCACAGCAAACCATTAAGCTCATTGTGCGCCTACAACCTGTGTATAATGTTACTTCACCATAAGGACCACTCCAGTGCAAGACTGGAAACAAACTCTGACAGAGTGCAATTCTAAGCAATAGAATCTTTATCAAATACAAAGAGAAAATGCTGAAAAAGTCTGCAGGTCAGGCAACATCCAAGTTGCTTGAATCATCTACTTACATTTGCATTTAGCTCTACCTGATTAATGTCACACTGCTGTCTCATGAGCACTTTACTTAATCCCTTCATTATTTCTCATAGCATACCATTCATCACACATCGAGTATTGGAAAAACAAATTGACGCCAGTTGCCTTGGCCCAAGGCTCTAAAATGTCCTCAATTGTCAGTTATTCTTCATCTTTTTTTTTTAAGGAAACATTCCTTGCCTCTATCTACTTTTAGTTTACTTGTCCAACCGCCTCCCATACTGGGTGCCAACTTTAAAAAAAAATGCTCCAAATAAGCACTACAAATACAATTTTATGCAGATTCAATAGATTTATCATTTTCAGCACCATTAATTGTAATCACATTTTTAAAAACCTTTACAGCAGAAAAAAATTCAGTGTCAAATTTCAGTGATTAACATTGCCCACCAGGTGAAAAATAGTTTTAACATCTTACCATTGTCATATTCCATTGCTTTCCCCAACTCCTCCACTATAACGGCTATCTCCCAAAATATATTCCCCTCACTTTCTGAGCTAAATCCTAATGTTTGATAACAACACCATGTAGCTTTTAAACACTTGCCCAGAAACTTAAAAAAAGTCAGAATAGACATCCAGCAGCACAAAACATTAAGCATACTTATAGCCAAGAATTACTTATTTCAGAACTTGTAGTCACACATTTTCCCAAGTTAAATGTTCACTTTACTGACCAACTATAAAAAACTGTCCATCCTCCCAAAATCAACTCTTCTTTAACTGCAATCTTCTTTATCATATGCTCCAAGTCTAAATTAATTTTATATACAACAGATTGTGTACTGAACATTGTGACTCCACTGTTAATCTTCAAGATAAAAACACCAAAGCACTACTCACTACTTCCTGTCACTGAGCCAATGTTGTAAGCTAATTGATGCTTTGACACCCCATCTGACTTTCCATTTTCATAAGCCTACCATACGACTTTAGTTTGTGACATCATATGCATTGCCCCCATCTGCCCACGTTACCTAAAAGAAAATTGATTAATTATGACCTTGTGTTTGATCAATGCTTACATTAATCGGTGTTCAAATTTTATAACGTCCTTTAGAGGACAAAACATTTAAATAAGGTTAAAAATTAAATTTCAGGGTTCAATTTCGCAGTGTTACTTTGCTATGCCATTGATACACCAGTTTGATCACAACTAACAAACCAAACCTGAAGCAAGTTTGCCAAATTTAAAACCAGATTCAGCCCCTAGAAAAGCAAAAGGCCGACATACGTGAACAAAAATAAAGTCTAAAATAGTAAAACAAGCATCCCAGGGCAGGTCACAAGTTAGACTTTGACACTAACAGGATCAAACTGGGTTTCTGGTGATCTGAGACTGGTCTACTAGCTGTGTCACTGTGATGCTTCCGAAACACATTAGAATCCAAAACGCAGCTGGGAAAAATGGACAATCCAGCAACCTCAAAACCAGCCACCCACCCACCCATCACAACACTAATCTAATTGACCTCAGTACAGCCCATTGCAAGATCTAGGACCTGCATCACCAGATGTAATACAAAATTGATGTTACATGGACGTGTAGCACATTGATATGATGAACTTGCGGTCAAAATAATACCAACCAGACAGAATATGTCAAGTAACTGAATCTCAATATGGCTGCAACTTGATATAATAAATAGTTAAAATTATACGTTTTGATAATGCTCAGACCCTTCACCCAAGAACCCATTGTTTTAGGCATGCATTTAAAAAAAGTCAGGTATGCAAACAGAAATGGTCATCTCAAATTTACTGCAAGTAATATCTGTAAAGATATATACAGCTAACAACAAACTGTTAAATATCTGGGAACTTCAATCATAATTGTTTGAACCACCAAATGAATGTAAGAGTTAATGATAATCATGAAACCACTGTACACCCATATCCTTATGACAAGGCACTATCTTGTACTCAATTTGATGGACTCAAACGACACAAAAGCTAAAAAATCTGGCACTGAAGCAGTATGGATCAACAGCAGCAGAAATGTATATGCGACCATAATATAGAGCACCAAGGCCCAGGACTCTTCATTCTACCTCTGCAATCAAGCCATGGGATCAATGACGGCACAAAGACAACTGGCATATCTAAACTTGGAGATACCAATTGAAAAGGCATATGACTCAAAGTAGCTGAGCAGAGAACAGTGCCAAAAGGTTGAAAACATTTACAACAAGATTTAGGGAGAAATGACAAGCATCACATGGATAATCCTACCTTACTCTTTTCCCAACTCTCAACAATTAATTTTCAACCAATTCTGTGAGATGAAGGTAAAGAACAATGAATACAGCAATGAAGCCAACAAACATTTTAGGTCGAAGACTTGTCTTGCACAACTCTCCCAACTTCCAGCCAAGCTGTTCTAGCAATTTCAATATTTGCACCTCCAAAATTTAAAATTGCCCAGAAACATTTTACTTCCAGAGGGAAGGTAGCAGTCCTTGATATCAAGAGAGCATTTGACGAATTTAGGGGAAAACGTGCCAATGAACGAAATAATATCTTGGTTGTATTTATTGGAGGTATTTCATTACAATCTCAGGACATCACAAACCAGCACTTCTTTCACACGTTTTCCGAGGTGCAAGAACATTGAGGTAAGCTTGGGAGAGGGGGATCCAGAACAGGCCACGAGCTCAAGCCTACCGTCCACCTCTGCCCAGTATTCTTCTTGCTCATGTCCAGCCCCTGGAAAACAAGATTACCTCAGGGCAAAGATTAGACAAGAGACCATTACATCTTTTGTCTGACGGAGACATGGCGGGACACAAGAGACCATTACATTTTTTGTCTGACGGAGACATGGCCGATCCTGGTGGTGCTGGATCAAGGAATATGCCCAAGTCCTTTGTCTGTTTTTCGTGCGGACAAAACGGAAGAAGCTGGGAAAATCAAAAGGTGGAGGGGTTTGCTTCATGACCAACAACTGGTGCAACCCTAAGAATATTAAGACGCTTTCTCGTTCCTGCTCGCCGGACCTGGAGCACCTGACAATCTCATGCCGTCCATTCTACCTTCCCCGGGAGTTCAGCTCAGTCATCATAACAGCCGTCTACATACCAACTCATGCGGCACTATTGGTCCTACACTACGTGTTATGTCGGCATCAGAACAAGCATCCTGACGCTGCTATGGTGGTGGCCGGGGCAACCCTCAAAAAAGTTATGCCTAACTTCTGCCAACACATAACGTGGGTCACCAGGGAGGAAGGAACTTTGGACCACTGTTACACAACGTTCAGGAAAGAAACAAGGCTGTTATGTTTTTTTAAGGACAAGGACAAAGGACATTTATTATCACATACACCAAATGGTGTAGTGAAATTTGACTTGACAATGCAGCACACGAATAAAGATAAGACAACATTAAAGAATTTAACAATAAACATAAAAACATCCCCCCATAATGGTTCCCACTGTGAGGGAAGGCAGCAAAGTCCAGTCCCATCCTCTGTTCATCCATAGTCGGGCCTATTTGTGGCCTCCGCAGCCAGACCAAAGTTTTTCAGGCCCTCTTGCCGGAAAGCTGGAACTCTGGCATCGGGTGAACACTCCTCAGCGGCCTGGAAATGTCTGGAGCGGTCGCTTCCTCCCTGGAGACTGCGGCACACGAAGTCCTCAGGCTGCGCTGGCTGGAGCTCCGACTCTGACAATCTCGGATCCCAGGCTCCGCGGTGTTTTAAATCCAGCGCCGCCCGCAGCCACTGCTCCTCGATGTTGGAGTCGGCAGTCACAGCACTCCGGAGCTAAGCGCACGGCAACCCGGTAAGGCATCGCCCGCTCCGTGTTGGTGTCCCAGCGCTGTGCCGCCGCCGAAGCTGCAGTCCCGGCCGGTCCCGATAGGAAACGCCGCTCCAGACAGATGGTAGGCAGCGAGGGGGGGCCCCAAAGAAGCAGCTCGGAGGAAAGCTGCCTCTCCGACCAGGTAGGGACCAGGAAATAATGTTTCCCCCTTCCCTTATCACATCAAAGACTAAAAAACCTCCAAACAAACACCAACACACTAAGAATAAAACAAATGGTGAAAAGACTACAGCTGCTGGCAGGGCAGCCATACTCGACGGCGCCCCCTACATACGCTCGTTTCGCTCCCTCCTTTTGGAAAATCTGACCACGCCACCATTTTCCTGCTGCCAGAGTATAATACAGCAGCAGTGACGAGGAACGTAAAGCTGTGGTCTGACCACTCAGAGGCCATGCTACAGGATGCAATGAGTCATGTCGACTGGAATGTTTCAATCAAGAACCAGGGATGTCAATGAGTTTGCGGAAGCCGTCACGGACTTATAGCAACAATAGCGAACAACATCATCCCCACGGTAAGGGTTAGCCTCTTTCCTAACCTAAAACTCTGGGTGGACAGGTCCATTCACGTTGCTTTCAATGCTCACACCGCTGCTTACAACTCCGGACTTGCATCCGGCAACATGGACGACTGTAAGGCAGAATCCTATAGACTGCTGAGAAGGGCGCAAAAAGGAGGTACAGGGACAGGATGGAGTCGCAGATGGAGCAGCATGACACCAGACGCCTATGGCAGTGACTACGGACTATAACAAATTATCAGAGCAGACCCCCCCCCCCCCCCCTCCACCGGGAGTGCCGGCGCCTCCGTAGCTAATGACCCGAACTCTTTTTATGGCCGATTTGAGATAGGCAACAACACCCCTAGCTCAACGGCTAACAACTACATCATCACCGCACTGGCTTGCGAGGCTCGAGTGAGGCACACCACTATGGATGTGCACATATTTTCGATGTAAGTCGCGAGGAGGAATCTGGCGTGCATGAACACGAGAAAAGCTGTAGGCCAAGATGGTATATCTGGGTGAGTACTAAAGTCTTGTGCTAATCAGCTAGCTCCAGTGTTCACAATATTCAACCTCTCCATGGCCAAGTCCGTGGTCCCTACCTGCTTCAAGAGATCCACTATTGCTCTAGTGCCTAAGAATGCCACTCCTGCATGCTTGAATGACTACCGGCCGGTGGCCCTCACCTCAGTGGTCATGAAATGCTTCGAGAGGCTGATCAAGGACTACATCTGCGCTTTCCTCCCTCGCACCATTGATCCACTGCAGTTTGCACAGTCCAAACAGATCCACGAATGATGCGGTCTCCCAGGCTCTGCACACCACTCTCTCACCTTGACAGCAGGAAGGGGTGGGGGCTATGTGAGGATGCGGTTCATTGATTTAAGTTCAGCTTTCAACACCATAGCCCCAACCAGACTTGCTGATAAGCAGCTGGAACTGGGACTGAACACTCCCCTGCGTGCCTGGGTCGTGGACTTTCTGACTGCCAAGCCCCAGGTGGTCAAGATGGGGAGACACCACCCCACCCCCACCCCCACCCCCCCCCCCCCGTTGCATCCTCAGCCCCCTATTGCACTCCCTGTACACACATGGCTGTGTGGCCAGGTTCAGCTCCAACTCCATCATCAAGTTTGCTGATGACACTATGGTGGTGAGCCTGATCTCCGATAACGATGAGAAGGCCTACCGGGAGGAGGTGGCTGTTGTGGCACTCTGGTGTCAGAACAGCCCCATCTTGAATGTCACTAAAACTAAGGAGCTGATAGTGGACTTTAGAAGGGCACAACAACCAAGAACGTACACACCACTGGGGATAAGTGGGACTACTATGGATAGGGCGAGCAGCTTTAAATACCTGGGACTGCACAACAGAGGATTTGACATGGACAACACACACTGGTGAGAAAGGCAAGGCAGCGCCTTTACCACCTCAAGCAGCTGAGGAAATTCAGAGTTTCTCTGATGATCCCTCAATCCTTCTACTCTGGTGCTGCAGAAAGTATCCTGACCAGAAACATCTCTACCTGGTTTGGCAACAGCTCTGCCCAGGACACAGAAGTCTCTGCAGAGAGTAGTATATATTAGGCACGTGCCGTCAGGGTAGGCACTGCCTACCCAAACTAAAATTATGAATAAATATAAATAGTAAAGGCATGGGAGAATTATGCCCATAAGAGATCGATCTCTTAGGTAGGCATAATTCTCCATGCCTTTCAAATGCAGCACTTGCAACACGGGAAGGGCTGTGCAGCCCACATGCCGTCAGCGCTGCTTCAAGCTGTCAATTTCAAGCGGAGCTGAAGGCAGTAGAAATTCTGCCTTTACAGTTTCTTGGTGGGATTTTCAAATACGGATTGCCATTTTAAGAGTACCTTAGGAAACAAAGAGTGAAGAATGGAGTTCTTGGACCAATATTGTGGCAAGTACATTTCTTGGTGCTTTATATTTTTAAATACTGTATTTCCCGGGGTGGGTGGGGAGAGCTCCTTTCACAGTGTTTGTGATGCGGATTTTGTTTTAAAGGCGGCTGACTGCCTACCTTGAGTAATTACTCACGACACGTGCCTGAGTATATATATCATAGGCCAATAGTTAATTTACATGCTATAACATCAGGATAAGCGCTCAATCAAGAAAGCCAAGCCCGAAGCCAAAGTTATGCCAAGGACAATAACTCCATGTGCAATAATATGCTACCTACATGTTAACAGGCACGTGTGGATGCAAGTATATAATTGGGGTTAAGTGGGCACCTTCTTTCCCTTACGTTTCACTGAATTAGGCCTATGATACCTTGGGAAGGCTCAGTTAGTTCTGGCATCCCAGAACCAATACCTGCTCTCACCACCAATGCTACTAGTATCCACTAATTAAAGGAAACTACAGATGATTAATTTAGTCAAACAAATCCTAAACACGCGCATCCTGTCTTCCACTTATCCTAACCCATCATTAAACAGTTGTTGCGCCACAAATATCAACCTCGCACAACACTGGGATACACTTACACAGAATACACTTACTAACAAATACACATACCACATGTCATACATTTCCTTTCCAACACTACTTCTTCTCCACCAAATCCACCTACTGCTTTGCTCTGCTGCTTCTGACAGAAATCTCCTTTACAACCTGACGCAAATTCTGCCCACAAATTCCTAGCTTCCAAATAACGGCATGGTTGATCGCGTTATGAAACCTCTACAACAAACCTCGACCGGATACACTCTTGCTTTCCAACCTCGCTGCTCAACTTCAGCCACAAAATTGACATATTAAAGATTATTCCTTTCATAAACTCATCCATTAAGTTCTCCCAAGGCAGTCAGTTCGATAACATACGCTATCCGCTCACTAGAAAGACTAGTGTAAAGGCCGTGTCCCACCAGAATGCGAGGGACGGACACGCACGCACGATGTCGGGGAGGTGTGTAAACGTTGAGGCGACTGCGAGCAGACAAGCCGTTGCCGCGCGGAATTTTTGGACATAGTCAGTTTTTCGGAGCCCCGCGCGGTGTCGGGACGAACTCCGCACAATTCCGCACGGCTCCGCCGATCGAAGTGGGACCGGCCCGGCGACGCCGGACGGCTCAAGCGATCATGTTAGGTCGCGCTAATCGTATAGAGTTGCATGCTGGTGGGACAGGCCCTTTACATCCTGACAAATATGCCTCAAAGTTGCCACCTCTGAACAGAGGTCCCCACCTACCCATTGTTTGAATTTCAGCGTTGATGGCAGCACATCATAAATAGCCCCTACAAGGAAACCTACATGACCCACCTCCATGCACCACAGGTCCCTCCAGCTAAACCTCATTTCTACACTTTCCCAATTCATCCACTCATTAATCCACTGCTTAACCCGAGCTACTGCTCACATACATCTCACTGCTGTGCAACCAATTTCCTCCTCTCTGTTGGACCTGCTTTACTCCACACTGGTTTCCGTGTGCTAAGCCCTAGGCCTCCTTTCCCTTACTGCACCTTACCAACAATGTCTGTATGCCTCAGAGCTGCTTGTGCTTCTTGAACAGCCTGCTTGGAGTTCCACTTCCTCCCTTTAGTTACACTTGGCACCAGATTACTTACGAAGGTATCCTTGATAACCGCAGCTCTAACCTCACCTTAACACACTTAAACTCCTCTGTTATGCTAGACAATGGGAAATGGAGAATACCTTTCCCCAAACAAAGCCACATTACTAAGACATCTTGGAACACCTAACCATTTCCAATGGATTAACCAATCTCTTAACCCTATCCACCTTAGAAATGAGCACCTCATAATGTTAATGGCCACATCATTGCGTACAGTTTTGGTCTCCAAATCTGAGAAAAGACATTCTTGCCATAGAGGGGGTACAGAGAAGGTTCACCAGACTGATTCCTGGGATGTCAGGACTTTCATATGAGGAAAGACTGGATAGATCTGGCTTGTACTCGCTAGAATTTAGAAGACTGAGGGGGATCTTATAGAAACGTACAAAATTCTTAAGGGGTTGGATAGGCTAGATGCAGGAAGATTGTTCCCGATGTTGGGAAGGTCCAGAACAAGGGGTCACAGTCTAAGAATAAGGGGGAATTCCTTTAGGACCGAGATGAGGAAAACATTTTTCACACAGAGAGTGGCAAGTCTCTGGAATTCTCTGCCACAGAAGGTAGTTGAGACCAGTTCATTGGCTATATTTAAGAGGGAGTTAGGTGTGGCCCTTGTGGCTAAAGGAATCAGGGGGTATGGAGAGAAGGCAGGTACAGGATACCAAGTTGGATGATCAGCCATGATCATATTGAATGGCGGTGCAGGCTCGAAGAGCCAAATGGCCTACTCCTGCACCTATTTTCTATGTTTCTATCAACCCAGGGAATAGCCCAAATTGCAAACATCAACTTCAACTTGCCTTTAAGCCCTGGCTATCTATCCATTCTAACCTGTCAATATAATATTTTCTAAGCTGCTGTTCAGCTACCTAAGTTTTTAACTGGCTTCTCCATTACAGACAGGATTTCTTCCTCGTCTACATAAGACCTTTCCTCTAGCCAAAATACTCCATGATTTACAGGGATTAAATTTCAATCTAGGCCATTCAAGATTATCATTTGTAGAAACATGGCAGCAAATAAGTGTATAGCAAATGCAAATTGCAATGTCAAGATTCTAGTTTTATCTCCCTCACCTCTTGGTGCCAAATTAAGAGATAACAAAAATCAAGATAAATTGGCTGTCTGGGATCTTCCTTGCTGTGTCACTTCATGTAAAGTATAGGACCCCTCAAGTAGTATAGTCTCCTCAGCACCAGTCTGTATTGTACTTAAATTAAAAGGGACCAATCCACAAGCTCGTGACCGTTTGATAGCACAAAATGATCACTTATCCCAAGGCGACAAACTTAGACTATAATAACCTACTTCAGAAGCTACTATCTTAAGTTAGTTGCTTCATTTTTACAAAAACACAAATACACAGGACTTGTTATTAAGCCAGCATTAAGAGTGCATTCTTAATTTTGAGAGAAAATTTCATGCCACATCTTAAATTAATTCAACTGATTGATCTGCTCAACCTTTCAGGGGACAGTGAAAATGCAACTGTATTGACACGAGGCATAGATTTTGCAAGATCAGGTTTAAATCCCCATGTGACATTGGTTAATCAGCTAGGTTTTTAAAAATCACAAAAAGGGATGCCGAATTTGTATAATTTAAAGAGTCACTTTAAATTACGGTTAAATTGTACTTAAATTGTACGGTTTTCAGTTATATTCAGATTCCCATTATGGGGAAGAAATAGATTCAATTTTCAGCGACTCAGGCAATTTGGACCCTTCTATGCAAATGAGTATCAGCTTTCAAACTTATTTCCACATGCACAAAGGGTTATTCATTGCCATTAGATATTTAAATTCAAATGAAACTTTATTCCCATAATCGCAGTATCTGACCTAGCACATGCATAATGCCCAGCTCCTTTAAACTAGTATTCAATATTTCCATCCTGGGGAAAAAGGTTCTGACTAACTACCCTATTTATAACCCAAGTTTCTACACTTCTAATCGGCTCTCCCCTCAACCTCCAGTGTTCTAGAGCAAACAAACCAAGTTTGTCCAATTTATATTTGTAGCTACTGCCATCTAATCCAGGGAGCATTTTGGTAAACCTCTTTTGGCAAACCACACTGGTGCAACAGTAGAGTTACTGCCTTACAGTGCCAGAGATCTAGGTTCAATCCCAACTGTCTGCATGGAGTTTGTATGTTCTCCCTGCACATGCAGTGACCGGCATGGGTTTTCTCTTGGTGCTCCGGTTTCCTCCCACAGTCCAAAGACATACAGGTTTGTAGGCTAATGGGCTTGGGAAAATCGTAAATTGTGCCTAACGCGAGTAGGATAGTGTTAGCGTGCAGGATCGCTGGTCAGCGTGGATTCGGTGGGCTGAAAGACTTGTTTCCACGCTGTACCTCCAAACTAAACTCTTCTGCATCCTCTCCAAAGCCTCCACATCCTTCCTGTAACAGGGCAGCTAGAGCTGCACACAATACTTCAAATGCAGCCTAACCAAAGACCCATAAAGCTGCAAGTTGACTTCCGAATTCATGCTCAATGTCTCAATTTACAAAGGCAAGCATACTATGTCTTCTGTGCCACAATCTACTTGTGTTGCCATTTACGGGGAAGCTATGGATCTCGACCCAGCATCCCACTGCACATTATTGCTGTTGAGGGTTGGCCACGAAACATACACCTTCCCCTTGCATTTGACCTCCCAAAGTGCAAAGTGTATTTTGTTCAGATTAAGACAACGCAAAGCAACACTACCATGCTGTCTACGCAATACACTACTTGACCAAACCAATGGATTCAAGACCATGGAACAGATTATGATCCCTTCATATCTTTCACTTTAAAAACACAAGCACCAGTATCTTTCCAATTCCTATATAAACAAATCACACAAATTCTATTCACACAGATTTCAAAACAAACTCTTCATGCTCTTGTTCAAAAGCAGCTGCAGATATTGGAAATCCAAAATAAAAACAAAATGCTGAAATACTCATAAATTAGCACCTATGGAGAGAGAAAGAACTAATATTTCACGTTAATCCATTTCCTTTTTTTCTTATCAGCACCAGCATGCACCTTTATCTCACAGCTTTAAATTTACAAGTGGAATTACGGCATCATTGGTGAAAATTGCATTTCTAAGATGCT
Organism: Raja brachyura; assembly: GCA_963514005.1. The sequence goes on from OY740784.1 coordinate 62,867,362, forward strand.
CAGAATGCACTCTAGATGCATTATGTTTCACAGAAGTATTTTGAGTTGCACTGCGAAAAGTAGTATGGTAGTGCAGCAATGCATTGGCAGTACGTTAGAATCAAGGAGGGATACAGGATGGAGACATTTTTCCATCCACTGAGACCATACTGACCATCATGAATCATTGATTTACCATTACAGCCCTCATCCGTTGTAGTCTCCCATCAAGGTATCCCAGATTTAACCACTCATTTATACATTGGTATTTACATTTGTCAAATTAACCCACTGACCCATTCATTTTGGGGATAAAGGAGGAACCCAAAGGGCTCAGAGTTCCAAACAAACATTACCAGAGATCAGATTTGAAACCTGGTTGCTGGAGCTGCGAGGTAGCGGTTCTATGAGCTGTGTCAGTGTGCAGAAATGTCACTATTAATTTTGTGACAAGGCTTAGATTAGAGCAGACAGACAATATCCCAGTGCAAAAAGTAAAGCTATCAAATGTGATGCCCATCAAACACAGAAAAAGCTACATAAAAACTCAAGATACCTTAGCGACAGTGGTGTCAGTAGAATTTTTAAAAAAATACCATCCATTCCTAAGCTTCCCCACACAAATTAAATACCTAGGTAAAAATATCTCCGTAAAATTATATTTGGATTGTTTTGAAAATTATTGCTGGCTTCAGCAAATCAATTTCTGGTAGCTCAAGACCTACCACATTATCATTTACACTTTAAATAAATGACCCTAAAAGTTTTATACACAAGGATAAGAACATAAAAGGTACACAAAAATGTTGGAGAAACTCAGCGGGTGCAACAGCATCTGTGGAGAGAAGGAAATAGGCAACGTTTCTGGCTGAAACGTTACCCATTTCCTTCGCTCCATAGACGCTGCTGCACCCGCTGAGTTTCTCCAGCATTTTTGTGTACCTTTGATTTTCCAGCATCTGCAGTTCCTTCTTAAACAGGATAAGAACATAATACTGCCATTGGTTATAATTATCAATAATAGATATAAGGATTTAAGGAGCTTATCTTTCAACTACTGCAAATTTCCCAGAGGCACAAAAGACGAGCTGTGCATATATTCCAAAATCACAGATAGTGGGATGCTTCAAGTTTTCATTAACAAGTGAGCGTTTTGGCATAAAACAAATTTATGCATGTAATTTACTCAACTCAAACATTCATAGACAGGTTTTGGAAATGCTATTTTGTGCAAAATCCTTCCCGTTCATCTGAATGCATACGACACAAATAGTTCTGTGTCCTTTTCTTGAAGGCATTTTAACTCTTATAGGGAACAAAATATGCAATCAAGTATCTGGCATCTGTGGTATAATTAAGACTTTTTGATAAATGATTTACGACCTTATTCAGACATCAGCTAAAATATTGCATATTAGAAACAAGGTAGTTATTAACATTATTTGGACTCCAAAATTATCCATAACAGGTTATAATTTGACAATAAAATTAAGGTGTTTTATAAACTTTGTCTTAATTAGTATGGTAATGCTATTCATTCTTTGAGGGGTCAAAATGAAAATGTCTCAATTTCAGAAGACAACCGGAATACAACATCACAATTAAGGAACCAAAGCAAACCATTTGAAACATCACATATCCATTCCCATCACAGATGCTGCTAGACCTGCTGAGTAACTCTAGCAGTTTGTGTTTTGCTATTACTATTACCAGTTAAAAAAGCACTAGAACGGACATGGACCGTGAAAGTCTACAATGTAGCCTCAATAATATTATTTCCCAGAGTTATTATTTTTTTTTTTAAATCAGGTGACGAGCCCATTCTTGTTTACTCAGCATTCTCACTTCAGCCCAGAGCATAAAACCCTCACAGGGTTAGCTAAAGACATTATGCTAAACCAGCAGATTGAAGGTTTAGAAACAGATTCTTGTGGTAATCATGCAACCAGAAATGTGATCTTGTGCAAGTGTCTCCTGGCCTTGATGGCTGAATGGTTTAACCTAATCCCAGTCAAAAGTTGCACAAATAAAATAATGCAATGCTTGCCCACAGAAGCACTCAATGCATTTAAAAACACACCCAAAAGTAGGTATGTTGCAAAACTTACCTTTAGCGGCGCTGCAGTTCTGCCGCTCCCCGTGTGCGCGACTTTGGCGCCTTTCAGAGGGGGGTGGGCTTAAAGTGCCGTTTTACGACAGACTGGGATAATCGATGAATGTCGGGCGATTTTGTTGCGGAAGAAAAATCGCTCCGACATTTCATCAATTAAGGTATTTTTAAATTACTCTAAATTATTTATTAACTAGAGTAATTTAAAAATCACCTTCAAAAGCCGTGAGAAATGACAACCGGAAGGATTTTCCGTAGGGGAGAAAAAAGGTAAATAGTTTATTTTTATATTAAAAGTTGGTTTTTCGGGAGGCTTTAATAATATTTTTATGTTGCGAAACGGGGTCCCAAAAAATGTATGGACAAACAGTATTTTCCCTGCCGACTTCACCACTAACCGCAACGTTCTAATCCACCGCATTCCACTAAAACCCACTCGCTGGTTGATTTAAATGGCCATTAATTTACAGGAATCAAACACTAAATTCCTTCCATTTGGCCCAGAAATTCATGAAAATGAGATTTAAAAATTATGTTATATTGTGGATTATTGTGTGAATGTTATTTGGACACTTAGGCAATTAAAAAAAAGTTTATCTTTTCTTAAGAAATGGATAGATGTTTAGATCTACTCATTGAATTTTATAATTAGCTACAATTAGATAACTAACTAATTATATGCTTTAATTTCAGGTAATCCAAGTAAGATTGTTTAATATTTGTTTCAGAATGCTTCAATCTATAATAACTGAAAATTTCATTGAGTTCTCTTATGGGCTTTTAACTTTTCCAGATCACAGCTTTTGAGTTAAGTCAATTGAAAGTCAATGGGAAGCAAGATGCTAATTTCCGAGTATGAAAATGGCCATAACGTTCTTAATACTGAAGATATGAAAGTAAATTAGGTGTCAAATTAAACTTCTTTTTATGCTTTATCTGATGGGATAAATTGCAGACTTGATTTTTAAAATCTCAAAATTTTGTAACATTGCTACCAAAAGGCAGGATTTTATTAAGCTAGTGTAACCCAATTGCTACAGGTTTTTAAAGTAGCACGCACTATCAACACGTCTCTTGGCTTCAATTTTTGGAGACCAAAAATTCCGGAGGTTATATTTAACAAATTATCTGAGGAAACTAGATCCCGGGACAGAAATCACGAAAGTTTTGTTAAAATAAGGTGAAACGCATAGATTCCATGTACGAGCAGCCCAATTCAACATATTATAAAAGCTTGGTTAATTAACAATCAAACCGGAATCGGAATCAAACATTCAATAACAATCGAATAGTAACAGTTTAAAAACACGCAATAAGGCCAACTGTCAAATAATCAAGTCTATGATTCAATTGCAAGCACACAGATTAGACAAGCGTATTAGACCAAGAAAAAAAAAATCATGAATGAGTACAAGCATCATTTGGGAACAGACAAATTAAAGCAAACAGCAACAGTTAATGTATTAGGCGCTTCAGCAGCGTGCTTGCGGTTCCCCCACCCCTCACACCAAACAAAACATCCGCATTGGACATTCCCACCCCACCGCAGTCATGGTTTTAGGTTTACATTGCCCTTACAACAGACTGGCCGCGGGGCTGATGAAGCTAGGTCCAAGTGGGCAACAGCATCGCACTCCTCCAGTCAGCACGCGTCTCCCTGGAAAAGTCTGCAGCACTGCTCCAGAAAAAAGGAATCAACCGTCCACCGGCCCCACGCCCAGCTAGTTTCCCCACAGTTTGCCATCCCGGGTACACAAAAGGCTGGAGAAACTCAGCGGGTGCAGCTGCATCTAAGGAGCGAAGGAGATAAGCGACATTTCGGGCCGAAACCCTGGTCTGTCATCCCGGTCCGCTAACAGGTTTGCTGCAGATTTCTATGCCTCACATGCCAAATCAGCATCCTTCTCTTTCATTTCCCCCTCGTGCCCCCAACTCCGAACCCCTCTGCTCCATTCCATCCACACACTCTGCATCTGGTTGCCGAGAGATTAAGTCCGAAGAAAGCCGCAGAACTCCACCCCCTATGCTCCCCTCCAAATCCGCCCTCCACTGCTCTTCCCTCCCACCCCATAATCCGCCAGCCACTGCTCTCGCTCCTCCTCTACGTTTTTCCTCCTCCTCCTCTCCACTGCGTTATCTGTAACCACTCCTCCCCTTCTCTGTTCTCCCACCCTCGCATACCCCCAGCCTCTTCCTCTACGCCCTCCGCTCCCGCCCCAAATATCCTCCCTCCACTGTTCTCATCCCCCATTCAAATCTTCGCTCCACTGCTCTCAACCCTCCTCCTCATCCTCTCTCCACTGCTATCCCACACTCGTCTGCCCTCACATTAATCCTTTACCACCACTGCCCTCCCCACCACCTTCCTCTACCTCCTCATTCCGATATCCTCATCGGCTCTTCCGCCCCCCTTCTACTCCTCCAATTTACCTGCTTGTTGCTCCGTAATCTACTCCGCCTCCAGCCTGCCATCACCCGGCCTGTAACCTACTCCGTCTGCAACTTGTCCACCAACCTGTTTTCCACCTCCCCGCCCCCCGCCCAAATAGCTCCCTCCCCCAACACGAACCCCGTCTCCTCCAATGCAACAGTCCCCTCGCCCCACCGCAACCTGCCTCCCTCCCTCCAACCCGCCCCTCTCACAATCTTCACCCCCCTCCCCCCCCCCCCACACACACACTGACCTTGGCTTGCGACCTGTCTTCTCTCCAACCACTTAGTCTTCCCCAGCCTGCAACCTGTCCGTCCTCGACCAGCAACCTTCCCATTCTCCGTCCGGCCCAACCACTAGCCTTCCTCCAGCCCCAGCCTGCAACCTGTCCTTCCCCCTCCTGCAACCCGTCTCCCACCCACCCACCCACCCCCAAACATCTGCATAGACTGTCTCCTCCCCCAACCACCCTGCCCTCCCCAGCCGCGACCTGCGATACTTGTCCCTCTCCATCCATCCATCCGCCCCCCCCCCCGGTTGTCTGCTGTCCGCGGACGCTCACCGTTCCACGCGGGTCCACAGGTAAAGCGGGGCCTATGAGTGGATTGGGTCTCCCGTCCCGTGGGTGAAGGGAGAGCTGGCCCGGGCTGCGCTGCTGACCGCGCTCGGAGCCGGCCGGCCGGGCGGGCTGGCGGATGGACGGACGGCGCTCTCACTCTCTCCGGTGACCGGGCCGCGCTCAGAGCCGGGTGGTTGGGTCGGCGGACGGACGGACGGCGCTTTCTCTCTCTCGTTCTCCTCCGGTGACTGGGGCCGCGCTCCGCCGGGGGACGACTTTTAAACACAAGAGACAGCCGTTAACGACAACTTCCGGTGACGACGGCCGGCTCGGAGCTGTGGGCGCAGGCGCGTTCCTTCCATCCCTCCCTCTCTCTCCCTCCCATTCTGCTCCTACCTTACTCACCTTCCATCCCCACCTTTATCCCCCTCACTCTGCCCTCCACTCACTCCCTCCCTGCCTACCCACCCTTCACCATCCTTCCTACCTACTCACCCTTCTCCCCTTCCTTCCTCCGTCATGCTCCACCCACACCTTTTCCTCCCTCCCCTACCTATCTACCGACCTTCTTCCTATCTACCCAACTTTCTTCCTATCAACCCACACTTCTCACACGTCGTTTTTCCTGTCACCTTTCTTCTTCCTATCCCCATAATTTACATTCTCTTCCAACTTTGTCCATCCCCATCACCTCCATCCATACCTCTCCCCCCCACCTATCTATCTACTCCCATCTATCCCTAACCATCCTTCTCCCTTCCCAGCCCACACTCTGTCCTCGCACCATCCCTCCCTCCCTCCCCCTCCCTTTAGGGGATTGACACCAATCTCAATTTTTTTTATCTCCTTCTCCTATGACCTTCAACCCCCCCCCCCCCCTTCTAGTAAGCCCTTCAGCATCTTGTTTTGCCTCTTCCCTTTCTTCCTATATCCATCCAAACTTGATGTCTGCATTGGTGCTACCTCCTGCACCCATCCAGAACTCATGGACTTTATTAACTTCACTACTAATTTCCATCCTGCACTCAAATTCACTTGGACCATCTCCGACTTTTCCCTACCGTTTCTTGACCTCATGTCTTCATTACAGAAGAGACTATCAACTGACATCTGACTCCCACAGCTATCTACACTACACATTCCCACCCTGCTTCCTACAAAGACTTTATCCCTACTCCCATTTCCCCCATCTATGCCGCATCTGTGACAAGGTGAGGTGTTCCATACCAGGACATCTGAGATGTCCTCATTCTGTAGGGGACGAGGGTTCCCCTCTTCCATCATAGATGAGGTCCTCACTAGGGCTTCCTCGATATCCCGCAAGTCCACTCTTGCTCCCCCTCCCCCTCCCCAGTTGCAACAGGGACAGAGCCCCTCTAGTCTTCAACCTTCACCCCATCTACCACTGCATACAGCACATAATACTCCAAACATTTTCGCCACCTCCAACGGGATCCCACCACTAACCACATCTTCCCATCTCCACCTGTTTCTGCTTTCTTCAGAGACCGTTGTCTATGCAACTCTTTGGACCCTTCCCACCCAAACCACTCCCTTTCCAGGTACTTTCCCCTGCAACCACAGGAGATGCAACACCTGTACTTATACCTCCTCACAAGACTCAGTATAAGGACCCCAAAAGTCTTTTCAGGTGATGCAGATGTTCACCTGCACCACCTCCAACCTCATCTACTGTATCTGAGGTTCCAGGTGTGGACTCCTATATATTGGCGATACCAAGCGCAGGCTCGGTGATCGTTTTGCCTCAACCTCCTCGATGTCCTGGTTGCAAAACACTTTAACTCACCCTCTCATTCCCACACTAACCTTTGTCTGTCTCTTCCATTGTCAGAGTGAGGCCCAGTGCAAATTGGAAGAACAGCACCTCATATTTCACTTGGGCAGCTTACACCCCAGTGGTATGCATATTGACCTCTAACTTCAAGTAACCCTTGCTTTCTCTCTCTCTCTCCATCCCTCCCCCCTTCCCAGTTCTCCGACCAGTTTGACTGTCCCTTTGATTACATTGTATATCTGTATGGTTTGTTGTTGTTTCCTTCTCCGAGCTAACAATGGTCTATTCTACATTTGCCTTGATCTGCATCTCTTTTGATCCATTACATTTCTTTATCTATGTAACTCCCTCTCCCCTGATCCCCAAAATGTCACCCATTCTCTCTACCCAGAGCTGCCTGTCCTGCTGAGTTACTCCAGCATTTTGTGTCTGTTGCCCTCCAAACTCTCTGCCCTCTCCTCCATTTACATAACTCTTATGACCTTATATTCTTACCACACTCCTCCATGTCTTCATCTCTTCTCTCCATGTGTTCTCTCCAAATCCCTCCATCATTTACTTCCACTTTCACTAATCTGTCCCCCCAATATTTCTTCACTTAACCCTTTTACTCTGCTCCACCCTTCTCCCCTCTAGCAGTAGTCACCTCTCCTGCATTCTCCTCTGACTGTTTCTCACTTATTTTCCTTTACCCAGCTTCTCCCCCCATTCTTATATCCTTATTCCCTACTCTTCCCCCTCTCTATACCCTATCTGTACACTAGAACCCCCAGCTTCTTCAGTTGTCTCTATCTTGAACCCATTTCTCCCTTTCAGTGCACATTTTGTTCTGCAGTGTAATTTTATATGGTTGGTCCTGATGTAATAACACTCCATGAAGTACCCTGGAAAGATTGTGGAATTAATCGAAAACCCCTCAGCATAAGACAAGGAATGCTTATCTTTCAAATAGTTTATGCAATAGTTATTTTGTTAATATTTTTGACAGCAAGAGGGAACTAACAGTGCCCTGCAGATTCCCCTTCAAGCAACTCGCCACCTTGACTTGGAAACATAGCACAGTTCCTTCATCGCTTGCAGGGTCCAAATCCTGGAATTTCATAAGCAATGATGAGGGAGTAACCAACAACATTTAGGGAATACCTTCACCTCAAACAATGCAACTGCTCAAAACAGCAGAGACACCAGATGCTGGAATCTGGAGAAACCACCAAACTGTTGGAGGAACTCAGTGGTTCAGGTAGGAAGTATGGAGTTTGAAGGATGGTCATTAAATTTTCTATCTCCCACCTCAGCTTCCACAGATGCTGCTGGAGTTCCTCCAGCATTTTATTTTATTTTTTGTTCAAAATGATAGTTCACCATCACCACCTCAAGATCCAATGCGGAACAGACAGTAAATGCTGGGATACTCTCATCTTGTAGTAATAATAATAAAAGGACAATGGACGCACCAAATCTTGCAAGAAGTAGGTCAGTTCTTAAATTATAATTCAGTCTTGTTCTGTTGACTGCTTTCAAAGTACCCTTATACTTCCTTTAGCTTCCTTCATATTGGACTCATAACCTTCCACCCATATTTGCACAACATAACTTCCTCATATTTGTAACATTCTCTCCAACCTGACGCAGCACTACTTCCTATTGATGCAGCACTACTTCCTATTGATGCATGTCAAAGGGTAAATTAAATCAACATCACCCTTGCAGTGCATTATACAAAGCTACTAGTAGGCACTTTATAAGAATGTGGAGTCATCCAGCCGAATAATGGGCAAACACCTGCAACAATTTGTAGATGCGAATCAACAAACTGCATATGCAGTTTGGGACATCCAGTGGCGCTGTTGCTAGCTGCCTCCGCCTTCAGTCCGGTATCTTTTTGTTTTTTTGTCATGTTTGAAGAAGTTTTTTGTGTTTTTTTTAATGTCTTTATGTGAGGGTAAGAGGGTACGGTAAGGGGGATACCGTCCTCCAGTCGCTTCCTGGAGAGGATGCGACTAAGCTCGGAGTCACTTCTGCGACTGAATACAGGTCCCTGCAAAGCTATCACCCAATCTCTGATTTCTTAATTGTTGAGAAACCAACAATGTGAACACCAAACAAAGTACATTAGGTTTGAAGTGCAAGTGAACTGTTCCTTCACATTTGAAGGACACTTTGGACTCCTGAATGTTGGAAAGGGTAGGGGTGAAAGTAAAGGTTTTACAAGTGCTATGGTTGTATGGAAAGCAGTGATTCATTTGTAATTTTTCCAGTCTAGAATACTGTATTCCATTATCACAATACAGCCTTTTCTTCATTGGAGAAACCAGATTGGGTGATTGCTTTGTGGAGCACCTGTGTTCAGACTGCATGAGTAACCCCAACCTTCTGGTTGCCTGTCACTTCACCATCCCATTTCATCTCTGACCTTTCTGTCTGTGGTCTCCTGCACTGTTACAGCACGGCCCAATACATGTTTGAGGAACAATCCTCTGTCATATTTCTGTATCTGGACAGGAGCTCCAAATCACCACACCTCCTCGCGTAACCAGCTTGGAAGGGATGATGGTATTGAACACCGAGCTGTAGTCTACAAACAGCAGCCTGACGCAAGTGTTTTTATTGTCCAAGTGGTCCAATGCGGAGTGGAGAGCCAGTGAGATTGCATCCTCTGTTATATGGACAGGATCAGATAAACCTATCCTATCCATACACCTGCCCAAGTGTCTTTTAAATGTTGAAAATTTTCCTGGCAGCTCATTTCATATACTGCCACCCTCTATGTAAAAATCTTATCCTTCTAGGTTTTTAATTGATTATTTAAATCTTTCCCCTTTCACCTTAAACCTATGTCTTCTGGTTTTAGACTCATCTACCGTGAGAAAAAGACAGACCATCCAACTTATTTATGCCACTCATGATTTTATGTCTCTAAATGTCACCCCTCAGCCTCCTTTGCTCCAGGAAAAAAACATTCCCAACCTACCCAATCTCTCCTTATAATCAAGCCAACCCATGCAACATCCTTGCAAATCTTTTCTGCACCTTCCTTACCTTAATCACACCCTTGCTACAGCATGGTCAACAAAACTCATTCACAGACCACAGTCTGTTCGTATTGGTGGAAACTCGATAAAAATCAGCACGGGAGCACCTCAAGGCTGTGTGCTCAGCTCCCTGCTGTACCCACTCTATACTCATGACTGCGTAGCCGGTCATAGTGCGAACTCCATCATCAAGTTCGCTGATGACACCACTGTTGTGGGACATATCACTGATGGGGATGAGTCAGAGTAAAAAAGAGAGATTGAGCGACTGTCCATATGGTGCCAGCACAATAACCTGGCCGTCAACACCAGCAAAACCAAGCAACTGATTGTGGACTTTGGAAGGAGTAGGATGGGGACCCACAGCCCCATCAACGAGTCGATGTTGAAAGGGTCAAGAGCTTCAAATTCCTGGGCATGCATATCTCTGAAGATCTTTCCTGGGCCGAGAACACAGATGCAATTATTAAGAAAGCTCATCAGTGCCTCTACTTCCTGAGAAGATTACGGAGAATCAGTCTGTCAAGGAGGACTCACTCTAACTTCTACAGGTGCACAGTAGAGAGCATGCTGACCGGTTGCATCGTGGCTTGGTTCGGCAACTTGAGCGCCCTGGAGAGGAAAAGACTACAAAAAGTAGTAAACACTGCCCAGTCCATCATCGGCTCTGACCTCCCTTCCATCGAGGGGATCTATCGCAGTCGCTGCCTCAAAAAGGCTGGCAACATCATCAAGGACCCACACCATTCTGGCCACACACTCATCTCCCTGCTACCTTCAGGTAGAAGGTACAAGAGCCTGAGGACTGCAACGACCAGATTCAGGAATAGCTACTTCCCCACAGCCATCAGGCTATTAAACTTGGCTCGGACAAAACTCTGAACATTAATAGCCCTTTATCTGTTATTTGCACTTTATCAATTTATTTATTCATGTGTGTATTTACGTATATAATGGTATATGGACACACTGATCTGTTTTGTAGTCAATGCCTACTATGTTCTGTTGTGCTGAAGCGAAGAAATAATTTCATTGTCCTGTCAGGGACACATGACAATAAACTCTTTTGACTGACTTGACTTGAACTGCTTACAGTACCCCAGATTTGTCCCATTAACATCGTGTGCTGCTGTCCCTGTCTATACGGTTGACTCTTAAGTGCCTTCTGAAATAGCCATCAAACCACTCAGTTTAGGGGCAATATATAATGCCTAACAAATGCTGGGCTGGCCAGAAAAGCCCACATCCTGTAAATGAGTATTTAGAGAAAAAAAAATAAACTGAACCAAACTGAGATTTATAATGACTGTAATTTTAGTGTGGCCCTATTGAATGGAAGACAGATTTGGTAAGGGGGGCATGCAAATGGCTTACACCTGCTTCTATTTCTTAAGTTCTAATAGACACTATGATGTAAACCTTGTGTAATGCTGCAGACATCCATTATAAAGTATCTGTGTGCTGCAATAGCTACAGTCTGGTACAGTTGAAGATGGGCCACAAGTGGGGACATGAGAGTTCTTGGTGGGAGGAAAAATATTGACATCCTGAGGGAGCACAGTACATTCAAGTTCTATCATGGATCCACAGGACTATGACACACAGGTTTGTGGAGTTGCAGAGACCCACATCTACCGTGGTTGCATAAGACTTCGCGGCCCTTCAATCCTGACCAACATATCCTGCAAAACAGCAATCCAAAAAAAAGAAAATACTGCAGACACTGACAATCTGAAATAAAACAGAAAATACTGGAAATCATCCACAGGGTCAGGCAGCCTTTGTGAAGCGGAGAAATCGATTGATGTTTCAGGCCAATGACTTCTCATCAGAACTGGGAAAATGTAAGTCAAACAGGATTAATATTATAGAGAAAGGGAATAACATTCCCAACCTGGGGAATATAAAGGAAGATCTGTGTTAGGGTGGCAGACGGGGAGATGAAATGACGCAAGTGGTCATGTGGTGCTGGCTGAAAGAAGGTGATAAAGTCTTGTAAAGTTAGATTACCTCGTCATCTCCAATATTTGATCCAACAGTCCAAAAATTGAACTTGGCATCCCCACTAGTCTTCCGAATATTTCCTTCTAAGGTCATCATCTGAGTCTTCTCGACGGCAATAGTGTGTGGAATAACCTCGCAGTGATCGGGAAAAATAGACTTCTATTCTCTCCTGGAGAAACAAGGAACAACAGATGCTGGTTTGCAGAAAAAGACACAGTGTTGGAGTAACTCAGTAGATCTAGCAACATCACAATATCATGGTTTACCTTCTCAATCCTTGTTTGACCTGCTTGTTAACATTTTATGATTCATACACTGGAACACATAGATCCTCTGAACGTCACTAATTTGCAGTTTCTCTCCATTTAGTTAATAATCCACCTTTTGATTTCCCATACTAAAGTATGATCTCACACTTCTCCCGCTCCTCCCCACCCTTCCCCACAGGCCCAATGTGACCAGGTTTTTGCCCAATCGTTCAATCAATCTATATCCTGTTGCACCATCATGATGTCTTCATCGTAACATGCTCTTTTACTTATTTTTGTATCTTTGTCAAACTTGGAAGCCCTCCAAGTTGTTCCCCCCTCCTGGCTATTTAGGTGAATAATATTCAATTGCAGATGAAGAACTAATCCCTGGGATACAGCACTAGTTACATTCCTCAAGCCTAAAAATAACCTACTAATTCCAACTATTTGTTTTCCATGTGACACTACTATTAACATGCGTCCTCCAATAACTTGGGCTCTTAATGTATGTACCAGGCTCTTAAGTAGCACCTTGTGAAGACATTGAATTACTCCACTCTTGATGGTCATGTCTTCGTGCCAAGGCTACAAGATCACAAATTTCTAATCTCCATGTCTCTCTCCTTATTAAAATCTTAAAACCAAGCTTTCAATCATCTTTCCAATTATCTCCATTTTGGGCTTGGTATCAGTTGCAGTTTTATACTATTCATGTAGATGTTTTTGTTACTTTAAAGATATTATATAGGCAGTTGACATTATTTTTATTTTGGAAAAGGAGGAGTGAATGGAAGATTTGAAACAAACATTCCATGCTTTATTATTTTCTATGATGTTAATTCTGCGTTCATTGTGTTTTAGTTTAAAAAATGCACTGGATTAAAATTTACATTGTTTCTTGAGATGAAGCAGAGGACAAAACATATAAATGAGCTATTGTAGTAACACAGTCAAAGCACAAGTACTGCCAATGCCAGAAAACAATATGTGAAAGAAGTTCAGCCAAGTAAATGTATCAAACTTGCTAGATTAATAATATTTAGTTTAGCTTAGAAATACAGCCATGGAAACAGGCCCTTCAGTCAACTGAGTCCATGCCGCGCATCGATCGCGAGTTCACATTTGTTCTATATTATTCCACTTCACATCCTCTCCTTGAATATTTTGAGGCAATTTTATAGAGGCCGATAAATCTACAAACCCGCACATATTTTGGCAGATCCGGAGGAATCCTGTGTGGTCACAGGATGAACGTCCACACAGATGTAAATATGCTCTTCTAAAGCTTACCGTCCTAGTCTAGTTCAGTAAAAAACACTGACTCAAGCACTGGAACAACTAAACTTTATTTTTAGATTGAACAGCAAATTCCCTTATATGATACCTAAACCACCGCGGCTTTAATCCTTGTCTGCCTGGCCATGCCCTTCAGCCTTTTGCAAGCAGACACAATCCAATAGGTCACGCAGTCCCAAGCGTTCCTCCAGAAGATCGACAATGGACCTCGTGGGGGCTACCTTTTATAGGTCCATGAATCTTGAGGGGCTGAACTACATAGGGGTGGTTTCTTTACAGTCCAATCAAACATATTAATTACATCAATACATTATTGACAGTTCTCCAAACCAATTATAGAGTCTCCCATACATTGTTTCTTGGAGAAGCTTCTGGAAGGAAGCTAACTTAACTGAATAATGCAACATTTACCCTGGAATTCAAAACAATCCTGCCAGGGCTTAACACTGGCCAATCAACAAACAACAGGATAACTGTCTTGCAACATTATTTACATTATTTACAATTCTTTCGCAGCTATCCAATCAAGCTCATGCATTTACATTACTTTGGAGGTCCTCTGCAAGAATATCATTCATACTGACAATTGAAGACATTTCTTATCTGCAACATAGATCTGCGACCTAGACTTCCTGGCACCAACCAGCAGCTTGTGGCTTCTATATACTGAAATACTAACTTGACCAAAATGGCCTTGCACTGCATGAATCCTCTGCTAAATGTTGGTTCTATTCCAGCTCCATTTTGGCCAGGATTTACACAGACAACACCTGAGGTCAGGATCAAACCAAAGTCTCTGGTGCTGTGAGGCAGAACTGCACCACTGCGCTGCAGCATTCTTGATCACTGACTTCATGGTTAACTGCTGTGGCTGTGATATTCAGGATTAGTAAATCACATAATAGTATAATTTGCTATTTGACGATTTTATATCCATGTATGAGAGTGCTCAGAGAGGGGTAGTGCCTCTGGTGGTGGACATGTTGTGCTCCTTTGAGCATAGTTTGTCCACCTTTGGTGCCTGCCTGGCACCCAGCTCTCACCTGTAACTCCAAGAAGCTGTTAGCATGCGACAGCGGCCACACCCCGGAAAACCGCTTCAACTGGTGGGCTGATCCAGGTGCGGGCAGCCGACAGGTATCAAGCCCTCGGTGAGTTTAGAGACTTGCTCAGCCCAGCATGCGAAGTTTGCTCCGGCGGATTGAGGAGGGGGAAGAAATCCACTGGAGGGTTCAACGGCCAGGAAAGTGGCTCAGCAGCTCACTGTGGAGTGCAAAAGGCATGTCAAAGCACGAAAGAAGACATGGCCATCCACTGCACCCAAGGGAGTTTCCAGTTGTAACGTCTAACTGTGCCACTGGAATCTAGCTTGCTTGGGAAATCAAAATTCAGTTAATTAAAATACCTGGCAAAACCTGACCTCCAGGTCCCTCAGATCGGCCGACTTGGAGTTACTGACCATCCCGCGGTCTATGCATAAGCGCAGGGGCTTATGTAAAGCATTTTGGTCAATGGGTTTTTAAAATGTGCTATAGAAATAAAAGTGACTTGATTTGACTTGATTTTAAAAATAAAATTGGCCTTGGTAATGGCGACCAAAGTATCACTGAATTGTTCTAAATATCAATTTAACATACTATGCCCTTTAAGGTAAGGACATCTGCTTTCCTTACTTGGTCTGTCTAGGTGCAATTCCAGAATCATGGTAGTGTGGTTCACTCTTATCTCCTCTCGGAATTCAGTTATTCAAGTGTATTGATGGTACAATGGTTCAAGAAGGTGGCTCACTATCATATCTTTTGGGCCAATTTGGAATAGGCAATATATATTGATCTTGCTAGTCCCAGCTATATCCTGATAACTGAACAAAAAGACTAATAGACTGTAGGGGCAGCACGGTGGTGCAGCGGTAAAGTTGCTGCCTGTCAGTGCCAGAGGCCCAGGTTCGGTCCTGACTACGGATGCTGTGTGTATGGGGTTTGTACGTTTGTCCCGTGACCTGTGTGGGTTTTCTCCAGGAGCTCAGGTTTCATCCCACACTCCAAAGATGTACAGGTTTCTAGGCTAATTGGCATGGTAAAATTGTAAATTACACCTAGTGTGTCAAGGACAATGTTAGTGTGTGGGGATCACTGGTTGGCACAAACTCGGTGGGCTGAACAGCCTGTTTCTGCGCTGCATCTCTAAACTAAAAAACTAAACTAAACAAATACCTCATGCACATTAAAAAGTGTAATTGGCTTAAATGTTAGTATTTATAAGGAAAAGGCACTGCCTAATCTTTCCAAAAAGAAATGAAACAGCTGATGAATTAACTCTATAGGCACAGTGTAATTGTTGCTGGATGCCCATCTGATAAAATGAGGACCATTATCAGAATTTAGCCAAATCAGATTACCATACCTAGGGATGATTTCTCGCATTAATAGCTTAACCACTGTAGAGGCTTTGTTATACACCGTTGGGTATGCTTCGATCCACCTGCTAAATACATCCACAATTATCTGTACATACTTGTATCCTTGACATATCTCTAACTCAATGTAGTCCATCTGGAGAGTCCCAAAAGGACCTATTGGTAAGGGTGTTCTCCCATCTCCACAAACTATGCCTTTTCCTAGATTTAACTGTTGACAAATTAAGCAACGATTGCTGATCTTTTGAGCTAAAGTCCGCAATTTTGGTCACCACATGCTCGTGGCTGGTTGCCGGGGTGTCGTCTTCATGGTCGTGAGTGGTTTCTTCAGACTCACAACAAGTTGTAACGGCATTCTGGTCGCCGCTAATTTTTCAACATGGCTCCGAAAAGAAGGAAGGTGCAGTGCAGGGGCAGCGCACAACCCCCATTACCACCCACCAGGCAGGCAGAGCTGACCCAGGAGGAGGAGGGCCAGGTGGAGGAGGCACGGGAGAATGCCTAGGGGGAGGAAGCTCAGGAGGATGCACAGGAGGAGACCTGGGAGGTGGCCCATGTCCCCACCACCACCCCATCCCGACTGGCCACCCTAAAAACAAGAGAACAGGCATTGCTGCTGTTGCTGAAGCTGAAGCTGACACTGACTCAGCATCAGACACAGATGCCTCAATTGAGGTGAAGGGCTGGAGGAAGGTATTACCTTATACCTTCAGCGGGGAGCAAGAAGCAACTGGTTGGTGGGGGCGCTGTGAGATGGCTGCCCTGCCAGCAGCATGTGTTTGTCATTTTGTGTGTGTATTTTTAGTATGTTCAAATGTTTGTTTTTAGTGTCTCTCGTGGGTCTTGTGTGGGGGGTGGTGATGGGGGGGTGGGGGGGGTAAGGGGTAAACCGCTTTCGGTCGTCTCCTCCATGGAGAGGCGACTTTTTCCATGTCACCTTTCTCGCGGCCTAATACCAAAGATTGGTGCAGCCTTTACCGGAGTCTGGCTCGGAGCTTCAGCAATGGGCGTAGTGTGAACTTTTTCATTCCGGAGCGGGATCCCTCGCCAGGAATCCCTGGAGAAGAGCTCCGAACGCCGGCCTGTGGCCTACATCTGCTTGAAGCCGCGATCTGTGATGCTTCTTTTTTTTTAAATATTTTTGTTAGAAGTAAGTACAATAGTGTGGTACTTGAGTATCTAATACATACATACATATTTCCATTCTTGTACAACTTCGTACTTTTGATTTAATAATAAAAGAACAGTGGAAGAAAAAAGAAATAAAGAATGTCGGAATAGATAGACAAGCGAGTAGAAACAGATAGCAAAAGAAATAAAGGACATAGAAGAGAAGCTGAAAAGATTGGATGATCAGCCATGATCATATTGAATGGCGGTGCAGGCTCGAAGGGCCGATGGCCTACTCTTGCACCTAATTTCTATGTTTCTATGTTTCTATGATTGAAATAGAAAGATAAAGTAAAGAAAAGAGAGATTAGGAGAGATCTACCTATTTCGTATTTTTGCCCATCTGTCACCCGGATCGATCTGTGGTGCTTCTAACCGCGGTGCGGCGGGTACTTAGATCTTGGACAGCCAGCCTGCGGCCTACATCATCTTGAAGCTGCGGCCTCTGGTAGGTAAGCACCGATTCGGGATTTACCTTGCCTGCACATCTGGCCGCCCTCAGTGGCGACTGCGGAGGTTTCTGGTCCCGACCACGGGGGAAAATGGAGGAAGACTGACTGAACTTTGTGCCTTCCACCATAGAGATGAATGCTGCGGTAAATGCTGCGATGTTTATGATAAATTTTTATTGTGTATTGTGTGTTACTTTTTATTGTACCGCTGCTGGCAAGTTCATTTCACTGCACTTTATTGTGTATGTGACGAATAAATCTGACTATTGACTATTGATTGAAGGAGAGCTGGTAGAGTGGTACCAGTGTAACCCGGTGCTGCATGATAAAAATGATGAAAACTACAGAATTAAGGGCAGGAAGACATCATTACTACAGTCCAAGGAGTTCCCTGACTGCACCTGTAGGTACCTACTTTGTTTGGCTGCGGGACTTCTTCCATTCTCTCGCAGGCAGGCAGCCAGGCAGCCAGGCAGCCAGGCAATTCACACTGGTCTTTATATTTTTTGTACAGATGACCAGCTATGCCAGTGGTTCAAAAGCCACAGAACCAGATATGACAAGCTGTCTACCAGTGGGAACAAGTCAGGGTCTGGTGCTAGAAAATTAATCCAGAGGCAGCAGTGGAGCTTGGACAAATGGTGCTTCATCAACTCACATATAGTGTGAGTGGAGAGTAGAAAGAGTACCAAGAAGGTATTTATTATAAAATAGTTGGTCTTGATGGTCTTGAAAGTTTGCAAAACAAATTTATTTTCTTCCAGTTTAACATGAACAAGCCACAGCCCAGTATGTCCTGTGAGGAGGAGGTTGATCCACTTCAGGGAACCTCTGCATCAACCCCCTCCACCAGTCAGCAGCACGGCAAGAGGAGCATGACCAATGTCCGCTTCGCTGCTGCCTCCACCCCAAATGCTAGTGATGTAAGTGACAGACAGGCAAATCGGCAGGAGCTGATTAAGACGGTAAGTACATTGTGGAAATCTTTGGCTGATTTATATCAACCCATCCATCCATCCATCTTATTCTCCTTTTATCATAAACATTTATGTTGCAGCTCACGCAACAGGCAAAAGACGCCAAGTATGACAGACGGGATCATTCCAGAACCCAGACATCACATGAGGAATCTGTTGACGGCTTCCAGGCATTTTTAAGGCCTCAGATGCTCAAGATACTGGACGACGCATGGCTCAATTACATCATGGTTGTTGTGGCGTTGTTTTCTCCAAGCAGGTAAATATGTTATTTAATTTTTGTGTAATTTTGGGAACATTTGACTTCAATATTTGTCCTTAAAATTTATGTTTTAAATGAAATAATCACAATGCATTTATGTGTTTCAGACTCAGCAGCCGATTGTACACATGAACAGCAACAGATGATACCACAACAGATGACTCTGATGGTACATCCCATCTGCAGCCTCATCAGGTATCTAAATTTATAATACGTTTTGAGAGTTGCACTTCAAATTCTTTGTCACACAACTCCTTGTGAAAACTTTAAATTTATTTGTCTTCCACTTAATCTTTATATGTGTCTGTGATGGGACCACCACACGTGATTCAAATGATGGTACAACCACATCTACAAGCTCAACAGGTATCTATTTTAATAATATTTTTGTGAGTTTAGTTGAACTTTAAATTCTTTGTCAATCACAGCTTGTGAGGATTTTTATTGTATTTGCCTTCCACTTAATCTTGACATGTCTCTTTTTTTTCAGAGACAGTCTGTGGTGGCACCACCAAAGTTCCTATAGCGGAGCAAGATAGGCCACTCCTGCGAAATGCAATGGGCTGACGTGTAGTATGCAACAGAGTGAAACATGGGCATTTTTTCCATCCATTTCAGTAACCGGAACCTACCCGACTCGCAGTGTAATCAACGTTGCGGGTGGAACAGTTTGTGTGTGTGATATAGAACTAGATTCATAATTCTGTTAGTTCATAATTCTGTTCATTCTTGTTAAAGAATAACATTTGAGTCTGGTAATTTTCTTTTTTAAATCATTTCTTTTTAATGGCTCATATGCTGTGTTTGAGTTGATTTTATAGTAACCGGAACCTACCAGACCCGACCCGACTCGCAGTGTAATCAACGTTGCGGGGGAACAGTTTGTGTGTGTGATATAGGGTTAGATTCATAATTCTGTTAATTCTTGTTAAAGAATAAAATGTTTATAAATTTTGATTCTGGTAATTTTCTTTTTTAAATCATTTCTTTTAAAATGGCTCATATGCTGTGTTTGAATTGATTTTGTTGAGTTGCCACTTAACTCTGTAATTCATTCATCTAATCACACTGTTCACAACTGCAGTATTTGGGAAAATAATAGCAATATGAAGATTCCAGTTGCTCTAGCCCTGGAATGTTACTTAATGTTTTTGTGTCTGTGGAGTTGTTTCTCAACAATAAAATTGGTCTGGTCTTACCAAAAGCCAGAGAGTGGAATGAAATCTGTCTGTAATGGTGGGGTTATCTAAAGTATTTCACAAAATTAAATGTGTTTAAGCAAGATTTACAAATGAAGTATAACTTAAGGATGGTTTTATTCAGCGAGCATAGAAATGATTAAATTGTGCTGGAAAGAACACACATACATGAATGTGATATAGATGTATATAATAATAACACACACATTTATATTCCTTCCAATTTTTATACGCAATGATGAACTTTATTTCAGACTAGACACGCACAACATTAAAAAAAACCCATTGTAAACCCCCCGGCAACTTCACTTTAGTGTCTCGGCCGTGCTGATCCGGGCCAGACTTCCCGCACGCTGTGGAAGGGACATATTTTCGCTTTTATTGTGATCTATTTCTCTTTTTAACACTGAATATCTGATAACGACACATCTGCAGCATATGGCACCGATGTTGCCACGGGCTGGTTCAAACTCCACGGCCCGGGGTGGTGGAAGCTGCCGAAGCTGCCGCCCTCCAGTCCAGCGGACGAAGCTGTTGCCACGGGAGCTCCAGAAAAACATGTCACCAACCTGTGATTGCGAGCTCCCGACGATATCGTCTACTGGTTTGCGGCCGTGCCTCCTTGTTGGGCCGCTCCGCCGGAACACCACCTCAGCCCCGAGTCGGGCTGCTCCACCGGGACCAGCCTCAGCCCCGAGTCGGGCCGCTCCGCCGAGACACAGCCACGGCCCCAAGTCGGGCTGTCGCCACCGGGACACAGCCTCAGCCCCGAGTCAGCCCACCGCCTCAACCCCAGAGGCGGAAGCGGAAACAAAGATTATATCTTTGGGCGGAAGCAAGATGGCACAAACAAGATGGTGGAAGCAAGATGGCGGAGGCTGGTTGCTGAAATGGGTCCTATAATTACCCATGAACCTGCCCATGATCGTCGACGCGGTTTTCGTGGGAGTAGGCCATCTTGCTCCGCTATAGGATCTTTGGTGTTTACTGCTTTAATTTACCGTTTTTAAAAGCCTGTGTGGATCTGTGTGTGAAGGATCTGTGCATGAATAGTTCTTGGGTACCTGTTTCAAAGGAGATAGAATTGTGTGAAAGACTTACCAGTGTTAGAAATGTTGCTATTGTTTTGTAGTATGTCAGGAATGTTGCCATTGCGGTGTGAATAGCTTGATCTATTGTCTTTATTGTTAGTTGCAGATGGGAAACCATTTGGATATTGCAACTAATCTCAAAAGCCCTTTACAGATACATTGCATGAAATACCCTGATGAAGCTGAACGATTGAAGCTTTGGTCTGGGAATTTAAATAAGGAGTTAGGAGCTAATCTGTGGCCTGAGGGAGGGGTTGGAACCATCGGAGGCGTAAAATATGTAGAGGAAATAATCTGGAAGTTCAGTCAGAATGCTGACGTTAAGAGCAAAGACCCTATAGCGAGCAAGATAGTCCACTCGACGAAAAAGACGTAGTACGGTCATGGGCAGATTCATGGGTAATCTTTGGCCCCATTTCCGTAACCAGCTTCCGTCTCCGCCATCTTTGTCCGACATAGCAGAGCAAAGATACTAGTGCAGAGACAGAAACCGGTTATGGAAACCGGTTATCTTTGGTAAAATTCTTCTCCTCATTTTCTTTCTGCCCCTCTGCCACAATAAAAAGCAAAAATATGCCTATGTTCCTTCCACAGCGTGTGGGAAGTCTGGCCAGGATCAGCACGGCTGGGACGCCAGGGTAAAGTTGCGGGGAGGTTGCAATGTATTTTAATGTAATGTTATCCCTTGTCTGGGCCTTGAGTCCGAAATAAAGTTTATAATTATATATAAAAATCTGGAGAAATATATATGTGTGTGTTATATCATTATATACATCTATATCACATTCATATGTGTGTATGTGTGTTCTTTCCTATACAATCTAATAGCAATGTTACAAAATTTTGAGATTTTAAAAATCAAGTCTGCAATTTATCCCATCAGATAAACCATAAAAAGAAGTTTAATTTGACACCTAATTCACTTTCATATCTTCAGTATTAAAAAAGTTATGGCCATTTTCATACTCGGAAATTAGCATCTTGTTCCCCATTGCCTTTCCATTGACTTAACTCAAAAGCTGTGATCTAGAACAGTCAAAAGCCCATAACTTTCTTAAAAAGTAAGAGAACTCAATGAAATTTTCAGCTATTATAGATTGAAGCATTCTGAAACAAATATGAAACAATCTTACTTGGATGACCTGAAATTAAACCTGAAATTAGTTAGTTATCTAATTGTAGCTAATTACAAAATTCAATTACGAGATCTAAACATCTATCCATTTCTTAAGAGAATATAAACTTTTTAAAATTGTCTAAGTGCCCAAATAACATTCACACAATAATCCACAATATAACGGTTTTTAAATCTCATTTTCATGAATTTATAGGCCGAATTGAAGGAATTTAGTGTTTAATGCCTGTAAATTAACGGCCATTTAAATCAACTAGTGAGTGGGTTTTAGTGGAATGCGGTGGATTGGAACGTTGTGGTTTGCGGTGAAGTCAGTATGAAAAATACAGCCGGTTCATACATTTTTTTTGTCCCCTTTTCGCAATATGAATATGTGATTAAAGCCTTCCTAAAAAACAAGTTTTAATGTAAAAATAAACTGTGCACTTTATTTTCTCCCCTACGTTAGGTCCGTTCTGCTGTCAGCGTTCAGAGCTTTAGAAGATGATTTTTAAACCAGTTAATAAATAAGCGTAGTTTAAAAATAGTTTAATAAATGAAATGTCGGATCAATTTCTCTTTAGCGACAAAATCGCCCTACATGGATCGATTTGGACTGTCTAGGGAAAAACGGCATTTTAAACACGCCCCTCCTCTGAAAGGCGCCAAAGTCACGCACACGGGGAGCGGCAGAACTGCAGCGCCGCTAAAGGTAGGTATTGTAACATACCTAAATCTAATCAGTTGTATGGTCGCTGAATAAAACCATCCTTAAGTTATACATCATTTTTTAATCTAGCTCAAAACAAATTTTATTTTGTTAAATACTTCATTTAGATAACCCCACCATTACAGACAGATCTCATTCCACTCTGGCAATTGGGAAAACCAGACCTATTTTATCGTTGAAAAACTATTCCATAGACACAAAAAATCATAAAGGAACATTAAGGAACATTCCAAGAGTAGAGCAACTGGAATCTTCATATTGCTATTATTTTTCCAAATACCGAAGTTGTGAACAGTGTGATTAGATGATTTACAGAGTGCAATACAAAAATCAACTCAAACACAGCACATGAGCCAATTAAAAAGAAATACTTTTTAAAAAACATAAAAAAAGACAATTAACAGAATCATAATTTGTTAACATATTAATCTTCAACAAATTTTAACAGAATTATGAATGAACAGAATTATGAATCTAACCCACACACAAACTGTTCCCCTGCAACGCTGATTACACTGCGAGAGTCTGGTCAGGTTACTGAAATGGACGAAGTACCTAGTATTGCCTTTCAAGGTACCACGGCAATTTGTACCTCAATACTAGGCAGAGACTCAAACCCTTGGGCCTCTAACCCTCTAGGGTGGGGACTCCAACCCAACAGGAATGAACCTTGTAAGCCTGAACTTGTGAGTCTAATATAACTCCTCCCAGAAGGTGGAGAATCTTTGGAATTCTTTATCCTGGGGAATAGAAACATAGAACCATAGAAACATAGAAAATAGGTGTAGGAGTAGGCCATTCGGCCCTTCGAGCCTGCACCACCATTCAATATGATCATGGCTGATCATCCAACTCGGTATCCTGTACCTGCCTATACCCACTGATCCCTTTAGCCACAACGGCCACATCTAACTCCCTCTTAAATATAGCCAATGAACTGGCCTCAACTACCTTCCGTGGCAGATAATTCCAGAGACTCACCACTCTCTGTGTGAAAAATGTTTTCCTCATCTCAGTCCTAAAGGAATTCCCCCTTATCCTTAGACTGTGACCCCTTGTTCTGGACCTCCCCAACATCGGGAACAATCTTCCTGCATCTAGCCTATCCAACCCCTTAAGAATTTTGTAAGTTTCTATAAGATCCCCCCTCAGTCTTCTAAATTCTAGTGAGTACAAGCCAGGTCTATCCAGTCTTTCCTCATATGAAAGTCCTGACATCCCAGGAATCAGTCTGGTGAACCTTCTCTGTACCCCCTCTATGGCAAGAATGTCTTTTCTCAGATTTGGAGACCAAAACTGTACGCAATACTTTGTACAACTGCAGTAGAACCTCCCTGCTCCTATACTCAAATCCTTTCGCTATGAATGCTAACATACCATTTGCTTTCTTCACTGCCTGCTGCACCTGCATGCCTACTTTCAATGACTGGTGTACCATGACACCCAGGTCTCGTTGCATCTCCCCTTTTCCTAATCTGCCACCATTCAGATAATAGTCTACCCTCATGTTTTTGCCACCAAAGTGGATAACCTCACATTTATCCACATTATACTGCATCTGCCATGCATTTGCCCACTCACCCAGCCAGTCACCTTGCAGCCTCCTAGCATCCTCCTCACACCTAACACTACCCCCCAGCTTAGTGTCATCCGCAAACTTGGAGATGTCGCGTTCAATTCCCTCGTCCAAATCATTAATATATATTGTAAATAGCTGGGGTCCCAGCACTGAGCCGTGTGGTATCCCACTAGTCACTGCCTGCCATTCTGAAAAGTACCCATTTACTCCTACTCTTTGCTTCCTGTCTGTCAGCCAGTTCTTTCTCCACATCAATACTGAACCCCCAATACCGTGTGCTTTAAGTTTGTATAGTAATCTCTTATGTGGGACTTAGTCGAATGCCTTCTGAAAGTCTAGATATAACACATCCACTGGTTCTCCCTTCTCAACTCTGCTAGTTACATCCTCGAAAAATTCTATAAGATTCGTCAGACATGATTTACCTTTCGTAAATCCATGCTGACGTTGTCTAATGATTTAACCACTTTCCAAATGTACTGCTATCCCATCTTTAATAACTGACTCGAGCAGTTTCCCCACTACCGATGTTAGACTAACTGGTCTGTAATTCCCCGTTTTCTCTCTCCCTCCTTTTTTTAAAAGTGGGGTTACATTAGCTACCCTCCAATCCTCAGGAACTATGCCAGAATCTAAGGAGTTTTGAAAAATTATCACTAATGCATCCACTATTTCTGTGGCTACTTCCTTGAGTACTCTGGGATGCAGACTATCTGGCCCTGGGGATTTATCGGCCTTTAATCCATTCAATTTACCCAACACCACTTCTCGGCTAACCTGGATTTCACTCAGTTCTTCCACCTTATTTGACCGCCGGTCCCCTGCTATTTCCGGCAGATTATTTATGTCTTCCTTAGTGAAGACAGAACCAAAGTAGTTATTCAATTGGTCTGCCATGTCCTTGTTCCCCATGATCAATTCACCTGTTTCTGACTGCAAGGGACCTACATTTGTTTTAACTAATCTCTTTCTCTTCACATATCTATAAAAACCTTTGCAGTTTTTATGTTCCCTGCCAGCTTTCTTTCATAATCTATTTTCCTTTTCCTAATTTCCCTTTGTCCTCCTCTGCTGAACTCTGAACTTCTCGCAGTCCTCTGGTAGGCTGCTTTTTCTGGCTAATTTGTATGCTTCATCTTTTGTTTTTATACTATCCCTGATTTCCTTTGTTATCCATGGATGCACTACCTGCCCTGATTTATTATTTTACCAAACTGGGATGAACAATTGTTGTAGTTCATCCATGCAGTCTTTAAATACCTTCCATTGCACATTCACTGTCAACCCTTTAAGAATCACCTGCCAGTCTATCTTGGCCAATTCACTTCTCATACCTTCAAAGTTACCTTTGTTTCAGTTCAGAACCTTTGTTTCTGACTTAATTATGTCACTCTCCATCCTAATGAAGAACTCAACCATATAAGGGCCACTCTTGCCCACTCTTGCCCTTGCACAACAAGACTGCTAACTAACCATTCCTCATTACTCAATACCCAGTCTAGAATAGCCTGCTCTCTTGTTGGTTCCTCTACACGTTGGTTTAGAAAACTATCCCACATACATTCCAAGAAATCCTCTTCCTCAGCACCCCTGCCCATTTGATTCACCCAATCTACATGCAGATTGAAGTCACCCATTATAACCGTGTTACCCTTGTTGCACGAATTTCTAATTTCCTGTTTGATGCCATCCCCAACTCCAATACTACTGTTAGGTGGCCTGTACACAACTCCCACTAGCGTTTTCTGCCCCTTAGAGTTTCGCAGCTC
The DNA here is from genome assembly GCA_963514005.1 of Raja brachyura. The sequence goes on from OY740784.1 coordinate 62,893,578, forward strand.
TACCCATATCGATTCCATATCCTCCAAGCTAATGTCCTTCCTTTCTATTGCATTAATCTCCTCTCTCACCAGCAACGCTACCCCACCTCCTTTTCCTTTTCGTCTATCCCTCCTGAATATTGAATATCCCTGGATGTTCAGCTCCCAGCCTTGGTCACTCTGGAGCCATGTCTCCGTGATCCCAACTATAGCATAGTCATTAATAGCTATCTGCACATTCAACTCGTCCACCTTGTTACGAATGCTCCTCCCATTGAGACACAAAGCCTTGTTTTTACAACACTCTTACTCCTTATACAATTATGTTGACAAGTGGCCCCTTTCAATCGATCCCTATTACACTTGGCCATACTCTCCTATCCCTTTGTGAGCTTTCTTTCCCGTTAATTCTGGGGTCATTAAGCATCCCTTTACTCTCTTTCCCTTTAATTCCGTCCTCGACTATCCCATTTGACACCCCACCCCCCTTATTCAGTTTAAAACCATCCGTGTAGCAGTGGCAAACCTGCCGGCCAGAATGCGGGTCCCCCACCTGTTAAGATGCAATCCATCCCTTTTGTACAGTTCCCCCTTACTCCAAAACAGATCCCAGTGATCTAAGAATCTAAATCCCTGCTCCCTGCACCAGTTCCTCAGCCACACATTCAGATCCTGTATCTCCCTGTTCCTGCTCTCGCCAGCACGAGGAACTGGAAGCAAACCGGAGATAACAACCCTGGAATTTCTGCTCATCAGCATTTTTCTGAGCTCTCTGAAGTCCCGCTGCAGAATATTCATCCCCTTCTTTCCAACATAATTTGTGCCAACATGCACGACCACTTCTGGCTGTTCACCTGCGCCCTTGAGGATTGTCTGCACTCTGTCCGTGACATCCTGGATCCTGGCACCAGGAAGGCAGCACAACATCCTCGAATCCCGTCTGTTGCCGCAGAATCCCATGTCCGTACCTCTCACAATGGAGTCTCCAACTACAATGGCGTTGCCCGACTTTGGCCTCTTTGGTTTTGGCTCAACAGCCCTTTTTGTTTTGCAAGCCAGTCCGCCGCTCAGTGCGATACCGTCTTCTGTACCGGCAGCTTCCACGTGGGTGAACCTGTTCACAAGAGGTACAACACCCGGGGACCTTTGCATTCCATGTTTTCCTCCCTTTCTCACCGTCACCCACCTTTTCTTTTCTAGTGCCTTGGGTGTAACAATCAGGTGTCAGATGTTAGCCCAATGTATAAAAATAATCTGAAGCTGTTTTCTTAGATTACCATAGCCTATCCTATGAATAATGTTGGTTTTTGCACACCTATTAACTGGTGGAATGATTTCATTGGAGAGATATATTTCTACGTGTGTTAGATTAATGCAGCATTTGTTGTTTGCCACTTTAAAATTCAAATTTGTTTAACTTATGTCATATTTCAAAAGTGTTTAATTGTCATATGTAATCATAGCAGAACACTGAAATTCTTATTTGTAGAAGCATCATAGGCGTAAATGAAATACATATAGATAATATACAATAAAAAATATTTAAAAATTAATAACCCAATACCAGTGCAAAGCCTTAGAGCAAGACAGTTTGTGGCTGCAGGAGTCAGTACTTTAGAAGCTATCCTACGAAATCATATGTATAAATTAATTTGCAGGATAAATGACTTTGAAAATATAATTATCATGGCCTTGTCAAACATAAGGTTTAGCACTGCACGTTACCAATCCCAGTTGTGGAAACAATGGTATTGTTGTCTCGTTGTGGGACACTGATCCTTCTTTTTATTCTGGATATTAAATCATGTATTGTGATTTTGTATATAATTTATGATGCTCATAAGTAATATACTAAGCTTCTATATGTATTTTATGGTGTTTTTATATGCAATGTATTTTATGTAATATCGTCTCTTGTCTGAACATTGAGTCTGAAATAAAGTTTAATAATGATGATAATAATAATAATAATAATAATAATAATAATAATAGTTAATTGAATTTCATGGTTGAGGTTAGTGTTGTGTAGTGTTCAAGAGCCTGATGGTTGACGGGAAGAAACTATTCCTGAACCTGGTGGTCACGATTTTCAGACTGCTCTAACTTCTTTCTGATGGTAGGAGTCAAATCAGAGCACCTGAAACGACACAATGCATTTCAGCTTTGTCACATTAATGACTGATTTCAGACCACAAAATTGTTAAGAAAAGAATGCTAATGCCTTATTAATGAAAGAGGAAATTATGTGGGATATAACAAGTAATTGCTTTCATACATATCCATGCTTATAGTTACTTATAAAAGGCCTCCAATGTGCCTAGTTTATGATTATAAATGGATTAGTGACCTAATACAGGTTTTGACTTGCAGCTAAATATTTATCCCTCGTTGCTATTACATATTTTATATCACTTTTGACATTTCAAACTTAATTTTCTTAGTAAGTTCTGTGTTTTCCAATGATGCTTTATTCATGGTTAATCCTGTCATTTACATGAGTGTGGACATTGGCAAGAAAAGGGATTTGGTAAAAGTGTAGATTTATATTGAAAGAAAACACAGAATTAAAAATATGTTTATGTTTCATTCAGTGAGTTAACATGATAGTGAATCTATCTGGTGGGATTATATTTTCTTTATTCCTTCTTAAAAGTGTTCACTCTAAATTATAATCCCCTACATACATTTAATCAGAACTGCATCAGTAAACTAGATCGGAGAACAGACAAAATTATGAATAACAAGTACAAATGCATGACAGGGCATGACAGGGCAGATAATGTGTTGCAGCTGTGGAATGAGAGAGATGATGGAAACTACGTCTTCAGCTCAAGGAGCAGCATTTCAGAGCCAAAAAGATAATCATGTTAAACATGAGAAAATTGGCATGAGGCTCATAAGATCAGAGAGTTGAATGCATGGTTCAAAGAAGGGAGAAAAGGGTTTCAATTCATTGGGCGCTGGTACCCAGGGATGAGGAAGGAGAGAGTTATTCTGATGGAATGGGATTATTGAAAAGTTCACAGTGAAGTTCACAGTGAGGAATGTGAAATCCATTGTGGTGGGTATTTATGTTAACTTTAGATTAGATTAGATTCTTTTATTGTCATTCAGACCTTTCAGTCTGAACGAAATTGTTACCATGCAGTCATAACATATAATAAAAAAACAAAACACACAATAAACACATATTTAACATCCACCACAATGAGTTCACCAGGCACCTCCTCACTGTGGTGGAAGGCAAAAGTCTTAAGTCATTGTCTTCATCCCTCCTAGTTCTCCCTCTGCGCTGAGGCGATCCAGGCCTCCGATGCCGCTGGAGCACCGCAGCTCTAAGCCGGACCACGTCCGCTGCTGGAGCACCACAGCTCTAAGCCAGACCGACGCCGTCGCTGGAGCACCGCAGCTCTAAGCCGGACCACCACCGCCGCTGGAGCACCGCAGCTCTAAGCTGGGCTGCCGCCACCGCTGGAGCACCGCATTTCCAAGCCGGGCCCCACAGCTCTAAGCCAGACCACCACCGCAGCTGGAGCTCCACAGCTCTAAGCCAGACCGCCGCCGCTGATGGAGCACCGCAGCTCCAAGCCGGATCGCCGCCGCTGGAGCACAGCAGCTCTAAGCCGGACCGCCGCCTCTGCTGGAGCACCGCAGCTCCAAGCCGGACCGCTGTCGCTGGGGCACCGCAGCTCCAAACCAGGCCACCACCGAACGCCGCCTCAGCTCCGAGGCCGCCAGCTCCGCCATTAGGCCTCAGCACAGACGGAGACGGTGATGGGGGACATGCATCCCCCCAAAGGGAGAGACTAAAACCCTGTTTCTCCCACCACCACCCCCCACCCCCCCCCCCCCCCCCCCACATACACAACCTAATAAAACAAAATTCTACCAAAACAAACACAACAGAAAAAAGAAAAAAACAGATGGACTGCAGATGAGCCGCAGCTGCCAGCCAGCGCGGCCACTTCCACATTAACTTTTATGTGGTTATGTGTCTTTTCACTTTTCATTTAGTATGGTTGTTTGGTCATTCAAATGTTACTGTCACTGGTACCTGTGACAATATACTGATCTTGAAACCTTGAAACACCAGAATCAGAATCAGAATCAGAATCAGAATGCCTTTTATTGTCACTATACACGTGTACAGTGAGATTAAAAACTGCTCCTACTCAGTGCAAAAACAAGACAAAAAGGGGGGGGGGGGTTAAGGTGCACAGTTTCTGCAGCGCTATATACATATCTATAAAAAGACAATGGATAATAGAATGGATAATAGGATTCCTATACCCAGTATGGGTTACAGTTACAGTACAAATTACAGTAGGTGGATAGATGAAAGTCCGGGGGTGAAGTCAATGCATGTGTGAGTTCAGGGAGATGATGGATTTTGGGAAGAAACTGTTCTTGAGTCTATTTGTCCTTGTGCTGATGCACCTATAGCGCCTCCCTGAGGGTAGCAGGTTGAACAGGCCAAATGCAGGATGGGAGCTGTCCTTGATAATGTTCTTCGCCCTGCTGAGGCAGCGGGAGGTGTAAATGTCCATCAGAGAGGGGAGAGGGCAGCCGATGATCTTCTGTGCTGCCCTGACTACCCTCTGAAGCCTCTCCCTGTCTACCATGGTGCAGCTGCCGTACCATGCTGTAATGCAGTATGTCAACAGGCTCTCAATGGACGAGCGGTAGAAGGTCAGCAGCAGGTTGGAGTCCAGGTTGTGCTTCCTGAGGACCCTCAGGAAGTGCAGCCGCTGCTGAGCCTTCTTGATGACCGCTGTGATGTTGTCTGTCCAGGAGATGTCAGCGGAGATGAGGACACCGAGAAACCGGAAGGTGTGGACCCTCTCCACACACTCGCCGTTGATGTATAAGGGGGCTAAGTCGGTGCTGTGCTTCCTGAAGTCGACAATGAGCTCTTTGGTTTTCTTGGTGTTCAGAGCCAGGTTGTTTTCTGAGCACCAGGCTGTCAACTTCAGGACTTCCTCTCTGTAGGCTGCCTCATCTCCCCTTGAGATGAATCCGACTACTGTAGTGTCGTCAGCAAACTTGACGATTCGGTTGTTGTTGTGGGCCGGACTACAGTCGTGGGTGTAGAGACAGTATAAGAGGGGGCTTAGCACACAGCCCTGCGGGGAGCCGGTACTCAACATGCGAGTGGAGGAGAGGTGGGGGCCGAGTCTCACAGTCTGGGGCCGGTTGGTGAGGAAGTCCTTTATCCAGGCACATGTGAGAGTAGGGAGGCCGAGAGTGACCAGTTTGTCAATGAGAATGTCCGGAATGATAGTGTTGAAAGCTGAGCTGTAATCCACAAAGAGCATCCGAACGTAGCTCTGCCCCTGCTCCAGGTGGCTCAGCACAGAGTGGAGAGCTACGGTGATGGCGTCTTCTGTGGACCTGTTTGGGCGATAGGCAAACTGGTGGTGGTCGAAGTCTGGAGGGAGATAGTCCTTGATGTGCTGGAGGACCAATCTCTCGAAGCACTTCATCATTATCGGAGTGAGGGCCACGGGACGGTAATCGTTTAGGCTGGTGATGGGAGACTTCTTCGGCACTGGGGCGATTGTGGCTGATTTTAGGCAGGATGGGATAACTGCCTGGTCCAGGGAGAGATTGAAGATTCTGGTGAAGATGACGGTGAGCTGGTGGGCACACGCTTTGAGCACCTTACCAGGTACTCCATCTGGACCGGCAGCCTTCTTGGGGTTCACTGCCAGGAGCACCCGTCTGACATCGTGCTCCCTTACAGTGAGTGGAGTAGTGCAGGAGCCAGGTAAGGGTGGGAGCAGGGCTGTAGCACATGAGTGCTGCTGTTGTGATGTTTCAAAGCGGGAAAAGAAGCAATTTAGCTTCTCTGCCAGCGGCGCACTCAGGTCTTCTGTCGTTGTGGCACAGCCTCTGTAGTTTGTGATGTCTCGTATGCCCCGCCATACCTCCCGTGTGTTATTGCTGGACAGGTGGGCCTCTTTGCTCCTTTTATAGTCCACCTTGGCTTTTTTAATTCCCCTTTTCAGATCGGCTCGAGCAGCCCTGTACAGAGCTCTGTCACCTGACCTGAAGACATCATCGCGGGTTCTGAGGAGTGTGCGGACCTGGCTGGACATCCAGGGTTTCTGGTTTGGGAAAACCCAAATGTTTTTGTCCACAGTCACGTTTCCGATGCAGAACTTGATATAGTCAGTACCGTTCCTGTGAATGTTTCCAGATCCTGGTGTTCGAATATGTCCCAGTTGGTCTGTGTGAAGCAGTCCTGGAGTTTGGAGAGTGCATTTTCAGGCCAGGTTGTAACAGTCTTTATGGTGGGCCTAGCACTGCGTCTGAGGGGGGTGTAGGCTGGGGAGAGCAGGAGGGAGAGATGATCTGACTGGCCGAGTTGGGGGAGGGGAATGGCTCTATACGCGTGCTTGATATTGGAATAGACATGATCCAGCGTGTTCTCCCCTCTAGTAGGACACTTGAGATGAAACACGATAATTTATGTCAAAGGCTTGTTGCAAACAACTACTAATTCAAAACAGATCATGGCCGATCTATTTTTTCCTCTCAAACCCATTCTCCTGCCTTTTCCCTGTAACCTTTACCACCCTTATTAATCAAAAACCTATAAATCTCTGCTTTAAAAATACCCAATGACTTGGGCTTCAACGAATTCCACAGATTCACCACACTCTGGCTAAAGAAATTCATCCTCATCTCCATTCTAAAGGTAAGTACCTTTTATTCTGATGCTGTGAGTTCTGGTCCTTCTCCCCCCCAATATGACAGCACAGTGGCACAGTGGTAGAGTTGCTGACATGCAACACCAGAGACCCGGGTTTGACAATAGACAATAAGTGCAGAAAGAGGCCATTCGGCCCTTCAAGCCAGCATCACCATTCACTGTTATCATGACTGATCATCCACCATCAGTACCCCATTCCTGCCTTCTCCCCATTTGCCTTGACTCCGCTATCTTTAAGAACGCTAACTCTCTTGAAAGCATCCAGAGAATTGGCCTCCACTGCCTTCTGAGACAAAGAATTCCACAGATTCATAACTCTCTGGATGAAAATGTTTTTCCTCATCTCCGTTCTAAATGGCCTACCCCTTATTCTTAAACTGTGGCCCCTGATTCTGGACTCCCCCGACACAGGGATCTAGTTTCCTGGCTCCAGCGTGTCCAATCCCTTAATAATCTTACATATTTCACTAAGATCCCCTCTTAACCTTCTAAATTCCGGTGTATACAAACCCAGTCGCTCCATTCTTTCAACATGTGACAGTCCCGCTATCCCGGGAATTAACCTTGTGAACCAACATTGCACTCCCTCAATAGCAAGAATGTCCTTCCTCAAATTTGGAGACCAAAACTGCACACAATACTCCAGGTGAGGTCTCACTAGGGCCCTGTACAATTGCAGAAGGACCTCTTTGCTCCTATACTCAACTCCTCTTGTTATGAAGGCCAACATGTCATTGGCTTTCTTCATTACCTGCTGTACCTGCATGCTTACTTTCAGTGACTGATGAACAAGGACACCCAGATCTCATTGTACTTCCGCTTTTCATAACTTGACACCATTCAGATAATAACCTGTCTTCCTGTTCTTGCCACCAAAGTGGATAACCTCACATTTATCCACATTAAACTGCACCTGCTATGCACCTGACCACTCACCCAACCTGTCCAAGTCACTCTGCATCTCATAGCATCCTCCTCACAGTTCCCATTGCCACCCAGTCTTGTGTCATCTGCAAATTTGCTAACATTACTTTTAATCCCTTCATCTAAATCATTAATGTATATTGTAAATAGCTGTAGTCTCAGCATTGAGCCTTGCAGTACCCCACTAGTCACTGCCTGCCGTTCTTAAAGGGACCTGTTAATCCCTACTCTTTGTTTCCTATCTGCCAACCACTTCTCTATCCGTCAGTACCCTATCCCCAAAGCCATGTCCTCTAATTTTGCCCACAAATCTTCTATGTGGGACATTATCAAAGCTTTCTGAAAGTCCAGGTGCACTACATCTACTGGCTCTCCCTTGTCCATTTTCCTCGTTACATCCTCAAAAAATTCCAGAAGATTAGTCAAGCATGATTTCCCCTTCGTAAATCCATGCTGACTTGGACCGATCCTGTTACAGTTAACCAATTATACCAATATTTCATCTTTTATTATTGACTCTAGCATCTTCCCCACCACTGATGTCAGGCTAACCGGTCTATAATTCCCCGTTTTCTCTATCCCTCCTTTCTTACAAAGTGGGATAACATTAGCTACCCTCCAATCCACAGGAACTGATCCTGAATCTATAGAACATAGGAAAATGATCACCAATGCATCCACGATTTCAAGAGCCACTTCCTTAAGTACCCTGGGATGCAGACCATCAGGCCCTGGGGATTTATCAGCCTTTGGTCCCATCAGTCTACCCAACACCATTCCCTGCCTAATGTGAATTTCCTTCAGTTCCTCCATCACCCTAGGTCCTTTAGCCACTAGTACATATGGGAGATTGTTTGTGTCTTCCTTAGAGAGGACAGATCTAAAGTACGTGTTCAACTCGTCTGCCATTTCTTTGTTCCCCATAATAAATTCTCCTGTTTCTCTCTTTAATGTACCCACATTTGTCTAAAGTAATTATTTCCTCTTGACATACCTAAAGAAGCTTTTTCTATCCTATTTTATATTCTTGGCTAGCTTACCTACGTACCTCATCTTTTCTCCCCGTATTGCCTTTTTAATTATCCTCTATTGCTCTTTAAACGTTTCCCATTCCTCTGGTTTCCTGCTCATCTTTGCTATGTTATACTTTTTCTATTTTATTTTTATACAGTCCTTGACTTCCCTGTCAGCCTCTTACTCCTCTTAGAATCTTTCTTCCTCTTTGGAATGAACTGATCCTGCACCTTCTGTATTATTCCCAAAAATACCTGCCATTGTTGTTCCACTATCATCCCTGCTTGGGTCCCTTTCCAGTCAACTTTGACCAGCTCCTCCCTCATGCCTCCATAGTCCCCTTTGCTCAACTGTAATACTGACACTTCCGATTTTCTATTCTCCCTCTCAAGTTGTAGATTAAAATTTATCATATTATGGTCACTACATCCTGGGTCCTTTACCATGCATTCCCTTATCAAATCTGATTCATTACACAACACTAAATCCAGAATTACCTTCTCCCTGATAGGCTCCAGTACAAGCTGCTCTAAGAATCCATCTCGGAGGCTCTCCACAAACCCCCTTTCTTGAGGTCCAGTAACAACCTGATTTTCCCAGTCTACCTGCATGTTGAAATCTCCCATAATCACCGTAGCATTATCTTTGCGACATGCCAATTTTAACTCTTGATTCAACTTGCACCCTATATCCAGGCTACGGTTTGGGGGCCTGTAGATAACTCCCATTAGGGTATTTTTACCCTTATAATTCATCAGTTCTATCCATACTGACTCTACATCTCCTGATTCTATGTCACCCCTCACAAGGGACTGAATTTCACTCTTTACCAACATAGTTACCCCTCCCCCTCTGTCCACCTGTCTGTCTTTTCGATAGGATGCATATTCAGTTCTCAGTCCTGGCCCTCTTGCAGTCATGTCTCTGTAATTCCCACAACATCATTCTTGCCAATTTCTAACTGAGCCTCCAGCTCATCCACTTTATTTCTTATACTTCGCGCATTCATATACAACACAATAACTTCGGTATTCACCTCCCCTCTCACACCGGTCACTATTAGCCCTGACCTTACTCTCTTATCCCTTCTCAAACTTTCCTGCCCATTAATTCGGAAGTCTTTTGTAACTTTTTCTGCACTCACTTCCCCTTTAACTCTATCTGTATGCTCCCAATTTATCAACCCCTCCCCTCCACTACTTAGTTTAAGCCCACACGTGTAGCACCAGCAAACCTGCCTGCCAGAACATTGGTCCCCCTCCAGTTAAGGTGTAACCCATCCCTTTTGTCACCTCTACCCCAGAAGATATCCCAGCGGTCTATAAATCTAAATCCCTGCTCCCTGTACCAGCCCCCCAGCCACACATTCAGATCCCATATCTCTCTGTTCCTGCCTTCATCAGCACGAGGTACAGGAAGCAATCCGGAGATAACCACTTTAGAAGTCCTGCTTTTCAGTCTTCTTCCTAACTCTCTAAACACACGTTGCAGAACCTCCTTCCACTTCTTCCCAACGTCTTTTGTGCCCAAGTGCACAACTACTTCCTGCTGTTCACCTTCCCTTTCGAGTCTGTTCTGAAGTCTGTCCATGACATCTTGAACTCTGCACCAGGGAGGCAACAGACCATCCTCGAGCCTCGCCTGCCGCCACAGAATCTCCTGTCCGCAACTTGGTCAATGGAGTCACCCTCCACTATGGCTCTGCCTGACGTTGGTCTCGCCAGTCGAGTCTCATCGCTGGGATTATAACCACTGACCTGTCCGCAGCTTGAACTGGAAGCGTCATCTGCCCCGACAGCTCCCAAGAGGGAGTACCTGTTTTCATTAGGGACAGCCACCGGGGTCTCCTGCACTCCATGTTTACTCCCCTTTCTCAGTCACGCACCTTCGCTCTTCCTGTATACTTGGCGTGACAACCTCACTATAGGTCCTGTCCACAAAACTCTCGTTTTCCCGGATGGCCCTGAGGTAATCTAGTTGCTTCTCCAGTTCCCCAACACGTTTATTCAGGAGGGCACCTGGACACAATTTCTGCAGGTGTAGTTTCGAGAAGCTCCGGTGGTGTCCCTGACTTCCCACATCCTGCACGAAAAACACTGCACCAACCTGCCTGCCATTTTTTCAGTGGACAAAAATCACAAATTTCGATCAATTGTAGCCTCCTTGTCGAAGACTCTCAAGCCAAAGACTCACACTTTACTCACCAAGGCACTTCACCTCAACAAGGCCGCTCCTCTACAGCTGCCCTTCTTTATCTGTTACCTAATCAACTACTTTAGGGCTAATTTGTAAATTACTCTTACCTGGGCCTTTGGCGGTCTTTTTAAATCTTCTTTCCCTCTGGCTTACCTACTTCCAGCCAATACTCGCTCTCGCTGCCTCTGGCTGCTGCTTCTCTCCGACCTTCATGGATAACTTTGATTCTGACTACGGGTGCTGTCTGCACTGAGTTTGTACATTTGCCGTGTGACCGCGTGGGGTTACTCCGGTGCTCTGGTTTCCTCTCACATTCCAAAGAAATAGAGGTTTGTAGATTCATTGGTTTCAGTAAGTTGTAAAATTGTCCCCAGTGTGTAGGATACTGCTAGTGTATGGGTGATCATTGGTCAGCACGTTCTCGGTGGGCCGAAAGGCTTATTTCCGTGCTGTATCTCTAAATTCTATAGTCTAAATGCTATCTTGAAGAAGAAAATGAACAGGGAGAGGTTTAGGGCAACATCAACAAAAAGTTATATAAGAATTTGTGTTATAGGCTTTTGGATAAGCATGATTCATAACATTTGTATTCCATTAGGGGAATTTTATATTACTCAATGGGTCCAAGGAAAGAGCGTTCACGTCGCGGCCCTGTTTTCACCAATCTTTCCACCACTATACACAAGAAGCACAAGAAGTGCAATACAGACACCATTATATGCAAATGCCGAAATGTGTGTTCAGTTCTGGCTGAAAAACTTCTAATGTTGTGTGTGGACTCGATGAGAAGAAGATATTACACAATTCCATGAAATACAAAAGTTTATTGTGACCAGTTTAGCCTAGAGATATTCCTGTTTCTGTAGTTTCTCATTTTTTAAATGCAACTAGACTAAGTGGGACCTGTTGGGTCCCATTCTCACACAGGAGGCCTGGTCCCCCAACGCTATATTCCACCTCTCCACCAATTCCAATATTCCACTGCTCATGCATAGCCCCCAACCGCGCTGGCGTGGCTGACGGGCTCCTGTTGTGACGCCTCTGATCCCCCCCTCCTCCCCTCACTGCCCCCACTCCGCCCCTTGCCCTCCCCCCCCCACTCACACTCCCCCCCTCAAACTCCCCCCCCCCCCCCAATCCATTCTTAGCGGCTCTCCGGTGACACAGCCATTCCCTCCCATTGGGTTCCCATTGTGACGTAGAACACGCAGGTATTACTGTGCAGGTGCAGCTGACTGGCACGGCAAGTGGACAAGGGATTTCTTGAAACTTAAAATGTGAATAACTCTTAAAAATGTAACAACAATTTAAACGTTAAAGAGGAGATTTATTCAGTCCATTCTTTCTTGTTTCATCTCTTGTTGCATTCTGCAGCCGAGGGAGGGGGTCGGCTTCAGGTGGGGACCGTTGGGGGCCGATGGTGGGGGGGGCATCCTGCAGCCTGAGGAGAGGGACGGCTTCAGGCAGGACTGTTGGGGGGCGGTGGTGGAGGGGGGAGCGTCCTGCAGCCGGGAGAATCAGGTGGCGGCCAGTGGGCTTTCAGGAGGGCTAGTATGAGGACTAGTATGGAGGGTGTTGTGGGCTGAGGGGACTGGTTTCCTGTACATTGTGGGCCGAATGGATTCTTGGACTCACAGTTCACTCACTCATGGCTGGTGGACTCACAGTTCACTCACTCACGGCTGGTGGTCTCACAGTTCACTCACTCACGTTTGGTGGACTCTCAGTTCACTCACTCATGGCCAAGCATTTTTTGGGGTAATTCTTTGAATGTTTCAAAATATTTTACATCATCAGATTACACACAAAAATATAAAGCTCTTTAACACCTAAAATCTTTTCAGGACAGACGATGATAGCGAGGTCAACATTTGTAACAAGATGGACACGAAAAGAAGACGAGGAACACCTAAAAGCTTGCTAGCAATAAAATGTTGAAACGTTATTAGCAATTAGGTTTTTTTTTTTAAAGTGCTCTATGTTTATGCAATGTGCTAAATTTAACTTAAAATCATTTTTTGTCTGATAGAATACCCCAAAAAATAATTGGTCAAAATGAATATCAGGGATGCCAACTTCATAATTGAGGAATAACAAAATATTTTGCTCAAATAAACAATGCTGCAAATGCTGGAAATCTGTGATTAAAAAAATGAAAATACTGAGGACAGGTCAGGCAGATTCTTCAAATAGAAGCACTGTTAATGTTTCAGTGCCATGACCTTTCATCAGACATGCTTCACGATATAAACCATTAATCTATTGAACTGACTGTGGATAATACTGTGAGTTGGTTTTGTAAATATCTCAGTGGCAAACAATCATGTATTTGTTCTCAGCTGAAAGGAAGGTGTACAGATTTGTGCTAAAAAGGGGACGTTTAAAATGGGAGGCAAGAGTTACTCTTGTTCTTCTGCACTTCATTGAGACAACACCAATAGCTCCATTTTTGGCTTTTGCTAATGTGCATTGATAAAAAATTGGTGTGCCTGGACCTAATTTGATAATGTCAGAGAATCATACAACATGGAAATAGGCCTTTCAGCCCAACTTGTCCCTGCTGACCATGCCCCATCTAAGTTAGTCCTCTTTGCCCGTGTTTGTCGAGGGATACTAGATTAGTGGGACCCGTTGGGTCCCAGCCTCACACGGGAGGGCTGGTCGCCCAACGCAATATTCTACCTCTCCACCAATTCCAATATTGGTGGCCAGTGGGGGGAGGGGGCTTTCTGGAGCGATAGTATTGGTGTTGTGGGCTGAAGGGACTGGTTTCCAGAGGACTAGTATGGACATTGTGGGCAGAATGAATTCTTGGGCTGGCAACTCAGTCACTCAAGCTTGTTGTGCTGACAGCTCACGGCTGGTGGGCTGGCAGTTGCCTCACGGCTATTCCTTGAAATTCTATTTCAAGCAGGGTGCAAGGCCACCAAATTCAAGTGCAGTTTCTTACCACTTCAAGCAGGGTGCAAGGTCACCAAATTCAAGTGCAGTTTCACACCACCTCAAGCAGGGTGCAAAGCCACCAAATTCAAGTGCAGTTTCATACCATTTCAAGCAGGGTGCAAGGCCACTAAAGACAGCGAGTCATGACCTGTCCCTCCTCCATCTTGCAGACATTGAGCCACGCCCACACTTCTGGGTTTTATAGTCCCTCCCACCCTCACACCAGAAGGGGCTTGGCCTTCATGGCGTGATTGACAGGAGAGAGAATCTCAACATTTTTAAAACACTAATATCTCTTTTATTTTTCATTGATGGGAAAAATCTTCGGCACCTGATGAGCGGAGGGGGACTCTGAGTGAGATGGCCAAAAATCACAGCCGTACATGGTAGCGTTTTTTTCTAAAATCAATATAAAGCGCAAACAGGAAGTGGTCAAGATTTGACTATTAATTATATAGAAGGCAAGGCAACTTTAATTAGTCAAGGCAACTTTAATTAGGCAAGGCAACTTTAATTAGACAACACAGCTTTAGGATTTCCAAACCAAAGGCAACACAGCTTTAGTGTTTCCAAACCAAAGGCAACACAGCTTTAGCATTTCCAAACCAAAGGCAACACAGCTTTAGCATTCCCAAACCAAAGGCAACACAGCTTTAGCATTCCAAACCAAAGGCAACACAGCTTTAGCATTTCCAAACCAAAGGCAACACAGCTTTAGCATTCCAAAACTATATTTTCTAACCACATTAAGGGCACTGACAGGTCAGTAAAACCACTCACAGTTTAGTAGACATGTGTTCAGTGTTATTCACAGCTCAGACTGAGCGACGTGACCCTTTCGCTCCCCAATCTTGCAGAGACTGACTGAGGCATTAACACTTCCTGGTTTTATAGTCCCTCTGGAAGGGGCGTGGCCTTCAGGAGCGCGAATCTCAACATTTTTAAACACTAATAACTCTTTTATTTTTCATCGAAAAATCCTCTTGTCCTGCGCAGAGGAGGGGGGACTCTGAGTAAGATGGCCAAAAATCACAGCCGTAAGTGAGGTTGTGGTACATATAGGTACCAATGACATAGGTAAAAAAAGGGAAGAGGTCCTGAAGGGAGGATTTAAGGACTTGGGAGGAGAGTTGAGGAAAAGGACCAAAAAGGTAACAATCTCAGGATTACTGCCTGTGCCACGTGACAGTGAGAGTAGAAATGGAGCAAGGTGCAGGATAAATGCTTGTCTGAAAGACTGGTGCAGAGGGCAGGGATTCAAGTTTCTGGATCATTGGGACTTCTTTTGCGGTAGGTGGGACCTGTACAGAAAGGATGGGTTGCACTTGAACCCGAGGGGGACCAATATCCTGGAGGGGAAATTTGCAAAGGCCACTGGGGAGACTTTAAACTAGAATGGTTGGGGCGAGGGATGCAAATAGCAAAAGCTAGCAGACAGAATGGGAGGCAGGAAGCAGAAAAGGGAAGCACTCGGACACAAGAGGAGAAAGAAAAAAAAGGAAATAAACAGAGAATAAGAGATGGGGGGTTTCTTAAATATGCATATTTTAATGCTAGGAGCATTGTAAGAAAGGTGGATGAGCTTAGAGTCTGGATAGACACCTGGAAGTATGATGTTGTGGCGATCAGTGAAACATGGTTGCAGGAGGGCTGTGATTGGAAACTAAATATTCCAGGATTTCGTTGCTTCAGGTGTGATAGAATTGGAGGGGCAAGAGGTGGAGGTGTTGCATTGCTAGTCAGGGAAGATATTACAGCAGTGCTTTGGCAGGATAGATTGGAGGGCACATCTAGGGAGGCTATTTGGGTGTAACTGAGAACTGGGAAAGGTGTAGCAACACTTATAGGGGTATATTATAGACTGCCAAATGGGGAACGAGAATTGGAAGAGCAAATATGTAAAGAGATAGCAGATATTAGTAGTAAGCACAAGGTAGTGATTGTGGGAGATTTCAACTTTCCACACATAGACTGGGAAACACATTCTGTAAATGGGCTGGATGGTTTGGAGTTTGTAAAATGTGTGCAGGATAGTTTTTTGCAGCAATACATAGAGGTGCCTACTAGAGGAGGGGCAGTGCTGGACCTCCTGTTAGGAAATGAGACGGGACAGGTGGCGGAGGTATGCGTTGGGGAGCACTTCGGTTCCAGTGATCACAATACCATTAGTTTCAATATAATTATGGAGAAGGACAGAACTGGGCCTAGAGTTGAGATTTTTGATTGGAGAAAGGCTAACTTTAACGAGATGCGAGATGATTTAAAAGGAGTGAACTGAGACATTTTGTTTTATGGGAAAGATGTAGAGGAGAAATGGAGGACATTTAAAGGGGAAATTTTAAGAGTACAGAATCTTTATGTTCCTGTTCGGTTGAAAGGAACCAGTAAAAATTGGAAAGAGCCCTGGTTTTCAAGGGAAATTGGACATCTTGTTCGGAAAAAGAGGGAGATCTGCAATAATTATAGGCAGCATGAAGTAAATGATGTGCTTGAGGAGTATAAGGAATGTAAAAAGAATCTAAAGAAAGAAATTAGAAAAGCTAAAAGAAGATATGAGGTTGCTTTGGCAAGTAAGGTGAAAGTAAATCCAAAGGGTTTCTACAGCTATGTTAATAGCAAAAGGATAACAAGGGATAAAATTGGTCCATTGGAGAGACCGAGTGGACAGCTATCTGCAGAGCCAAAAGAGATGGGGGAGATATTGAACAATTTCTTTTCTTCGGTATTCACCAAGGAGAAGGATATTGAATTATGTGAGGTAAGGGAAACTAGTAGAGTAGCTATGGATACTATGAGTTTCAAAGTAAAAGAAGTACTGGCACTTTTGAAAAATATAAAAGTGGATAAGTCTCCAGGTCCTGACAGGATATTCCCTAGGACATTGAGGGAAGTTAGTGTAGAAATAGCCGGGGCTATGACAGAAATATTTCAAATGTCATTAGAAACTGGAATAGTCCCCGAGGATTGGCGTACTGCACATGTTGTTCCATTGTTTAAAAAGGGTTCTAAAAGTAAACCTAGCAATTATAGACCGGTTAGTTTGACTTCAGTGGTGGGCAAATTAATGGAAAAGATACTTAGAGATAATATATATAAGTATCTGGATAAAGAGGGTCTAATTATGAACAGTCAACATGGATTTATGCCTGGAAGGTCATGTTTGACTAATCTTCTTTAATTTTTTGAAGAGGTTACTAGGGAAATTGACGAGGGTAAAGCAGTGGATGTTGTCTATATGGACTTCAGTAAGGCCTTTGACAAGGTTCCTCATGGAAGGTTGGTTAAGAAGGTTCAACTGTTGGGTATAAATGCAGGAATAGCAAGATGGATTCAAGAGTGGCTGAATGGGAGAAGCCAGAGAGTAATGGTGGATGGCTGTTTGTCGGGTTGGAGGCAGGTGACTAGTGGGGTGCCTCAGGGATCTGTGTTGGGTCCTTTGTTGTTTGTCATGTACATCAATGATCTGGAAGAAGGGGTGGTAAATTGGATTAGTAAGTATGCAGATGATACCAAGATAGGGGGTGTTGTGGATAATGAAGAGGATTTCCAAAGTCTACAGAGTGATTTAGGCCAGTTGGAAAAATGGGCTGAAAGATGGCAGATGGAGTTTAATGCTGATAAATGTGAGGTGCTACAACTTGGCAGGACAAATCAAAATAGGACATACATGGTAAACGGTAGGGAATTGAAGAATACAGTTGAACAGAGGGATCTGGGAATAACCGTGCATAGTTCCTTAAAGGTGGAATCTCATATAGATAGGGTGGTAAAGAAAGCTTTTGGTATGCTAGCCTTTATAAATCAGAGCATTGAGTATAGAAGCTGGGATGTAATGTTAAAATTGTACAAGGCATTGGTGAGACCAAATCTGGAGTATGGTGTACAATTTTGGTCGCCCAATTATAGGAAGGATGTCAACAAAATAGAGAGGGTACAGAGGAGATTTACTAGAATGTTGCCTGGGTTTCAACAGCTAAGTTACAGAGATAGGTTGAATAAGTTAGGTCTTTATTCTCTGGAGTGCAGAAGGTTAAGGGGGGACTTGATAGAGGTCTTTAAAATGATGAGAGAGAGTTGATGTGGACAAGCTTTTCCCTTTGAGAATAGGGAAGGTTCAAACAAGAGGACATGACTTTAGAATTAAGGGACAGAGGTTTAGGGGTAACATGAGGGGGAACTTCTTTACTCAGAGAGTGGTAGCGGTGTGGAATGAGCTTCCAGTGGAAGTGGTGCCGGCAGGTTCGTTGGTATCATTTAAAAATAAGTTGGATAGGCATATGGATGAGAAGGGTATGGAGGGTTATGGTATGAGTGCAGGCAGGTGGGACTAAGGGAAAAAAGTTGTTCGGCACGGACTTGAAGGGCCGAGATGGCCTGTTTCCGTGCTGTAATTGTTATATGGTTAAATGGTTATATGGTTAAGTGGCAGCGATTTTTCTAAAATCAACATACAGAACAACAGGAAGTGGTCAAGATCAGACTTTTAGTAATATAGATATAGGGAGGTCAGCCTCAAAAAGGCAGCCAGCATCATCAAGGACCCACACCAGCATGGCCACACTCTCATTTCACTCCTGCTTTACGGAAGAAGTTTTAGAAGTCTGAAAACCGGCTCGTCAGGAACAGGCTCTTCCCCACATTCATTATGCTATTTAACACTACAAACTAAACTTTGAACTACAAATTAATTTGCACTAAAATTGTTTTCTTCATATATTCAACTCTTTTTATGGGTTTGTTTTTAAACCTTCTGGAGGAGCCGAGAGCGGTAGAAACCTTCCGCAGGAGCTGCGGCTGCCATTGAGAAGCCGAGGCCAAAGCCCCGCAGGCCGCCAGTGGAACATCGCGGCCCAGAGCCTCACATGCCAGAACCTCGCCAGTCGGAAAAGGGGAGGTGCAACGAGACCTGGGTGTCCTTGTACATCAGTCACTGAAAGTAAGCATGCGGGTACAGCACACAGTGAAGAAAGCTAATGGAATGTGGGGTTACACAAAAAGCTGGAGAAACTGAACGGGTGCAGCAGCATCTAAGGAGCGAAGGAGATAGACGACGTTTCGGGTGTTGGCCTTCATTGTGAGAGGATTTGAGTTTAGGAGCAAGGAGGTCGTTCTGCAGTTGTACAAGGCCTTGGTGAGACCGCACCTCATGTATTGTGTCAATTTTGGATTGGACAGGCTAGATGCAGGAAACAAATTCCCGATATTGGGGGAGTCCAGAACCAGAGGTCACAGTTTAAGAATAAGGGGTAGGAGGAAACATTTTTTCACCCAGAGAGTTGTGAATCTGTGGAATTCTCTGCCACAGAAGGCAGAGGAAACTAATTCACTGGATGTTTTCAAGGAAGATTTAGCTCTTTGGGCTAAAAGAATCCAGGAATATGGGGAAAATGCAGGCACTTGGTACTGATTTTAGATGATCAGCCATGATAATATTGAATGGCGGTGCTGGCTCGAAGGGCTGAATGACCTCCCCCTGAACCAATTTTTCGATGTTTCTTTGTTTCTATTCTATTCTATTCTATTCTAAATATGTTATCTTTGCATTACTGTGTTTACAGTAAAGTTCTGTTGCTGAAGACAAGAATTTCATTGTTCCGCTAATGATAATTAAACATTCTTGACTCATGCATCACGGGTGATCTGATCTGGATCTCAGCTTCAGTTTTCTCCTTATTTCCCATGTGAAATATGAGGTGCTGGTATGAGTTGAGGCCAAATGCAAATTTGATGAACTGCACAGTTGAGCTTCTGCTGTTGGACTAACTTAAGTCACACACAGTGATAAAGATCCAAATACTTTATTAGCGTAACTCCACAGGTAACTTCATCTAAGCACATAACTCTAAAAGTGAGAGAGAAAGGGCAGAGAAGCTTTCTGTTAAACTAGTGGGCGCAGCTATAAAGTATGACTCATAACATGAGTGACACTGATTTGCATCCTTCCGCTTAAAGAATTAAATGTCAGTACAAAACTATTGACTAAATAAGGCATGCAAAGCAATTGATAATAAGCTGGAGGAAAGTCAAGCCTAGCCCGGGTACTTCGCGGTGGGCTTGCAAACACGACCAGCACGTGTGAGATAAAGACCATCTCCGTTTTTCCCCACAGGGGGCAGAGTCGGTGGCTTCACAGGTGATGCCGATTAAACCTGCATTCCCGGTGATGAAACAGGGGACTGTGGCGCAGGCGAAGGTGGCGTCGCCACTGGCAAAGCAGCCATTCCAGAAGTAGGTTGTTGTGCTGGTGTAGGTGGATTAATGCTGCTGGACATGGATGGAAGTACACTTGTACGGTCTTGATAATATGGAGGCTGAGCTGGCTCATTCACAGGTAGGATATGTTGTCTGTTACACCTGTAGATGCCGCCATCGGCACTGACCAGATATGAGCGTGGCTCAGAAGCAGCTCCAGAAATTACACCGATATGATCATGGCCCTTGTCAGGGGACCTTGGTTAATGGTGGCAGCGGCCTACTTTGTAGTGATTGTTTGGCCAGCCGCGCTTAATGACGGAGGCAAGCGACCATAAAGTACTGTCAGTAGCAGTGTGGGCAACCAAACCCCCCATACAGGACTAAGGAATAAAAGACACAGTCATTACGATAAAGTCATCATCCAGCGAGGACGATCCCTCACAGGTCTTCCGGGGGTGTACTCGAGAGATTATGCATATCCTTACCACATTTGTCGGTCAGAACAATGTCATATTTGTGATGCTGCAGCAGCATCCGCTGTAGGCGCCCTGGAGAGGCATGAATCGGTTTGTTAAAAATGCTGATCAGAGATTGGTGGTCAGTTTCAATCGTAACCGTATGTCCGAAGATAAAGTTGTTAAATTTCTTGCAGATGAAAGCAACCGCAAGCAGCTCTTTCTCAATTTGGGCATATCGTTGTTCTGCGTCAGTCATAGTGCGCAAGGCATAGGCAACAGGCTTATTGCCGCATTTTGAAGACATGCTGTGCCCAATGCATGTTGTGAAGCATCACAATTCAGTGTGACCGGTTGTTTAGGATCAAAGTAAGCGAGAGTAGGAGCACAAGTCATCTGCTGCTTAAGAGTGTCGAACGCCCTCTGCTGTTGTTTGTGCCAGGTCCAAGCAGTGTCTTTGTGAGTAAGCTGGCACAACAGGGCTGATATTTCACTGAAGTCCGGAATGAATTTGCTCAAGTAGTTAACCATGCCAAGGAATCTCTGCAGACCGTGGGAGCTGGGAGCTCGTTGATAGTACTGGTTTTCGCTAACTTCACTAACAGAACTTCATTAATACTTCACTAACAGAACTTATGCTTCGGAGAGCTTCGGACATGCGGTCACAAGGTCCAGATACGACCTTGGTAAGGCCATCAAAAAGGCCAAAAGGTAGTTCTGCTCCAAGCTGGAGGATGAGACAGATGTTCGGCAGCTGTGGCGGGGACTGAATGCAATCACCTCTTACAAGGCGAAACCAGGAGGCAGCTCGGATGTCGGCGATACATCATTCCCTGATGAGCTCAATGCATTTTACGCAGGCTTTGATAGGGAGAACACCGATGTGCCTTCCCGAGCCCCTATTCGCTGTGATGGTATTTCAGTCTTAGTCACAGAGGCCGACGTCAGGAAATCCTTCAGAGGGGTGAACCCTCGAAGAGCGTCTGGACCTGATGGCATACCAGGTCGTGTCCAAAAAACCTGAGCGGACCAACTGGCTGGAGTTTTTACGGACGTTTTCAACCTGTCACTAAGGTCTGAGGTTCCCACCTGCTTCAAAAGGGCATCAATAATACCTGTGCCCAAGACGAGCAAGGTGACGTGCCTCAATGACTATCGATCTGTGGCACTAATGCCTGTGGTGATGAAGTGTTTTGAGAGGTTGATCATGGCGCAAATCAACTCCTACCTCGACAAAAACCTGGACCCACTGCAGTTCGCTTACCGCCACAACAGATCAATGGTGGACGCGATCTCGCTGGCCCTCCACTCCGCTCTGGACCACTTGGACAACAAAAACTCATATGTCAGGCTGCTATTCATTGACTACAGCTCGGCATTTAACACAATCATCCCCTCCAAGCTGGTTACCAAACTCGCAGAACTGGGTCTCTGCGCATCCCTCTGCAATTGGATCCTCGACTTCCTCATCCACAGACCACAGTCTGTTCATATTGGTGGAAATATGTCAGACTCGATAACAATCAGCACAGGAGCACCTCAGGGTTACGTGCTCAGCCCCCTGCTGCACTCACTCTATACTCATGACTGCATAGCCGGTCAAAGCGCGAACTCCATCATCAAGTTCGCTGACGACACCACTGTTGTGGGATGTATCACTGATGGGGATGAGTCAGATTATAGAAGAGAGATCAAGCAACTGTCCATATGGTGCCAGCACAATAACCTGGCCCTCAACACCAGCAAAACCAAGGAACTGATTGTGGACTTTGGAAGGAGTAGGATGGGGACCCACAGTCCTGTTTATATCAACGGGTCGATGGTTGAAAGGGTCAAGACCTTCAAATTCCTGGGCGTGCACATCTGTGAAGATCTTTCCTGGTCCGAGATGCATTTATTAAGAAAGCTCATCAGCGCCTCTACTTCCTGAGAAGATTACGGAGAGTCGGTTTGTCAAGGAGGACTCTCTCTAACTTCTACAGGTGCACAGTAGAGAGCTTGCTGACCGGTAGCTCCGTGGCTTGGTTCGGCAACTTGAGTGCCCTGGAGAGGAAAAGACTACAAAAAGTAGTAAACACTGCCCAGTCCATCATCGGCACTGACCTTCCTTCCATCGAGGGAATTTATCGCAGTCGCTGCCTCAAAAAGGCTGGCAGCATCATCAAGGACCCACACCACCCTGGCCACACACTCATCTCCCTGCTACCTTCGGGTAAAAGGTACAGGAGCCTGAAGACTGCAACAACTCGGTTTAGGAATAGCTACTTCACCACAGCCATCAGGCTATTAAACTTAGCTCGGAACTCTGAACATTAATATCCCTCCATCTGTTATTTGCACTTTATTAATTTATTAATTCATGTGTGTGTTTACATATAGAATTGTAGTCAATGCCTTCTATGTTCTGTTGTGCTAGGCAAAGAAAGATTTTAATTGTCCTGTCAGGGACACATGACAATAAACTCTTTTGACTCTTTTGACTCTTTGACTCTTTGACTTATGCCAAAAGGTAGGCAAAGAAATCTGTAACGCCCGAACAATGTGCTGAAGGTGGTTAACTTGGAGGAGTTGTGTTCCAGCAAAATCTGCCAGAATTAACTCTTGGCATCTAGAACAGTGAGTACAGTTGCCTCAGCCGTCTGCGCTGCCATCTCGTCCACAGTCCTTCGGTTTGATACAAATCCGTATTTCGTTTTCATTCTCCTTTTTTGCCACAACCATGGTGGAAACCCAATCCGAGGGGTCAGGGACTGGAGCAATCACACCCAGAGACACCATTCTGTCGAGTTCACTTTAAACACTGTCCCGCATGGCACGGGGAATCTTATGAGTTGGATGAACAACTGGAATTATCTCAGGGTTAATGGTAATTGTGTACTTAACAGGCAACCTGCCCAGCTTGTCGTCAAACAAAGTTTTGTATTTTGACAGGATCTGTTGGCTAAAGTCACAGGTTGTAGTCAGAGGCCAAATAGAAGTGCTGAAAGAGACAAGTCCCAGGTCGTGACATGCGTTGGCACCCAGCAGAAATCCTCACGAACAACATAGAAACTCAGGTTGTAGACACGTGAGTTAAGACAGCAGCGTAACGCCGCTTGACTGATAGGGTGCACTGGACCTTCTGCAAATGGGAGAAGGGAGGCAGCTGTAGGAGTGATAGTCTCTGTTTTTCGTTTCTTTTTAAACACGGCTAGAGAGATCATGTTACAACTAGCGCCTGTGTCAACTTTCAGATAAATGTTCTTGCCATTAGCGAGCAAGGCGACTTTGGGGTCTAGTTGTTTCTGCATTAAATCAGACAAGGAATGTACATTGAAGTCAAAACCTTCGCTAGCAGCCTGCAAATCTGTGGCAGCTGGTTGAGAGCGTTCTGAGAGCAAGTTCTAATGGCCAAGTGAATTAACAGATTGCCTTGCTTGAACTCTGTTGCTATGTGAATGACAGCATCTGAAGAAATGACTTATTTTGTTACAAAGTCAACATAATTTTCCATACGCAGGGCAACGGTCGCGAGCAGCAGCATGCGAGCCCCCACAGTTAAAACTATTGTCTATTAATTTCACAATAGAGTTGACGGGCAGTTGAGGCGAATGGCGAGAGTTTTGATAAGACATGCCGGCAACATTAATTTCAAGACCAGCAGAGTGCCCTAAAACTTTTGTATGAGCGTCAGCCATTTCAATAGACAATAGGTGCAGGAGAAGGCCATTAGGCCATTCGAGTCAGCAGTGCCATTCAATGTGATCATGGCTGATCATCCCCAATCAGTACCCTGTTCCTGCCTTCTCCCCATATCCCCTGACTCTGCTATCTTTAAGAGCCCTATCCAGCTCTTTCTTGAAAGTATCCAGTGAACCGGCCTCCACCGCCATCTGAGGCAGAGAATTCCACAGACTCAGAACTTTCTGTGCGAAAAAAGTGTTTCCTCATTTCCGTTCTAAGTGGCTTACCCCTTATTCTTAAACTGTGGCCCCTGGTTCTGGACTCCCCCAACATTGTGAACATGTTTCCTGCCTCTAGCGTATCCAAACCCTTAACAATCTTATATATTTCAATAAGATTCTCTCTCATCCTTCTAAATTCCAGAGTGTACAAGCACAGCCGCTCCATTCTCTCAGCATGTGACAGTCCCCCATCCTGGGAATTAACCTTGTAAACCTACGCTGCACTCCCTCAATAGCAAGAATCTCCTTCCTCAAATTAGGGGACCAAAACTGCACACAATACTCCAGGTGTGGTCTCACTAGGGCCCTGTACAACTGCAGAAGGACCTCTTTACTCATATACTCGACTCCTCTTGTTATAAAGGCCAACATGCCATTTGCTTTCTTCACTGGCTGCTATATATATACTGGAGAAAACAACAAACTAAAATAAAAGCAATATAGTTAAGCAAGGAGTGAGTCAGTACACTCTGACACCAAGTTGAGCTTCTGCTGTTGGACTAACTTAAGTCACACACAGTGATAAAGATCCAAAGACTTTATTAACAATACAGCATAGGTAACTTCATCTTAGCACGTAACTCTAAAAGTGAGAGAGAAAGGGCAGAGAAGCTTTCTGTTAAACTAGTGGGCGTAGCTACAAAGTATGACTCATATCATGAGTGACACTGATCTACATGCACCTCATACTTCACTTGTGGAGCTTACAACCCAGTGGTATGATATTGATTTCTCTAACTTCAAGTAATCCTTGCATCCCCTCTCTCTCCACCCATCCCCCACCCAAGTTGTTGCTCTAGTTTCAAAGGCGTCTTATTGAGTTTCATTGTTTTTAACTTGTTTTAACCTTGCCCACAGCTAACAATGGCCTGTTTCCTTTATTATTGTTTTTTTTTTTTGCATATCTTTCATTCATTTGCACTATATCTCTATAACTCTCAATTCCCTTTCCCCTGACTTTCAGTCTGAAGAAGGGTCTCGACCCGAAATGTCACCTATTCTTTTTCTCCACAGATGCTGTCTGACCCGTTGAGTTACTCCAGCTTCTTGTGTCTATCTGAGATTTATAGTAACCTAATGAAATAGGAAAAATTCATTTAATTTATTTATTTATTTATGTATTTATTTATTTATTTATTTGTCCTGAACAAGTAAAGAAATAAATAGGAATAAATAACAACAACTAAAATCGAAATAGTCAAACAATTGGACATTCCAGGCAATATTTGCAAAGCAATGAAAAGCATAAAGCAAAATTTAAATGTCCAACACTTTTTCTTTACAAGCTCGAAAAGGAGAAGAAGAATAACTTATTTAATCTCACCCCTTCTTCCTAAACCCTTCTTCCATATTTAATAATTAATTAATAAATAATAATAATCATCACCATTATTAATAACATTGCTTATAATAATAATAATGATAATGTATCAATAGTAATGTAATATGTAACATAATATACAATATATAATCTACAATAGCTAATTATTCATTTGAGATACAATTTAACTGTAGACGTACCCCAGACAATTTTTAGAGATGCATACGGACATATACATACATACAACTGATAAACACATACAAGTAATATGTATGAAATAACCAAAAAACATAAATAAATAATAAATAAAATAAATAAATAAACATTAACCCCTGTTTGTCAACCATCCCCTTCATTTATATTACCCAGGTATAAAATGGAACACTTCTAGTAGACTATATATCCTAATACCTCCATTAATTCTGAATTCACTCTGTCCCAAAATGGTTCTATTTTTGGGCAACTCCAGAAGACATGTGCATTGTTTGCATCTGTTTGACCACATTGCCTCCAGCATGTTTGCTGCCTTAGAATTTGCTTGCTTTTTATGTTAGGCGTAATAAAGAAACAAATCAATTTTTTCCAATTAAATTCGCTCCAATTTTGTGAATTAGTGGATGTCTGTAGTGTTACACACATATGATGCCATTCTTCTTCTGAGATTGTGATGTTCAATTCTTTTTCCCACTTAAATTTTACATAAAATGTAGTTTTAGCTTGACATTCCATTAAACTATGATAAAGTTTAGAAATAATCCTTAATGTTTTTTGATGATATGCACTATCACTTCTATCACTGGATTCTTTTTTTCTAGTGCCTCCCTTTTTACCTTTTTATTGTAATAATCTCTCAGTTGGAGGTATCTAAATAAGTCTTGGTTCCGAAGTGCAAATCTATCCTTCAAATCTTGAAAAATTCTTAGGGCTCCATTTTCAATAACAGTACAAAATGCAGTCATTCCTTTGTTCATCCACTCTTTAAATGTTGAGTCATACATCCCTGGTTTAAATTCATTATCCAAAGATATCCATCTTAAAACTTTTTGTCGTTTATTCAGTTTAAGTTGTCTGGTAAGAGTGAACCAGGTTTCTATAGTAAATATCGTTGTTGGATCGATTATACTCCTGGTATGTCCAGGAAGCGCTTTTTCTCCCAAAAGTGTTTGGATGTGGAAGTCAGGGATATATGTCTCAATCTCTTTCCACATAGCTGTCCTCACACCAATTAATTAGTGGTCAAAGTTGGGCTGCATAGAAATATATCCTAAAATTTGGAAATGCCATTCCACCTTTGTCCTTTGGCAACAGGAGTGTAGTGTATCGAATTCTGGCCTTCTTTCCTCCCCAAATAAATCTAGATATTAATTTATCCCATTCCGTGAATTGTTTTAATGGTACTTCAATTGGCAGAGATAGAAACAAGTACAATAGCCTTGACAAAATATTAATTTCACCACATTTATCTTACTACTAAAATCCATTGGGTAGGTGGATCATCTTTCTATATCCTTTCTTATGTTTTGGTTGATGTGATTATAATTAACCCCATACAACATTGATATATTTTTTGTTATATGTATCCCTAGGTATTTGATTGATTTTGAATCCCATTTAATATTATAATTTTGTTTGATTTCTTCTGGAGGAGGACAATTAAATAGGAGGATTTGAGTTTTTGAAATATTCACTTTATATCCTGCATAAAAATGAAATGAATCTATGATCCCCATCATCCTTGGAAATGAGGTGTTTACTTCCGTGAGATATATCAAGTATCTTGAGGTTTTGCTCAAGTTTAATGATATTTTGTTCCTGTCAAACCATGTTTTCAGTTTGCCCATTTCTTTTGTTATTTTGTCCAGTAGTTGTTTTAAATTCTCCCCAGAACAAAAAATATGTGTGTCGTCTGCGAACAAGAAAATAAAACAGTCACGCTGTGCTTCCTTGCAATCTGGTTCTTGCTAGTCTTAAAATTAAACTTATATGTCTTATATGGCCCTTTCTATGTAGTTCACATTCACAACAAAACATTAAGTATCAATAGTAGGTTACACAAAAAGCTGGAGAAACTCAGCGGGTGCAGCAGCATCTAAGGAGTGAAGGAGATAGGCGACGTTTCGGGTCCAGACCCTTCAAGTATCAATAGTAGGTTATTTTGAAATAGTAGCACTGAATCAGAATGTTCTGGGTTCAAATCCCACTTCAGCCACCTACTGATGTTTTAGTACAGCACTGAGAGATTGTACTGTAGCATCTCCGTTCACATTGAGATGTTAAATTAGGACCCTGTTTGTTCCTACTTTGGGATGGGAGATTGCAACCTTCATGTGGTCCACCCTGTTTCAACTAATGCAATCAAACAAATAGATCAAATAGAAGTTGACTTACAACTTTAGGCTGTGCACACCATAAGCTAGAAGAGGAAGTTCCTACTTTAAGCACTGTACTTACTCAAAGAACATTCCAATTTTATCCTTATGTTGGAAGGAAGGTCACTGATAAAACAGCTAACATCCCGAGGTTGGGAAGATTGTTTTCCAACATCCACAACTATTTTCCTTTTTGTAAAGTATGACTTCAACCATTGCAGTGTTTTCCCTTTTACCCATTAACCAGTTTTACTTTAGATTTAGAGAGGAAGAAAGCATCTTGCTACTTTCTTCCATCATTCCTGGGCGGTACGGTGGCGCAGCGGTAGAGTTGCTGCCTTACAATGCTTGCAGCACCAGAGACCCGGGTTAGATCCTGACTATGGGTACTGTCTGTACGGTTTGTATGTTCACCCCGTGACCGTGTGGGGTTTCTCCATGATTTTTGGTTTCGTACCACTCTCCAAAGACCTACAGGTTTGTAGGTTAATTGGCTTGGGTTTGTATACTTGGTATAAGTGTAAATTGTCCCTAGTGTGTGCAAGCTTGTGTTAATGTGCGGGGATCGGTGGTCAGTGCGGACTCGGTGGGCCGAAGGCCCCGTTTCAGAGGTTTCAAAGGTCCTTTATTGTCACATCTACCAATTAAGGTACAGTGATATGTGAATTACCATACAGCCATATTAAAAGACACACAACTACAAACAAGTGAACATAAACAACCACCACAGCGGATTCCTCACATTCCTCACTGTGATGCAAGGTAAAAAGTCCAATCTCCTTCCTCTTTATTCTCCCATGGCCGGAGCAGTTGAACAATCCGTTGGGGTGATCAAAGCTCCCGCAGCTCCCGTATCGGGGCAGTCGAAGCTCCCGCGTCAGGGCGATCGAAACTCTCACGTCAGGGCTGTCGAAGCTCCTGCAGCTTGGAGTTTCCGAAGTCAGTCTCTGACTGGAGACTGTGAGCTCCATGATGTTAAGTCCACAAGCACCCATGGTTGGAGCTCCGAGGTCGATCCCTGGCAAAGAGATCACGGGCTCCAAGATGTTAAAGACCCGTAGGCACCCCCAGCTTTCAAAATCAGTCTCCAGCAAAGGTTGCCAACTCCTCAATGTTAGGCTGCAATGCGGATGGAGATATGATATTGGAAAAAAAAAAATCGCACCTCTGTCTAGGTAAGAGATTAGAAAACGTTTCTCCCTACCCCCTCCCCCACACATAAAACAAGCTACAGAACACTAAAAACATACATTTAACACATACTATTAAAACACAAAGAAGGAAGGGACAGACTGTTGGTGAGGCAGCCATTGCTGGCGCCACCTGGAGGAGGATGTAACTAGAAAAATGGACAAGGGAGAGTCAGTGGATGTAGTGTACCTGGACTTTCAGAAAGCATTTGATAAGGTCCCACATATGAGATTAGTGGGAAAATTTAGGGCACATGGTATTGGGGGTAGAATGCTGACATGGATAGAAAATTGGTTGGCAGACAGGAAACAAAGAGTAGGGATTAATGGCTCCCTTTCAGAATGGCAAGCAGGGACTAGTGGGGTACCCCAAGGCTCGGTGCTGGGACCGCAGCTATTTACAATATACATTAATACATTTAGATGAAGGGATTCAAAGTAACATTAGCAAATTTGCAGATGACACAAAGCTGGGTGGCAGTGTAAACTGTGAGGATGATGCTATGAGAATGCAGGACATGGACAGGTTGGGTGAGTGAGGTGCTTAATGTGAGATTATCCACTTTAGTAGCAAAAACAGGAAGGCAAATTATTATCTAAATGGTGTCAAATTGGGAAATGCAGAAGTACAACAGGATCTGGGGGTCCTTGTTCATCAGTCAATGAAAGTAAGCATTGAATGGCATGTTGGCATTCATAACAAGAGGAGTTGAGCATAGGAGCAAAGAGGTCCTTCTGCAGTTGTACCGGGCCCTAGTGAGACCTCTCCTGGAGTATTGTGTGTAATTTTGGTCTCCAAATTTGAGGAAGGACATTCTTGCTTTTGAGCGAGTGTAGCGTACATTCACAAGCTTAATTCCCGGGATGGCGGGACTGTCATATGCTGAGAGAATGGAGCGGCTGGGTTCATAAACTCTGGAATTTAGAAGGATGAGAGGGGATCTTATTGAAATATATAAGATTATTAAGGGTTTGGACACGCTAGAGGCAGGAAACATGTTCCCGATGTTGGGGGAGTCCAGAACCAGGGGCCACAGTTTAAGAGCATGTTCCCAATGTTGGAGGAGGTCCAGAACCAGGGGCCACAGTTTAAGAATAAGGGGTAAAGAGTTGTGAGTCTGTGGAATTCTCTGCCTCAGAGGGCGGTGGAGGTCGGTTCTCTGGATACAAGAGAGAGCTAGATAGGGCTTTTAAAGCTAGCGGATTCAGGGGATATGGGGAGAAGGCAGGAATGGGGTACTGATTGTGGATGTTTACACAAAAAGCTGGAGAAACTCAGCAGGTGCAGCAGCATCTAAGGAGCGAAGGAGATAGGCGACATTTCGGGTCGAGACCCTTCTTCAGTCTGAAGAAGGGTCTCGATCCAAAACGTCGCCTATCTCCTTCGCTCCTTAGATGCTGCTGCACCCGCTGAGTTTCTCCAGCTTTTTGTGTCACCCTCGATTCTCCAGCATCTGCAGTTCCTTCTTTAATACTGATTGTGGATGATCAGCCATGATCACATTGAATGGTGGTGCTGGCTTGAAGGGCCAAATGGCCTATTCCTGCACCTATTGTCTCTAAACTAATTGGCAGGGGTGTGTAGTGGGGGAGGAATGGATGAGAAGTAAACTATTCAAGAGCCAAGGCCTGTTCTTTATGCTACTTGTTTATGACACTAGCGGTATGAATAACAAACATTCTTGATAAGAGGGTTGAGGTGCTGGGGAAATGACAGACTTCCTTTCAAAGTGTGAGTCTTATCTCCCAAATGTTCCTTGTGCTCTGATGTCATGTGACCAGAGTGTTCAAGCTGTTTCTTTACTGAGGCGCCTCTGATATTTATTTGGTTAAAACAAAGAATGGGACTGTAACTGAATGCCCTGAGAATGTCTGGGAGGTGAATGATATGTAGTTAAACGTTGCCAGTTGATTGCAGTACAGGCAGTGTGCCCATTGTGCATGTTGTATTTTTGGTCCCTATAATCGGCGGCATAGTGGCATAGCGGTCGAGCTGCTGCCTTGCAGCGCCAGAAACCCGTGTTTAATCCTGACCACGGGTGTTGTCTGTACCGAGTTTGTACGTTCTCCCTGTGACCACGTGGGTTTTCTCAGGGTGCTCCAGTTTCCTCCCACACTGCAAAGATGTACAGGTTTGTAGGTTAATTGGCTTCAGTAACAATTGTAAATTGTCCCTATTGTGTAGGATAGTGTTTTTGTATGGGGATCGCTGGTCGGTGTGGACTGCAGTGAGTCGAAGTTGAGTATGTGTGCATGTGTATATACACACACTGAACTTTTTTTTTCTCCCGTTATGTACTATGTTTACATATTCTGTTGTGCTGCAGCAAGTAAGAATTTAATTGTCCCATCGGAGACATATGACAATAAAACACTCTTGATTCTTTCCATGCTGTATCTCTGAAATCTAAAGTCTAAAAAGTTATGGCCTAGACTTTCCTGAGAGGAGTCTCATTTTTTGTATTCACCTTCCCTGTTCCCCTGAACATACTTTATCTGGAACTGGATGATCAGATCCTCTAGTCCACACAATCTCTGAGCTGAGCAACAAAACCTTGAGTGCAACGTGCTAGAGTAGCTTAGCAGGTCTGGCAGCATCTCTGGAAGAAATGGACAGGTGATGATTCGGGTCAGAACACTTCTTCAGAGTGGTGTAGGGCCTCAAAGGATGTACTGGGGGGACTTAAACATATCAGAATAAGATCTGTAGGAAGGAACTGCAGATTCTGGTTTTAACTGAAGATAGACACAAAAAGAGTAACTCGGCAGGTCAGACAGCTTCTCTGGAGAAAAGGTGATGAGCTCTGCCGATGAATTCTGTTCAGAAACTCCAGGAGTTTGCAAAGCTATGCCTTGTCAGCTGTTAAAACTATGAAAGGTTTTCCAATATCTTTGAACTTCAGAAATATACAACAATATTTGTACGTTCTCCCTGTGACTGAGTGGGGTTTCCCCAGGTGTTCCAGTTTCCTCCTATACTCCAAAGACATACAGGTTTGTAGGTTAAATTAGACTAAGTGGGACCCATTGGGTCCCATGTTCACACGAGAGGGCTGGCCCCCCAATGCAATATTCCACCTCTCCACCAATTCCAATATTGGTGGCCAGTGGGGAGGGGAGGGGTGGGGGGCTTTCTGGAGCGCTGGTATGGGTGTTGTGGGCTGAAGGCACTGGTCTCCAGAGGGCTAGTATGCACATTGAGGACCAAATGGATTCTTGGGGCTGCAGCTCAATCCCTCAAGCCTGATGTGCTAGCAGCTGGTGGGCTGGCAGTGGACTCACGGCTATTCCTTGAAATTCCATTTCAAATAGGGTGCAAGGCCACCAAATACAAATCCATTTTCCTACCATTTCAATCAGGGTGCAAGGCCACCGAATTCAAGTGCAGTTTCTTACCACTTTAAGCAGGGTGCAAGGCCACCAAATTGAAGTGCAGTTTTATACCACTTCAAGCAGGGTGCAAGGCCACTAAATTCAGGTGCTGTTTCCTACCACTTCAAGCAGGGTGCAAGGCCACCAAATTAAAGTGCAGTTTTATACCACTTCAAGCAGGGTGCAAGGCCACTAAATTCAGGTGCCGTTTCCTACCACTTCAAGCAGGGTGCAAGGCCACCGAATTCAAGTGCAGTTTCCTACCACTTCAAGCAGGGTGCAAGGCCACCAAATTCAAGTGGAGTTTCATACCATTTCATGCAGGGTGCAAGGCCACCACATTCAAATGCAGTTTTAGACCATTTCATGCAGGGTGCAAGGCCGCCACATTCAAATGTAGTTTCATACCATTTCAAGCAGGGTAAAACCACCATAAAAACACAAAAAATACCACAATCACAGTTCAGTAGACATTCAGTGTGTTCAGTTGATTCACAACTCAGACAATCGTGACCTCTCCCTCCCCCATCATGTAGAGACTGAGCCACACCCACACTTCCGGGTTTTATAATCCGTCCCCCTCCCGCCGGAAAAGGTGTGGCTTTCATGGCGTGATTGACAGGAGAGAGATTCTCAACATTTTTAAACACTAATAACACTTTTATTTTTCATTGATGGGAAGAATCCTCTGCACCTGATGAGCGGAGGGGGACTGAGTAAGATGGCCAAAAATTGTAGCGTTTTATCTAAAATCAATAGAAAGTGCAAACAGGAAGTTGTCAAGTTTGCCCCACCAGCCATTTGCAGTGCTTTTTCTTTAGCCCAAGCCCCACCAGCCATTTGCAGTGCTTTTACTTCAGCCCAAGCCCCACCAGCCATTTGCAGTGCTTTTACTTCAGCCCAAGACCCACCAGCCATTTGCAGTGCCTTTACTTCAGCCCAAACCCCACCAGCCATTTGCAGTGTTTTTACTTCAGCCCAAGCCCCACCAGCCATCTGCAGTGCTTTTACTTCAAACCAACCACATTTTCATTTTCAAACCACATTAAGGGCACTCAAAGTCAGTAAGACCGTATTCACAGTTTAGTAGACATGTGTTCAGTGTTATTCACAGCTCAGACTGATAGACTTGACCCTCTCATGTCCCCCATCTTGCAGAGACTGACTGAGGCACAACACTTCTGGGTTTTATAGTCCCTCTCTCCTCCAACCAGCAGGGGCAGCAGAGAGCATCTCAACATTTTTTAAACATTAATAACTCTTTTATTTTTATCAATGTGAAAAATCCTCTTGTCCTGCACAGCGGAGGTGGACTCATAGTAAGATGGCCAAAAATCACAACCATAACTGGCAGCATTTTTTCTAAAATCATGAAACAGAAAAACAGGAAGTGGTCAAGATCAGACTTTTAGTAATATAGATGGCTTTGGTAAAAATTGTAAATTCTCCCTGGTTTGTAGGATAGTGCTAGTCAGTGTAGACTCGGTGGGTCGAAAGGCCTGTTTTCACGTGGTACCCCCGCAAAAAAAAGAAATTAATAATCCTAAAAATTAATATTGAAATTACTGTTGAAAATGATTTAAAATACTTACAAATCATGAAATAAAAGACAAACAGTAAAAAGATTGCAATTTAATCTTCTTCTGTATTGTCCACCAATTTCCCCACAAATTAATGGACACACATGGAATCCATGTGAGTTTCCCCAGATAGGATTCTCTCTTCACCACGGCCCATCCACGAAGTTGCTGACAAAGGTCAGTCAGTTGATCTGGGACCTCAACTTCCCTGCAGAAAACTATAACATCAGCAGAACATCATTTTGCGCTGGTCACGCAACTCATATGCAGTTTGAAACTAATATTGAAAGTGACCG
Source organism: Raja brachyura (assembly GCA_963514005.1). The sequence continues at coordinate 62,928,071 of OY740784.1, forward strand.
AATTGTAACTTTATGAGCAACCATACTTGTTTTGTGGTTCACAAACATTTTAGAAACATAAAAAAAATATATGCGGGCGTAGGCCATTCGGCTCTTCGAGTCTGCACCGCCATTCAAGATGATCATGGATGATCATCTAAAATCAGTATCCCGTTCCTGCTTTTTCCCCATATCCCTTGATTCCTTTAGAATCAAGGGAATTCCACAGATTCACAACTCTCTGGGTGAAAAAAAATGTCCTCATCTTAGTCCTAAATGGCCTACCCCTTATTCTTAAACGGTGACCCCTGGTTCTGGACTCCCCCAACATCTGAAACATTTTTCTTGCATCTAGACTGTCCAATCCTTTAAATATTTTATGTTTCTATGAGATGCCATCTTATCCTTCTAAATTCCAGTGAATACAAGCCCAGTTGACCCATTCTTTCTATATATGTCAGTCCCGCCATCCCGGGAATTAACCTAGTGGACCTACGCTGCACTCCCTCAATAGCAATAATGTTCTTCCTCAAATGAGGAGACCAAAATTGCACACAATACACCAGGTGCGGTCTCACCAAGGCCCTGTACAACTGCAGTAGGACCTCCTTGCTCCTAAACTCAAATCCTTTCGCAATGAAGGCCAACATGCCATTAGCTTTCTTCACTGCCTGCTGTACCCGCATGCTTACTTTCAGTGACTGATGTACAAGCACACCCATGTCTAGTTGTACCTCCCCTTTTCCTAATCTGACACAATTCAGATAATAATCTGCCTTCCTGTTCTTGCCACCAAAGTGGATAATCTCACATTTATCCACATTCATTCACCTGCATCTGCCATGCATCTGCCCACTCACCCAACCCATCCAAGTCACCCTGCAGCCTCATAGCATCCTCCTCGCAGCTCACACTGCCACACAGCTTTGTGGCATCCACAAACTTGGAGATGTTACATTTAATTCCTTTGTCTAAATCATTAATATATATTTTAAATAACTGGGTAAATAACGAGCCTTGTGGCATCTCACTAGTCACTGCCTACCATTCTGAAAATAACCTGTTAATTCCTACTGTTTGCTTCCTGCCTGCCAACCAGTTCTCTATCCATGTCAATACCCTACCCACCATACTATGTACCATGTCCCAATCCATGTCAATACCCTACCCCCAATACCAATTCACCTCTCATTGATTGTAAGGGACTTTGCAAACTAATCTCTTGCGTGGGACCTTGTCAAAGGCTTTTTGAAAGTCCAGATACAACCACATCCACTGGCTCTCTCATCCATTTTAATTGTTACATCCTCAAAATATTCCAGAAGATTAGTCAAGCATGATTTCCCCTTCATAAATCCATGCTGACTTTGACCAATCCTGTCACTGCTTTCCAAATGCGCTGCTATAACATCTTCAACAATCGACTCAAGCATCATCCTCACTACCGATGTAAGGCTAACTGGCCTATAATTCCCCGTTTTCTCTCTCCCTCCTTTCTTAAAAACTAGAGTTACATTGGCTTCTCTCCAGTCCACGATTTCTAGGACCACCTTCTGGAGTACTCTGGGATGCAGACCATCTGGCCCTGTGGATTTATCTGCCTTCAGTCCCAACAGTTTACCAAACACCATTTCCTGACTAATGTGGATTCCCTTCAGTTTCTCCTTCCCACCAGATCCTCGGTCCCCTCCTATTTCTGGGAGATTCTTTGTGTCTTCCTTAGTGAAGACAGAACCAAAGTACTCATTTAACTGTTCTGCCATTTCCTTGTTTCCCATTATAAATTCACCTGTCTCTGATTGTAAGGGACTTACATTTGTCTTCACTAATCTTTTCATTTTTACATATCTAAACAAGCTTTTAGAGTCCGTTTTTATAGTCACTGCAAGCTTTCTTTCATGCTCTTTTTTCCTCCTCTTAATTAACTTCTTTGTCCTCCTCTATTGAGTTCTAAATTTCTCCCAGTCATCTGGTTTGCTCTGTCCAATTTATCTGCCTCTTCCTTGGATTTAACACCATCCTTGATTTCCTCTTTTTCATTTTCATTTATCATTTATTTTATTTATTGCCATTCGATAAAAATATGCCTCCACATGAATCATGAACAAAATTTGTACTCAGGTCCGAGCAGCGTAATAGTGCAATAAAGTGCAGTAACGACATCAATAAATTCTAACTTATATAAAACCCTTCCACAATAAAATCTAAATAGTAATGAGCCTATGAATAAATAGTAAAAAGTTAAAAAGCAGCATGGTTAAAAGACAGCAGCATAATAATGTTCATAGCAGCAGCAGTAGCAGCAGACAGTTCACTGAGGTAGTGAGGGTTCAGTCAGTGAGGTAGGGAGTTTAAAAGTCTCACGGCCTCGGGAAAGAAGCTGGCTTTAGGCCATGTTGTCCTGGCCTTTATGCTGTGCAGCCTTCTCCCTGAGGGGAGGGGGGCAAAGAGTCCATTTGCCGGGTGGGTGGGGTCCTTCATGATGTTTGAGGCGCTGTTCATCGTTAGCCACGGTTGAGCCGCCTTCCCCGTATTATTTTTTCGCCAGACAGTGATGAACAATTTTTAGAGTTCATCCATGTGGTCTTTAAATCTTTTCCATTGCATCTCCACCATCAACCCTTTAAGTATAATTTGCCAGTTTATCCTAGCCAATTTTCGTCTCATATCTTCAAAGCCTCCTTTCTTTAAATTCAGGACCCTAGTCTCTGAATTAACCATGTCACTCTCCATCCTAATGTGGAATTGCACCATATTATGGTCACTGTTGCCCAAGGGGCTCTGCACAAGAAGATCGCTAACTAATCCTTCCTCATTACACAATACTCAATCTAGGATGGCCTGCCCTACAGTCGGTTCTTCTATATATTGGTTTAAAACACCATCCTGTAGACATTCTAGGATATCCTCCTCCTCAGCTCTGCTACCAATTTGGTTGGCCCAATCTATATGTAGATTGAAGTCACCCATGACAACTGCTCAATTAAAACACTTTTTCTGTGCACCCCCAAAATAAAGAGGGGGTCATAAGGTTATACAGTAAGTCGTGTGATAGGAGTAGAACTAGGCCATTCGGCCCATCAAGTCTACTTTGCCATTCAATCATGGCTGATTTACCTCTCCCTCCTAACCCCATTCTCCTGTCTTCTCCCCATAACCTTTGACACCTGTACTAATCAAGAATCTATCTATCTCTACCTTAAAAATATCAACTGACTTGGCCTCCACAGCCTTCTTTGGCAAATCATTCCACAGATTCACCACCCTCTGACTAAATACATTTCTCCTCATCTCCTTTCTAAAAGAACATCCTTGAATTTTGAGGCTATGACCTCTAGTCCTGGACTCTCCCACTAGTGGAAACATTCTCTCCACATCCACTCTATCCAAGCCTTTCACTATTCCGTATGTTTCAATGAGGTCCCTCCTCATTCTTCTAAACTCCAGCAAATACAGGTCCAGTGCTGACAAAGGTTAAATAGGTTAACCTACTCATTCCTGGGATAATTCTTGTAACCTCTGGACCCTTTCCAGAGCCAGCACATCCTTCCTCACACATGGTGCCCTAAATAATGACATAATATAAAGTTACAACTTTCATTCAACCAAAAAAAAATGCTTTGGTCTTAATGCTTTCATGTTTGGCTTGAATATTACTATACTGACAAAAGGAGATGAAGTTCTAATACTCTATTCACACTAAATCTAAAAAAATCTGATAAATCTAATGGCATAAATAATATAACAGCTTTGTGGATGATGATTAATGATTAGTAAATTGCTCTATGCAACTGTATCATCTTCGCTGCATTTATGAATTGCACACTTGACAGACGGGAATCACATGTGTCTTCTTCTGTGTTGTGCTTTATTTTAAATTTTATCTACGGAGTAATATAGCACAGAACCAGGTCTTAAAATTCAGCATCCATTTTGACCATCAATGACCCATTGACACTAATTTTATATTAATTCCATGCTTTTTCTCCCCACATTCCTATCAACTCTCCAGATTCAACCTCTCACTACTTTGCTAGGGACCACTTACATTGGACAATTAACCTACACATCTTTACAATATATACGAGAGAAACCACAACACCCAGAAGAAACCCAGGCAGTCAAAGGGACAACAAGCAAACTCCACATAGTCAACACCAAAATTCAAGTCTGAAGCTGGAGCACTGATGTTGTGAGACAGTGGCTCTATAAGTTGTGCCGTCTTGCTTCCTCTTTGTGTTAGAAACATCAGCAGAAGAACTGGGTTAAGCCCTACAAATGTCATAAACAACCAATTCTTTCCCCCTTATGCCCCTGTCCCACTTAGGTATTTTTTTAGGCGACTGCAGGCGACTAGACTGTCGCCACATGGTCGCCAGGGTGTTGCCTGTATGGTCTCCTCAGTCGCCCAAAGAGTCATACCTTTTTTTCTGGTTGCCGCTGGATTTTGAAATGTACAAAACTTTACGGCGACAGTTGGCTTGTCGTAGGTTATCGTCGGGATGGCGTGGGTTGTCGCCAGGATGACGGAGGTTGTCGTCAGGATGACGTAGGTTGTCATCGCAGGTGCTGACCGGTGAATTCCATTGGCGACTACCTACGTCAACCTAAGTCAACTGGTGACAGGTATCGGCGACTGAATTGTCTTAAATTGTCTTCAGTTGTCGCCGATATGGTCGTACCTTGTCTTTGCTTGTCGCGGGTGGACATAGGTTGTTGTAGGTGTGGTCGTGGGTGGACGTCCTAATGTGTCGTCGGTTGTCGGTAGCTTGCTGTAGCTTGACGTCGACTAGGTGGTAGGTTGTTGTAGACATTGGTGTAGGGGGGTCCAGTTGCCATTTTTTCGGCGACCGTCAGTCACCGGCAGTCACCGAAAATATCGCGTAAGTTGGACAGGCCAATACAATGCTCAGATTGAATGCCCAACACATTTTCAGAACAAAAATAAGCAGGAAATTTGCTTTATCCATTTAATAACTATGAATCAAAATGTCAACAACCACCTATATATATTAGAAGCAGACACTGTGGTATAGGAGCAGGAGCAAGCAAATGTCCTCTTTTAATAGCCGAGTTATATTTGCACGTAACTGCTGTCGAGAAGAGTGGTGGAGTTTTCTCGGGTGATCCAGCCAACATTTATCCTTCAATCAGCATCATCAACATTTTAGCCCATTTCTCCTTGGGACTCTTGTTCTGCACAAATTGGCTCCTGCGTGGCTATGAAGGACTTGGGAATGCTCTGAAATTGTGAAAATACAGATCTTTCTTCCCTCTTTTGCTGACCAAACCAGTTGGGCTACACCAGCCCAGTTTTTTTAAATTTGTATTTTTCTGAAACCGTTATCAGTGAGAGCAATCCTAGGAGAAATGGTCTGAGATGGAACAGAATGCTGTTGAGAGGAATGAAAGTAGGGAGGGGTACTCCTGTCACCTCCCTACCCAGAAAGATACATTAAAAAGCACCTTTTTAGTCCTTTTCTAGCTTTGGCTCCTCTTGTCAATTGGTTTGGTGTGATGAGAGCTGAGGTTGCCAGTTCAGGCCTCTGATTAAAGTCACAGATCAAACCAGATTACATTGTACAGGGTGCAACCTGAGGAATATCTTCAGCAACAGACTGGTTCCACCAAGATGCAGTATAGAAACATAGAAACATAGAAAATAGGTGCAGGAGTAGGCCATTTGGCCCTTCGAGCCTGCACCGCCATTCAATGTGATCATGGCTGATCATCCAACTCAGTATCCCGTACCTGCCTTCTCTCCATACCCCCTGATCCCTTTAGCCACAAGTGCCACATCTAACGCCCTCTTAAATATAGCCAATGAACTGGCCTCAACTACCTTCTGTGGCAGAGAATTCCAGAGACTCACGACTCTCTGTGTAAAGAATGTTTTCCTCATTTCGGTCCTAAAGGAATTCCCCCTTATCCTTAGACTGTGACCCCTTGTTCTGGACTCCCCCAACATCGGGAACAATCTTCCAGCATCTAGCTTGTCCAACCCCTTAAGAATTTTGTAAGTTTCTATAAGATCCCCCCTCAATCTTCTAAATTCCAGTATAGAACTCCACAGGAGATCCTTTTCCCCTGTGCCTATCAAACTGTATACTCCTCCCCCTTTTGTCATGGGGTAGACTGACTCCCCACCCCCCCCAATCTTTGCATAAGATACATGCATCTGGAAGGACTGCTGTTGGCCAATAAGTCCAGTAATCATTTGTAGATGGAGGCACTGTTGGAACCCAATATTTATATTTAAAGATGATCTTAGGGTCATCAGATAAGTTGCTTGGTGACTTGCAATTTGATATCGTTGTCAGTCACAACACGTTGTCACTCAATGGACACCTCCACATCCAAAGAATCACCTCTTTGGATTTTTTGAAAAAACCAGGGAATAGAGTTGAATGCCAATATGTCAATTAGAAATTGACATATTGCCAAAATTGACAAAAATCCAATAAAACTGATTTGTCCAATAAATACTGGCAATGTAGGCAGAGTCTTTACATGCAGAAACAAGAAGCTACATACGTTTGTAATTTGTTTAATTGGCACGTGTAACCTTCCTTCACATAACTAGAGGGCAAACACCTGATTATGTTTAGGGGAAGGGACTACTAGATAACATGCAGGAAGCAAGGGAAATATTGAATTTCTATATTCAAAGAGTACAATCTTGTAATTTGGAACAATTTACAATTCATAATGATTTGTTTAACCAAAGCTGAAAAGTTACATTTGGGTTTTTAACAGGCAAATTCAGTCATCAGTCTCCCATCATTCTTAGAATTGTGAAATATATTCTAACAAATTTGAGCCTTTAGCCATGCTATCTATAATTTTCCTTTTATCTATTTATATGCTTAGCTCTCTTAGGAAGGAATTGGCCTTGGGCGGTTGCAAAATCGGCACTAGTGAAGAAGAAAACAATGTTATAACTTGCTCAGTTCTTTTCCATTGAAACCAGTTAGCTGGGATTTAAATTTACATTCAAATAATTCATGGATTAAAGTTGATGTTTAACATCTTTATGCGACATTCAAATATTCTCTTTATGTACCAAGAAGTAAATAATCTGCAATGTGGAATCGATATATTGTTATCTAAAGTACTTCTGTGGGATAATCTGGACGTTAATGACCTACCATGTCTAACGCAATATTCTGAAAGGTTTGAGCTTTACTTCCTTTTGCCTCTTCATGTTCTCCATTCTGTCTGTTTAAAGCCCAGAAAAAATCAAAGGAAAGAAAACCCTTTTACTAGCAGATGAGTGGATGTTTTCAACAAAGCATTAACATTTTTGGTAACAAAAGTAAGAGAATTTTGGGAACAGCGATCCTAACTCTCATTTTTATGATTATTATGAATAAGAGTAAGCCTGGATCTTGGGATAAGATACTATATTGTGGTAAAGCAGTTTACAGTATTATCAGGCAGGAGTTAGGGTGAGTAAATTCGGAGCAGCTGTTTTTGGGCAAGTCCACATCCGACATGTGGGAGTTGTTTAAAGGCCAGCTGATTATAATTCAGCACCTGCATGTTCCTGTGAGGAGGAAGGATAAAGATGGCAAGGTAAATGGACTTTGGATGACCAAAGAGATTGTAACTGGTCAAAAGGCAAAAGGAAGTAAATGCAAGGTTTAAAAAGGTGAAATCAGATAGAGAAATCAGATGAAATCAAGGAGAAAAAAACCTCAAGTGATTAGAAGGGCAAAAGTGGCCAAGAAGCATCATTGGCAAGTTGGATAAAAGAAAATCCCAAGTCACATTATACATCACTAAAAACAAGAACTCACGACAGGTGGCACCGCGAGCCGGCAGCCTCGCAAGCAGCTGTTCGTTCTTTCGACATTTTTTTTGTTATTAGTATATCGAAAAGTGTGTTTGAGTGTGTGTGGGGGGTGGGGCATGAATAGGGGGAAACTGTTTTTTAGTCACTTATCTCGGTGGAATGCGACTTCTGGTCGCATTTTCGTCCTCCCTCGCGGCCTAACAGCTTGGATTGCTGTGGCCTCTCCCGGAGTTGGGCGCAGAGCTTCAGCAGCAGACGCAGCTCCCTTGCCGGGGGTCACCAGATGAAGTGCTCCGATCACTGGCCCGTGGACTATAATATCCGGAAGCCACGGTCTGCGGAGCTTCTAGCCATGGGCGCGGCGTGGACTTTCCATCGCGGAGTCTGGGATCCCTTGCTGAGAATCGCCGGAGAAGAGCTCCAACCGCCGGCCTGCAGTCTATAATATCGTGAACCCTAGGTCTCCGGTAGGAAGTGGCCGATTCGGGATCTCCAAGCCGCGGAGTGTCCGTCCGTCCCGATGCCAGAGTTTCGAGCATCCCGACGAGAGGGCCTGTACATTGTGCCGTCAGTAGCGGCAGCTGCAGCGTGTTCATGGCCCCGTCCACGGATGAACAAAGGAGGAGGATTGACTGAACGTTATTGCTTTCCACCACAGTGAAGAATGTGGATTCCACTGTGGTGGATGTTCGTGTTTTATTCTATTGTGTATTGTGCTCTTTTTGATTGTATGGCTGCATGGTGTCAAATCCCACTGTACCTTAATTGGTGCATGTGGCAATAAATGTGGACTTGAAAAAGTGGGAACGTAGGACCTCTCAAAGAAAGAGGGATTCTATGCTTGGACTTAGAGGATGTATGTGTTGCCAAACGAGTACTTTGTTTCTGTATTCATCATGGCGAAGGACATGGAATACAGTGTAAGCTAATATGCTGGGGCACGAAGGAGGTGATGTTGATGCTCTTGAAGAGTGTTAAGTTGGATAAATTCTCATGCCAGATGGTATCTATCCCAGGTCATTGAGGGAAGTAACAAAGAAATTTGAAGTCCTCGATGAAGATCTTTGTATCTGCTCTCACCACAAGTAAGTTCCCAAGAGAACAGGACAGTAATGGTGATCCTTAGTGGTGCTGTGGGAATCAATGTGTTTATAATAGATGTTTAGTTTAGTTTAGTTTAGAGATACAGCACAGAAATAGGCCCTTTGGCCCACCGACCAGCGATCCCTGCACATTAACGCAAGCCCACACAATAGGGACAATTTACATTTATACCAAACCTTCCGAGTGTTTCCCAATCAGAAACCTTGGATGAACTTTGAGATCCGCACTCTTCTGAAATCCAGACACCGAGCATTCATGTCTGATGATACAGTGGACTACAAGAAGTCCAGATACGACCTTGGTAAGGCCATCATAAAGGCCGAAAGGGACTTCTGCTCCAAACTGGAGGATGAGACAGATGTTCGGCAAGGCCTGTGGCGGGGCCTGAATGCAATCACCTCCTACAAGGCGAAACCAGGAGGCAGCTCGAATGTCGGCGAAAAATCACTCCCTGATGAGCTCAATGCGTTTTACGCACGCTTTGATAGGGAGAATACTGATGTGCCTTCCCGATCCCCCATTCGCTGCGATGGTATTTCAGTCTTAGTCACAGAGGCCGATGTCAGGAAATCCTTCAGAGGGGTGAACCCTCGAAAAGTGCCTGGACCTGATGGAATACCCGGTCGTGTTCTAAAAACCTGTGCAGACCAACTGGCTGGAGTTTTTATGGACATTTTCAACCTCTCACCTCTGAGGTCTGAGGTCCCCACCTGCTTTAAAAGAGAATCAATTATACCAGTGCTCAAGAAGAGTAAGGTAACGTGCCTCAATGACTATCGACCAGTGCCACTAACGCCTGTGGTGATGAAGTGCTTTGAGAGGTTGATCATGGAGCAAATCAACTCTTACCTCGACAAAAACCTGGACCCACTGCAGTTTGCTTACTGTCACAACAGATCAATGGTGGTTGTGATCTCGCTGGCCCTCCACTCGCTGGCTCTGCACCACTTGGACAACAAAAACTCATATGTCAGGCTGTTATTTATCGATTACAGTTCGGCATTTAACACAATCATCCCCTCCAAGCTGGTTACCAAACTCTCAGAACTGGGTCTCTGCGCATCCCTCTGCAATTGGATCCTCGACTTCCTCATTCACAGACCACAGTCCGTTCGTATTGGTGGAAATGTGTCAGCCTCGATAACAATCAACATGGGAGCACCTCAAGGCTGCGTGCTCAGCCCCCTGCTGTACTCACTCTATACTCATGACTGCATAGCCGGTCACAGTGCGAACTCCATCATCAAATTCGCTGACGACACCACTGTTGTGGGACGTATCACTGATGGGGATGAGTCAGAGTATAGAAGAGAGATCGAGCAATTGTCCATATGGTGCCAGCACAATAACCTGGCCCTCAACACCAGCAAAACCAAGGAACTGATTGTGGACTTTGGAAGGAGTAGGATGGGGACCCACAGTCCCGTTTACATCAATGGGTCGATGGTTGAAAGGGTCAAGAGCTTCAAATTCCTGGGAGTGCACATCTCTGAAGATCTTTCCTGGTCCGAGAACACTAATGCAATTATCAAGAAAGCACATCAGCGCCTCTACTTCCTGAGAAGATTATGGAGAGTCGGTTTGTCAAGGAGGGCTCTCTCTAACTTCTACAGGTGCACAGCAGAGAGCTTGCTGACTGGTTGCATCATTGCTTGGTTCGGCAACTTGAGCACCCTGGAGAGGAAAAGACTTCAAAAAGTAGTAAACACTGCCCAGTCCATCATCGGCTCTGACCTTTCTTCCATCGAGGGGATTTATCGCAGTCGCTGCCTTAAAAAGGCTGGCAGCATCATCAAGGACCCACACCATCCTGGCCACACACTCATCTCTCTGCTACCTTCAAGTAGAAGGTACAAGAACCTGAAGACTGTAACAACCAGATTCAGGAATAGCTACTTCCCCACAGCCATCAGGCTATTAAACCTGGCTCGGACAAAACTATAATCATTAATAACCCATTATCTGTTATCTGTTATTTGAACGTTATCAGTTTATTTATTCATGTGTGTATGTATTTATTTAATGATATATGGACAAACTGATCTGTTTTGTAGTAATGCCTACTATGTTCTGTGTGCCGAAGCAAAGCAAGAATTTAATTGGCCTGTCAGGGACACATGACAATAAACTCACTTGAACTTGGATACAAACCATAGCCAATTAACTTACAAATCTGTACTTCTTTGGAGTGTGGGAGGAAACCGAAGATCTCAGAGAAAACCCATGGGGTCATGGGGAGAACGTACAAACTCCGTACGTTCAGCATCCGTAGTTGGGATCAAACCCAGGTCTCTGGCGCTGCAAGCGCTGTGAGGCAAGAACTCTACTGCTGTGCCACCATGCCTCCCTGTGGGATATTGCTGTGGGAGTCAGTGGATGCTTTGTTTAAGAAGATAAGTAGAAATAATCTGGGAATTTATAGGCTGGAGACCCACCGCCAGTGGCAGGGAAGTTATTAGAAAGGATTCTTCAGGATGGGATTTACTCGCATTTTGAACAGAATGGGGTAATTGGGAACTGTCAGCGTGGCTTTATCCATGGCAGGTCATTTCTTATGAACTCCATTCAGTTTTTTGAGGAGGTCATGAAGTTGATTGATGAGGGTAGGACAGTAAATGTTGTCTACATGGATTTTAGTAAGGCATTTGATAAAGTGTTCCATGGTAGGCTGATCCATAAGATTAATATGTGTCGGATCCACATTGACTTGATCGTTTGCATTCACAACTGGTGTATTCACTAATGGGTGGACAGGTGTTATTAGCGGTGTTCCACAGTGATTTGTACACACACACACAGACTACTTGGACGTAGTTGTAGATGGGTTGATTAGTAGTATGTTTGCAGATGAGAACAAAATTGGTGGAGTTGCTGACAGTGACGAAGACTGTCAAAATATAGAGTGGGATATAGAGATGGGCTATAGAGAAGTGGCAGATGGCGTTTAATCTGCAAAGTATGCTGTGTTGCACTTTGTGAGGTGGAATGTAAGCGGAAAATGCACAGTTAATGGCAAGATCCTTATGGCATTATACTGTTATTCGGGGTCCAAGTTCCTAACTCTTTGAAAGTGACAACACAAATAGATAATGGTAAAGAAGGCATTAGGTACGCTTGCCTTCATCTGTTGGGGCATTGAGTATTGAGTCAGGAGGCTCTGTTTCAGCTTTATAGGATGTTAGTTAGACCGCTCCATTGTAGGAAGGATGTGAAGGCTTTGGAGAGGCTGCAGAATAGGTTTACCAGAACATTGACAGGATGTAACGGTGTCAGCTGTAAGGTTGGACATACTTGGATTGTTTTCTCTGGAGTGTCAGAGGATGATAGAAGTATATTAAATTATGAGATACATAGATAGGGTAGACAGTCAGATTCTTTTTACCAGGGAGGAAAAATCAAAGACTAGAGTGCACTTTTTTAAGGTGAGATGGGCAAAGTTTAAAGGAGTGCTACTTAGTGCCTGAAACACACTGCCAGTTGTTTTCTGTAAATTGAATTGTTTGTGTGTCGTGTAGGAATTGTTTTGTTTGTATGGCTGTAGAAACAGAGTTTTGTTTGAGCCTCTCTGATGTTCGAATGACAAGTAATAAAATCTATCAATCTATCTATCTATCTATTGTGGTGGTGGAAGCAAATATGGTAGTACCATATAAGAAGCTTTTAGATAGACACAGTGGTCTGCGGGGAATGGAAGGATGTGGATCACGTGCAGACAGAGGAGATTAATTTATCCTGACACTATGTTCAGCTTGGACATTGTGGGCCATAGAGCCTGTTCCTGTGCTGTGCTGTTCTAGGTAATATCTTGTCCAATTTTGTCTGAGTATTGTTCTTCCAACTTGATATGGCTTTCCACTTTTATCACTCAGAGGTAGTCACGGTGACACAGCGGTATAGTTGCTGTCTTACAGCAAAATGCAGCACCGGAGACCCGGGTTCGATCCCGACTACGGGCGCTGTCTGTACAGAGTTGTACGTTCTCCCCGTGACCTGCGTGGGTTTTCTCCGAGATCTTCGGTTTCCTCCCACATTCCAAAGAAGTACAGGTTCGTAGGTTAATTGGCTTGATTAATTGGCTTGATAAATGTAAAAATTGTCCAGTATAAATTTGTCCAGTATAGTCCCTGGTGGACTTTTCGGAAGGTACAAGGTACAAGTTTCATTTGCCGATGCTAAGAATTTAGGTTGACCAGGAAGAGGCAGCAATACTATTGAAGCATAAGTTATTTAAATGAAGTCAGAGCAAAACTAGATGATAATAAGAGACCTAGTTAGAGTGGATGTGGAGAGGATGTTTTCAGTAGAGGGAGAGTATAGGACCAGAGGGCACGGCTTCAGAATAAAAGGACGCACCTTTAGAATGGAGACAAAGGGGAATTTCTTTAGCTGGAGGGTGGCGAACCTTTCGAATACCTTGCCACAGACAGCGGTGGGGGCCACATCATTGGGTAATTTTAAAGTGGAGATTGATGGGTTCTTGATGAGTAAGAGCATTAAAGGTTACGGGGAGAAGGCAGGAAAATGGGGTTGACAGGGAAAAATAAATCAGCCTCAATCGAATGGTGGAGCAGACTTGATGAGCTGAATTCAGCTCTTATGTCTTATGTTCTTATGGATACATTTACTTGCCAACACCTCTGGTATGCTTACTGATATAATAGCAGCAATTGGAAAACCACTCAATATTATCATTATGAGTACTCTAATGCTTTCACATAGTAGTCAGGCTAGATATGTTGGCAATAACCTAAAGCATGCTAATGGCTGTTTAGAACTGTTATTCCCATGTGACATCTTGGGAAAGGCATTGCAAACAGATTAATGGAGAAACTAAGTGCCTTCAATCATTATTCAATTCTCTAGAATTACATTGGCTTTATGTTCATGGGTTCATTACTGTTGGTTGCTGAGTTACACATAAGGTCAATAAATTGCACCATAATGATTTATGTTGGTAAATTTTGAAGGAGTCCAATAGATGGATAAATAACAGAGGACAAACAAGGGAGAAAAGGTTTGTTGGACTAATTATTTGATAATATTGAGGATGATTAAATAATGGCAGTGTTATAATCCCGAATTTGATTAGTTAATATTTCGATAATGTTATACACATCTGGTCACATTATTTAGAAAAGCTCACATTCACAAGTTATAGTAGAATTAGGCCATTTGGCCCATCAAGTCTACTCCATCATTCAATCATGGCTGATCTCTGCCTCCTAATCCCATTTCCTGCCTTCTCCCCATAACCTTTAATACACCGTTCTAAACAAGGATTTGTCCACCTCTGCCTTAAAAATATCCACTGACTTGGCCTCCACAGCCCCCTGTGGCAGTGAGTTCCACAGATTAACTACCTTTTGACACAGAAGTTCCTCCTCACCTCCTTTCTAAAAGAGCGCCATTTAATTCTGAGGCTATGACCTCTGTTCCTTGACTCTCCCATCTGTGGAAACATCCTATCTACATCCACTCTATCTGTGCCTTGCATTATTCTGTAAGTTTCAAAGCTTCAACCTTCTAAACTCCAGCGTGTAGAGGCCCAGTGCTATGACATGCTTATCATATGCTAACCCGCTCATTCTTGGAATTATTCTTGTAATCCTACTCTGGACCCTCTCCAGAGCCAACACATCCTTCCTCAGATATGGGGCCCAAATTTGCTCACAGCACTTCAAATGCAGCCTAACCCATATAGAGCTCTGGAGGAACAGCAGCTCATATTTTGCTTGGGCAGCTTACAGACCAGTGGTATGAATATTGACTTCTCTTACTTCAGGTAGCCCCGGCATTCCCCCTCACTCTATCCCTCCCCCACCCAAGTCGCACAAGCTTCTCATTTTCATCCTACAAACAGCCTACAATGGCCTGTTTCCTTTATCATTGTTACTTTTTTGCATATCTTTCATTCATTGTTCCACATCACCACCTATATCTCTCATTTCCCTTATACCTAACCAGTCTGAAGAAGGGTCTCGACCCGAAACGTCGCCCATTCCTTCTCTCCAGAGATGCTGCCTGTCCCGCTTAGTTACTCCAGCTTTTTGTATCTATCCTCAACATTACATCTCTGTTTTTGTATTCAGTCCTCTTGATATTGAATTTGCCTTCCTTACTACCGATTTGACTCGCAAATGAACTTTTTGGGATCTCAAGTCCCTCTGCACAGCCGATTTCTGGATTCGCTCTCCATTTACAAAATAATCTATGCCTTTATTCTTATTGCCAAAATGCATGACCGCACTTTGCTACACTGATTTTCATCTGCCACTCCTCTGCCAACTCTTCTGAACCACCCAAGTCCTTCTGCAGAGACCTTGCTTCTTCTATGCCTACCTCTCCACCTATTTTAGCATAATCTGCAAACTTGGCCACTGACCCTAGAGGAACTCCACTTGTCACTGACAGCCAAATTGAAAAAGCACCTTTTATTGCAACTCTTTGCCATCTGCAATGTAGCCAGACTATCCATGCTAGTATCTTTCCTTAAATACCATGGGCTCTCAGCTTCCGAAACAGCCTGACATGCAGCACCTTATCGAAGGCCTTCTGAAAATCTAGGTAAACAACACCTACAGCCTCCCCTCTGTCCATCCTGCTATTAACTTCCTCAAAGAACTCCAGCAGATTTGTCCCTTCACAACACCATGCTGACTTCGGCCTATTTTATCGTGAACTTCCAAGTACTGCGTAACCTCATCCTTTATAATTGACTCAAAAATCTTACCATCCACCGGTCAGGCTAACTGCTTTGTTGAAGTTGATGAGAGCCATGGCAACATTTGCAGGCAGTACCAATGCTTCTAAAAGATAATGGCAAAATTTTTTTTTTCCAATATTCTACAATTCCCAATTCGCAAAATAGACCATTTCCCATTTTACACCCTAGGTTATGAAAATTTTTTTTTAGATCAAATGTGTTATCGATACAGCCCAAAGCAGATTGATGAGAAAATAATAAAGAAACTACTGCATCAATGTTCTATTTGTATTTACTGCACTATATGTCCTTGTGATTTTCTCAATGAAATTACTTTGTTTACTTGTGCTAAATAGCAGTGCAGCTTTGCACAAATCATGAATAAACCTGTGCGTCAGGCAATAACTACAATTTACTGAGGTTATCATGCCCAGAGATTGTAATGGCCATTTAAGAAAATAAGTATTTAATCTCATTGCTTGACCCAAATTCAAACTCAAGTTCTGGAGGTAAGCACATAGTTGAATTTGGCTCTAACCAAAAAAAAATCATGAGAAACCAACGTTTTGGATAACATTAAAGAACCACATCAGAATATCTTACAGTTCGATCTGGTTGCAAAAACAAATGAATTGCGGTAACTTGGATTTCAATGGCTTAGATTGAGGCTTTTAAACAATTGGCATTATCCATGCTTGGTTCTCAATTCCGTTTACTGTCACTAATTACAAAGCTAATGGAATCATAAAGTTGAAACCTGGGATACATGTGAGAATAGATGTTCGACCTTTCTTTGCACATTTTTCCCTTTGAATGTTCATATTTTGGACTTTGACATTTTTGTTAAACCTAAAATCAGGTAATGTGAAAAATATACATCTTCTAGATGAGCTGGGACGCATCCTCAGTGATGTGACCTGGGGTCATCGGGTGTTTCGGGTCTCACAACATCAGACACCCTCACCCAGGCGACCCAGCCGGGGTTGATCAGGCCCCGGCTTGTGTCCCAGCAGCAACCGCCCACGGATCAGCCATCTTAATAACTACTCTGCAGGGGTTGGGAGACTCTAGTGCATGGAGGGACTGGGCTCTGTGCGGTGACTCCCGGGCGGGCTCCTCCTGCGTCTCACCAGGTTCAAGGCCTGTGCGCTGCACCTCTTTCTCCTTCTCCGAGCATTTCATTCTTGCCTGATGGATGTTTAGGCCACGATGGTTCATTAGCCCTAGGTAAAATATATAACAATAATTTTAGTATAATTTGGTCCAAAGCCTGGCATTCATTAATAACCAGAGGTAAGGAGGTACCTTTACTAGTGAGTCTACTGGGGGTCAGGAAGGTAGTTCACCATTACTTCTCAACGCATTCATACCTAAGGTTTGGAAATAAATTCTGGTCTTACCTGGGATGCCCACGCTTAGTGAATAAAATAGAGAATTATGAATAGGAGATGCATTGGAATTGCTTTTTCCTTGTGCAAACGATGAACCGTAAATCAAAATCAAATATTGACAGATGGTGACACAAGGAAGGAGAGCCTGGAGAAGGGTCACGATCTGAACCGGATGCTGACTGACCTGCTCAGTTACTCCATTACTGATCTACATCAGTGAGACCAAGCGGAGGCTGGACGATCATAGAAACATAGAAACATAGAAATTAGGTGCAGGAGGCCATTCGGCCCTTCGAGCCTGCACCGCCATTCAATATGATCATGGCTGATCATCCAACTCAGTATCCCGTACCTGCCTTCTCGCCATACCCTCTGATCCCATTAGCCACAAGGGCCACATCTAACTCCCTCTTAAATATAGCAAACTCCCTCTGAAATATAGCATCGTTTCGCCGAACACCTCCGCTCGGTCCGCAATAACCAACCCGACCTCCCGGTGGCTCAGCACTTCAACTCCCCCTCCCATTCCGTATCCGACCTCTTGGTCCTGGACCTCCTCCACGGCCAGAGTGAGCAACACCGCAAGTTGGAGGAACAGCACCTCATATTCCGCTTGGGTAGTCTGCATCCTCTGGGCTTAAGCATTGAATTTTCTCAATTCTGTTAACCCAGGCTGCCTCCTCCCCTTCCCACCTCTCCCTCAGCCCTCGGGCCCTGGCATTCCTTGTCTCTCTATCTCCCCCCCCCCACCTAAGTCGCACTAGCTTCTCATTTTCACACTACAAACAGCTTACAATGGCCTGTTTCCTTTATCATCAATACTTTTTTGCATATCTTTCATTCATTGTTCTTTATCTCTCCACTTCACTGTCTACATCTCTTGTTTCCCTGATCCCTGACCAGTCTGAAGAAGGGTCTCGACCCAAAACGTCGCCTATCTCCTTCGCTCCTTAGATGCTGCTGCACCCGCTGAGTTTGTCCAGCTATTTGTGTAACCCTCGATTCTCCAGCATCTGCAGTTCCTTCTTTAACAGTTACTCCAGCATTTACTTTCATAAGAATATAAGAAATAAAGCAGATCATTCAGCAATTACATATTTTATCTCAGCACCACTTTCCTGTACTAGATCCCTCTCCGTTGATCTCCTTATATGTATAAATCTATTACTTACTATCTTGAATATACTCAGCAACAGAGCTACCACAGTCCACTTGGATAAATAATTCCCATGGCAACACGATCTTCGGCCCACCAAGTCAATGCTGATCATCACTACACTAATTCTATGTTATTCCACTTTCATATCCTACACTCGAGGGGAAATTTACAGAAGTCAATTAATCTCCACCTACCTGAACGTATGAACTCCGCACAGACAGCACACATAGTCAGGATTAAACCCGGGTCTTTGGTGCTGTGAGCCAGCAGCTCCACTGCTGCACCGCTGTGCCTTCCAGAAAGATCAGCTGTGATCTTGTTGAATGGTCATGGGGTCATGTGCCTACACCTGCTCCTAGTTCTTCATATGTCTTTAAAAGTATCCCTATAACCATGTCCTTGAGGGAGTTTTGTTATGTAACACTTGGTTAGTTATGACACAGCCTCCAATAACTAAAAATAATATTTTCTTCGTGCTTTAAGTTGATCTCGGCAATTACTAGGTAAAATGTGAAAAACCTGTTTGTTTTTGACACAAACTCCTTCTTTACATTTGCTGCAGGCATTTTTTCTGCATGAGGCTTTAATGATTGGAGGAGGTGTCTTCTTAAAACAGTGAATTTTTTTCCATGGTGCGCCATGGATATTTCATTCCATTTGAACCCTGAGGGGAGCCTGAGATGCTGCTGTCTTTTGCTGAAGAACTGCCGCTATTTGTGTACAGTGGTAGGTGGGAAAGTTAAAAGGGGAGCAAGCTAAGTCACACCATGAAGGTGCAAGCTCTCTCAGTGAGAAAGTCTGCTGGGCCTCCTTGGGACAAACGACCCTATTCTCTCGTGAACAACTCACAAAAATGGAAGGCCTTAGAAGTAAACCCTGACCAAAAAAAAAATCAGGCGTGGAGTTAAAACAAGTAGGGCAGACATTATTGATCCACTGAAAAGCAACTGCAAACTTGAATTAACATAAAAAAATACAAATACCCTGCATTTAGAGGGTATCTGTAGAGAATGAAGTAGAATTATTATTTTGTTAGGTTGATGACCTTGTCAATGGGATTTAATTAAGTTTAATAACCTCAGGGGCTATTGCAATGATTGACCAAACTTATTTCCACATACCTTGACTCCATCTTATCCCCCCTGGATAAATCCCTCCCTACCTATGTTCAAGACACCTCAGACACTCTCCGTCGTCTCCGGGCATTTCATTCTCTAGGTCCCTATCCTCTCATCTTCCCCATGGACTTCCAGTCACTCTACACCTCTATCGCCCACCAGGAGGGTCTCAAAGCCCTCCGGTTCTTCCTCGATCGGAGAACCAACCAATCCCCGTCGACAGATACTCTCTGCCACCTAGTCCTTAACCTTAATAACTTCTCATTTGACTCCTCCCATTTCCTCCAAATACAAGCCATAGCTATGGGCATGCGCATGGGCCCCAGCTATGCCTGCCTCTTTGTTGGGTACATCGAACAATCCTTGTTCGAAGCATACCAGGGCCCCATTCCAGACCTCTACCTCTGCTACATCAACAATTGCTTTGGTGCTACCTCCTGCACCCACACACAACTCACTGATTTCATCCATTTCACCACTAACTTCCAATAGGCAATCAAATACATCTGGTCCATTTCCGACACTTCCCAACCATTTCTTGACATCACTATCTCCATCGCAGGTGATAGACGTCTGACCGACATCCACTATAATCCCACTGACTCCCACGGCTATCTAGACTACACTTCTTCCCAACCTGCTTCCTGTAAGGACTCCATTCCCTACTCCCAGTTCCTTCATCTATGCCGCATCTGCTCCCAGGATGAGGTGTTCCACACCAGGGCATCAGAAATGTCCTTATTCTTCAGGGAACGGGGGTTCCCCTCCCCCACTATAGATGACGCTCTCACCAGGGTCTCTTCAATATCCCGTAACAGTGCTCTCTCTCCCCATCCCCCCCATTCGTAACAAGGGCAGAGTCCCCCTAGTCCTCACCTTTCATCCAACAAGCCATCACATACAACAAATAGTCCTCCGTCATTTTCACCACATCTTCCCATCTCCCCCCCCCGTCTGCTCCCTCCGTAACTCCCTGGTCAATTCTTCCCTTCCCTCCCGCACCACCCCCTCCCCGGGCACTTTCCCTTGCAACCGCAAGAGATGCTACACTTGCCGCTTTACCTCCCCCCTCGACTCCATTCAAGGACCCAAGCAGTCGTTCCAGGTGCGACAGAGGTTCACCTGCATCTCCTCCAACCTCATTTATTGCATCCACTGGTCTAGATGTCAGCTGATCTACATCAGTGAGACCAAGCGTAGGCTTGGCGATCATTTCCCGAAGTTGGGGAACTCCAGAACAAGGGGTCACAGTTTAAGGATAAGGGGGAAGTCTTTTAGGACCGAGATGAGAAGATCTTTTTTCATACAGAGAGTGGTGAGTCTGTGGAATTCTCTGCCACAGAAGGTAGTTGAGGCCAGTTCATTGGCTATATTTAAGAGGGAGCTAAAGGGATCAGGGGGTATGGAGAGAAGGCAGGTACAGGATACTGAGTTGGATGATCAGCCATGATCATATTGAATAGCGGTGCAGGCTCGAAGGGCCGAATGGCCTACTCCTGCACATACTTTCAATGATTCTATGATTTCGCCGAACACCTCCGCTCGGTCCGCATTAACCAACCTGATCTCCCTGTGACTCAGCATTTCAACTCCCCCTCCCATTCCGAATCCGACCATTCTGTCCTGGGCCTCCTCCATGGCCAGAGTGAGCACCACTGGAAATTGGAGGAGCAACACCTCATATTTCGCTTGGGCAGTTTGCACCCAAGCGGCATAAACATTGACTTCTCCAATTTTCGGTAGCCCTTGCTGTCTCCTTTCCTTCTCAGCTCTCCCTCAGCCATCTGGCTCCTCCTCTTCCTTTCTCCACTCTTCTCCCCCCCCCCCCCCAACATCAGTCTGAAGAAGGGTTTCGGCCCGAAGCGTTGACTATTTCCTTCGCTCCATAGATGCTGCTGCACTCGCTGAGTTTCTCCAGCACCTTTGTCTACCTTTGATTTTCCAGCATCTGCAGTTCCTTCTTAAACACTATTGCTATGATTGTTATGCATGGTAAACATTCACCAAATTTAGTGCAAAACACGTAAAATATGTCATCAATGTCACGCAAATAGGCGGCATTATGTATAATTCAGAAATGTTCCCTTCACGGGTGACAGACTTTTTGTTTAGATCACATTCAAACTGTTGCTGTGATCATGGCCCTATGATCAGCCCATAGTGCACAGTGTTTGGCTGGCTGAGCATTGAGCATTGAGGGTGTCATGTTACAGCTGTGCAACATGTTCGTCAGCCGCAGTTGGTGTGTTGTGTATAGTTCTGGTTGCCACACTACAGGTCGATGTGGTAGGATTAGAAATTGTGCAAGAAAGATGCTCCCAGATATTGCCTATAAAGGAGGTCTTATAAGAAGAGATTAGATAGGCTTGATTTATTCTCACTAGGAATCTGAGGTCTGCCCTTACGGAGTTTTATAAAATGATGAGGAAAGTAGATGGGGTAGATAGATCAGTCTGAAGAAGCGACCTGTTCCAAAACATCATCTATCCATGTTCTCCAGAGATGCTGCCAGACACGCTGAGTTATTCCAGCACTTTGTGACTTTTTTTTTTTAATGGACCAGCATCTTCAGTTCCTTGTTTCTAGGCAGTCTCATAACTGGGAAAGGGGAATCTAAAATCAAGTAGATGTGGATTTAAAGTGAGAGGCACAAAAGTTGGAAGCTGAGGAACATGTTTTTCACCTAGGGTGGTTGTTACATGGAGTGAGCTACCAGAGGAAGTGGTAGAGGCGGATACAATTACAGCATTTAAGAGGCAATTGGACAAGTACTTGAATAGGAAAGAGGTAGAGAAATGTGGGTCTAATACGGGAAAAGGGGATTAGCATAAACAGGCATCACAGTTGGCATGGACATTTACTATAACAGCATTTAAAAGGCATTTGGACAGGTACATGGATAGTAGAGATTTAGACGGACACTAGACTAAGAGGGACCCATTAGGAGTCACATGGGAGGCCTGGTCCCCGAACGCAACCCATTCTCCAACGCAATATTCCACTTCACCCGTTCCCCAAAGCAATATTCTACCACTCGCCCATAGCCCCTAACTGTGCAGGCGCGGCTGACGGGTTCCCGTTGTAACGCCCCTGATCCACCCTCCTTGCTTCACCCCCTCCACACTGCATCTAGCCCTTCTCCCCCACGCACTCACTCCGTCCCCCCTCAACCCCCCCCCACCCACTGTTAGCGGCTCTCTGGCAACGCAGTCGTTCACGCCCATTGGGTTCTCATTGTGAAGTAGAACACGCAAGTATTACTGCACAGACGCAGCTGATGGGCAAGGCAAGTGGAAAAGGGATTAATTAAAGCTTAAAATGTGGATAACACCAATTTAAACGTTAAAGATGCGATTTATTCAGCCCATTCTTTCTTGTTGCGTCTCTTGTTGCGTTCTGCAGCCAGTGGTGAGGGACAGCTTCAGGCGGGAGCTATCGGGGGCCGGTGGGGGAGGGAGGGATATATGGAGGGGGAGAGCGGGCAGGCACATAAATCGCTATCAAAACATGGAGGGGACCGGGGGACAGGGGACACAATTTATTGGTGGCCTCGTGCGCATGCGCACACTCACACACAAACACACACACACACACACGAGGCTTCGGACGGTAATTAGTGATGGGTGCCGGCAGTCACCGAAAAAATCACGTAAGGCCCACAGCCAGCACAGAGAAGCAGCGCTAAATGCAACTCAACTCTGCCTGTCTCGCTGGGTTGACCTACAGCCCTGCCTGGACTGACGGGACACCTGTTCGGAGCCGTGAAGCTTGCGCTGCTTCTCCGCACTGGCTGTAAACCTGGGCCGTCGTTGGCAGGCAGAGTTGAGCTGGGTTTAGCGCTGCTTCTCTGCGCTGGCTGTGGGCCTTGGGGCACCACTCCCATCTGACTCCCAACATCTCTGGCCACCCCCAGACGTGGGGAGTGGGGGGAGCACTCGGATGGGGCAGTGATGGTCCAGTGGCGGTGCGGCAGCGATTACAGCGCCGGAAACCAGGGATCGATCCTGGCCGCGGATGAGGCGCAGGTCTGTGTCCAGGGCTGCCGAGAGTGTTTTTCGCTTAACCTGGGCATGCAATTCAAGCTCCACTCTGATCTTTGCCCCACGGACGTCTCCCTCCTCCAATCACCGTACTCTATCCTCAATCCCACCCCCATACTTCCGTCCGACACTTCCCTCCTCCAATCATTGTGCTCAATTATCATGGACCCGCCCCCATTGCCTGCTGACCTAGTCTAATCGGCGCCCTCGATCATCAGTCCCACCTCCACTGTCTAGCGGAAAGTGGAGATTTCACGGTGTTTTAAAATCCATTTACAAAAAATGGGAGGGATCGTTCCCCACGTCTCAAAACAGGCCATAGTGGTGGGTGACTCCATTGTCAGAGGAGTGGACAGGAGATTCCGTGGCGGCAGACGAGACGCGAGGATGGTCTGTTGCCTCCCTGGTGCCAGGGTTCAGGATGTCATGAGCCGAATTCAGAACATCCTCGAGAGAAAAGGTGAACAACCATCACTAGTTGTACACGTAGGCACAAACGACATCGGGAAGGAGAGGAAGGAGGTTCTCCAACATGAGTTTAGAGAGTTTGGAAGAAGACTGAAAGGCAGGACTTATAGGGTGGTTATCTCTGGATTGCTTCCAGTGCCTAGTGCTAGTGAGGATAGGAACAGGTAGATAGGGGATCTGATTGTGTGGTTGAGGGGCTGGTGCAGGGAGCAAGGATTTAGATTTATAGACCACTGGGATCTCTTCTCGGGTAGACGTGACCTGTACAAAAGGGACGGATTACACCTTAACTGGAGGGGGACTGACATTCTGGCAGGCAGGTTTTCTAGGGCTACACGTGTGGGTTTAAACTAAATAGTGGGGGGGAGTGTTTGACAAATTGGGAGTATAAAGATGGAGATGAAGGGGAAGTGAGTACAGGAAAAATTACAAAAGGTTCTCGAATTAATGGGAAGGAAAGTTCGAAAGGGATAAAAGAGTAATGTCAGGAACAATTGCAAGCGGTGCGAGGGGGGACGTGAACACGGAGGTCAAAGTGTTGTCTATGAATGCACAAAGTATAAGAAATAAAGTGGATGAGCTTAAGGCTCAGTTAGAAATTGGTAAGTATGATGTTGTGGGAATTACAGAGACATGGCTGCAAGAGGGCCAGGGCTGGGAACTGAATATTCAAGGGTATACCGCCTATCGAAAAGACAGACAGGTGGGCTGAGGGGGTGAGGTAGCTCCGTTGGTGAGGAATTAAATTCAGTCCCTTGCAAGGGGTGACATTGAAGCAGGAGATATGGAGTCAGTACAGATAGAACTAAGGAATTGTAAGGGTAAAAAGACCCTAATGGGACTTATCTACTGGCTCCCAAACAGTAGCCTGGACATACGGTGCAAGTTGAATTAGGAGTGAAAACTGGCATGTAGCAAAGGTAATGCTGTGGTGGTTATGGGAGATTTCAACATGCAGGTAGACTGGGGAAATCAGGTTGTTACTGGACCCCAAGAAAGGGACTTTGTAGAGTACCTTTGTGATGGATTCTTAGAGCAGCTTGTATTGGACCCTACCAGGGAGAAGGCAGTTCTGGATTTAGTATGATGTAATGAACTGGATTTGATAAAGGACCTCAAGGTTAATAAGCCATTAGGAGGTAGTGACCATAATTTGGTCAGGGTTAATCTACAATTGGAGAGGGAGAAGGGTAGATTGGAGGTGTCGGTGTTACAGTTGAATAAAGGGGACTATGGAGCTATGAGGGAGGGGCTGGCCGAAGTTGACTGGAAAGATACCCTAGCAGGGATGACATTGGAACAACAATGGCAGGTATTTCTAGGAATAATACAGAAGGTGCAGGATCAGTTCATTCCTAGGAGGAAGAAAGATTCCAAGGGGAGTAAGGGGCAACTGTGGCTGACAAGAGACGTCAGGGACAGTATAAAAATAAAAGAGAAGAAGTACAACGTAGCAAAGATGAGCGGGAAGCAAGAGGATTGGGTAATGTTTAAAGGGCAACAGAAAATAACTAAAAAGACAATACAGGGAGAAAAGATGAGGTACGAAGGTAATCTAGCCAAGAATATAAAGGAGGATAGTAAACGTTTCTTTATATATGTGAAGAGGAATAAATTAGTTAAGACCAAAGTTGGACCCTTGAAGACCGAAAAAGGTGAAGTTATATTGGGGAACAAGGAAATGGCAGATGAGTTGAACAGGTACTTTGGAACCGTCTTCACGAAGGAGAACATAAACAATCTTCCTGATATAGTAGTGGCCAGAGGGTCTGGGGTGATGGAGTAACTAAAGGAAAAACATTAGGCAGGAAATGGTGTTGGGTACTGAAGGCTGATAAATCTCCAGGGCCTGATGGTCTGCATCCCAGGGTACTTAAGGAAGTGGCTCCAGAAATCGTGGCGATAATTTGCATTGGTGATAATTTTCCAATGTTCTATAGATTCAGGATCAGTTCTGGTGGATTGGAGGGTAACATTGAATGTTATCCCACCATTTAAGAAAGGTGGGAGAGAGAAAACAGGGAATTATAGACCAGTTAGCCTGACATCAGTGGTGGGTAAGAAGCTGGCGTCAATTATAAAAGATGAGATAGCCGCACATTTGGATAGCAGTAACAGGATCGGTCCAAGTCAGCATGGATTTACGAAGGGGAAATAATGCTTGACTAATCTTCTGGAATTTTTTGAGGATATAACTAGGAAAATGGACAAGGGAGAGTCAGTGGATGTAGTGTACCTGGACTTTCAGAAAGCATTTGATAAGGTTCCACATAGGAGATTAGTGGGCAAAATTAGGGCACATGGTATTGGGGGTAGAGTGCTGAAATGGATAGAAAATTGGTTGGCAGACAGGAAAGAAAGAGTAGGGATTAACGGGTCCCTTTCATAATGGCAGGCAGTGGCCAATGGGGTACCACAAGGCTCGGTGTTGGGACTGCAGCCATTTACAATATTGAGAACTGTGAGGAGGATGCTATGAGAATGCAGGGTGACTTGAACAGGTTGGGGAGTGGCAGATGCATGGCAGATGAAGTTTAATGTGGATAAATGTGATGTTATCCACTTTGGTATCAAAAACAGGAAGGCAGATTATTATCTAAATGGCGTCAAGTTGGGAAAAGGGGAAAAGACAACGGGATCTGGGGATTCTTGTTCTATGAAAGTAAGTGTGCAGGCACAGCAGGCAGTAAAGAAACCAAATGGCATGTTGCCTTTGTAACACAAGGAGTTGAGTATAGGAGCAAAGAGGTCCTTCTGCAGTTGTACAGAGCCCTAGTGAGACCACACCTGGAGTATTGTGTGCAGCTTTGGTCCCCTAATTTGAGGAAGGACATTCTTGCTATAGAGGGAGTACAGCCAAGGTTTACAAGGTTAATTCCTGGAATGGCGGGACTGTCATATGCTAAGAGAATGGAGCGGCTGGGCTTGTACACTCTGGAGTTTAGAAGGATAAGAGGGGATCTTATTGAAACATATAAGATTATTAAGGGTTTGGACACGCTAAAGGCAGGAAACATGTTCCCGATGTTGGGGGAGTCCAGAACCAGGGGCCACAGTTTAAGAATAAGGAGTAAGCCACTTGGAACGGAGACGAGGTGCCACTTTTTCTCACAGAGAGTTGTGAGTCTGTGGAATTCTCTGCCTCAGAGGGCGGTGGAGGCAGGTTCTCTGGATGCTTTCAAGAGAGAGCTAGATAGGGCTCTTAAAAATAGCGGAGTCGTGGGATATGGGGCAAAGGCAGGAATGGGGTACTGATTGGGGATGATCAGCCATGATCACATTGAATGGCGGTGCTGGCTTGTAGAGCCGAATGGCCTACTCCTGCACCTATTGTCTATTGTCTATTGACCAATAATAAAAACATTAACTTTAAATTCTTAACTTGCGATCAATATTTTAATCACTATTTATCATGATGCTCACTGAATTCCATGAAGGGCATTGAGGAAGCAACACTGTGCATAAAAATCAACTCTCCGTCAGACATATTAACTGCTGTTTTCATTATACAAAACGGTCCATATATCTTTATATAGCAAGCCATCCCAGTGCATTGCTAAATGGAGCATTAGGCTCATCCTATTACACTCACTTGGGATAATGAAATGGTGTATTCATTTACTCCAGCCAGCTACTCCCATACACTCCTGTCTTGTACAACATTCCACTCAATGCTCCCCCTACCCCAACCTAACCTTCCACATTAGCTCAAACAGTTTTGAAGACTGGGGTTAGGTTTTGTTTTTCACACTGCAAAGCAAGGTGTTGCATTTTGAGAAGTCTAATAACAAGGGCAAGGCCTTCAATGTAAATGGCAGGGCTCTGGAGAGTGTTGTGGAGCAGAGGGATCTAGGAAATGATGTCACCGGTAGATAAGGTGGTCAAGTGGTCAGAGTTTGGAATATAGAAGTTGGAATGTTATGTTACAGCTACTACAAGGCACTGGTGAGGCTACAGTTGGAGTACTGTGTTCAATTTTGGTTATTCAACTAGAAAGAGTGCAGAGAATATTTACGATGATGTTATCAGGACTTGAGGGCCTGAGCTATTGGGAGTGGTTGGACAGGCTAGGACTGTATTCCATGGAGTGTAGGAGGGTGAGAGGTGATCTTATAGAGGTGTATAAAATCATCAAGGGAATAGACAATAGACAATACACAATAGACAATAGGTGCAGGAGTAGGCCATTCGGCCATTCGAGCCAGCACATCTATTCAATGTGGTTCTGGACTCCCCTTTCCGACAAATAAGATACAAAGCAAGATATAAACATTTTAGTAGTAAGATTGCATATTGAGGTAGACTCCATTTTGAATTACTTCATTCATTAGGTATTCCAAATATACTTAATAATGATGATATAGCAGGAGCTGATTAAATTTTAGAAAAAGTAGTATAACTATGTATTTTGCTCATATAAGTATTTTGCTTATGATTGAAGGATGTAGTGTGATTTGCAGTAGCTTATTTGTGTGCTTATGTGCTATATCTTAATTAGAACTAATTTTAGCTACATTGCTCATTTAGAAAGTAATAACAATGTATCTCCTAAAGCCCAGCTAATAATATAATAGAATATCTTGCTTTACTTCTTCTAGTTCAAATACCTCAAGGCCAAGCTTTAAATAGTTTATTAATAGAAGTGTAGATTGTGCGTGAGAAAATTGTATTCATCAATCCTTCTAGCTTTTCATTGTGTGGGAACCTCAGCTGTTTTGCTACATGAAATGTGAGATCAGCTCCTGCCTTTTTGAAGCATCACCACACCATGTGATGTTTGTCTGGTGCAACTAAGAGCAACAAAATGCACCTAAAGATATTTTGTGCTTGTAGCTCAACAACATGCTGACTCCACCTTCTCAAGGACAATACATAACAAAGACGCCTGGATTCTGAGCATAAATTTAACAAAAGACTTGCAGTCCATTTGAACTGCCTATCTACTCACCTCTTCAAATGCTTTCTGAACAGTTCATTTACATAGAATACTACAGCACATGAACATGCTCTTAAGCATGTCCGTGTCAAACACGATGTCAAGATAAATTAATCTCAACTGCCTGCACATGATCAATATTCTCCATTCCATCCATATCCACGTGCCTATCTAAAACTGTTTAAATGCCACTATCGTGTTTGCCTCTAGCATTACCCCTAGCAGCACGTTCCGGGCACCCACCACTCTGTGTAAAGTAATAGTAATAGTTTCTTTATTGTCATTGTAACATGAACCATGTACAACAAAATTAATAAATGTCAACCAGTCAGTGCACCATTCAAACCATAAAAGCTAACGATACATACAAGGTAAAATATTAAAAAAGATAAACAACTAAAATAAATATGAAATATGGAAATAGCACGCATAAACACCCAACCCTACATCCTTCTGTCGATTTCACAGTGTACCAACCACAGTCCCTTAGTCCCCGCGTTCCTTGGTGGCTGCATTTAGTGCCTTTATAGCAGTGGGGTAAAAACTGTTTTTAAGTCTGTTTGTCCTTGTCCTTGCAGATCTGTACCGTCTGCCTGATGGCAACAGTTCAAACAGGGAGTGTCCGGGGTGGGAAATGTCCTTTATAATATTCTGGGATCTTTTGATGCAGCGGGAACTGTGTAAGTCCTCCAATGTAAGGAGAGGGCAGCCGACAATCCTCTGTGCATTGTCAATGGTCCTTTGGAGCGCTGTTACAACTCCCAAAGTCTGGTTCCTCAGAGTCGCGTAACAAATCAAAACCAGGGTCAAGTTTATATTAAAAAACAGTCTTTAATTTGTAACACTAAACAAAACCCAAACCTGATTTTAAAAAACACGGTCAGGGACCAGAATTGGCTATAAAATAATATATAAGGGTGGTCCAGCCAGCCTCGTGATGGACCGTCCAACTGAAGACTCTAAACTGCCTATATAGCCCTAACTCTACAACCAAAATACCCAAAAACTCTCAGGTCATCCCTTCCGTCCCAATAGAACATTAATTTACAAAAGTATGTCACAAATATACAAAGTGCTGTGCCATGCGGCCGGGCCTCATGCAGCTCAGCCCGGCACCTCTTCCTCCAGAGATCTATCTTGAAGAGAGAGAGAATTCTGGGAGCTTCTGCCTTTTAAAGCTCCCGATGAATCACCTGACGTAGCTGGGCCAATCGGGTACAGAAGCTGTTAACCCCTTGATTCCTGTCTCCCAGCCACGGCCTGCAGAGAAACAGAAAGGCAAGTACACAGTATTCAACATGAGGGGGGGGGGGGGGGGAGTACCTAACACCCCCACCCAAAGATACTGAATAAGCTTCCGAAGACTATTCAGTAACAAAGGAATTTGCCAATACCCTTTTAGCAAGTCCAACTTAGACACAAAAGATGCACTTCCTACATGATCCACGCAATCCTCCATCCGTGGAAGAGGATAGCAATCCGGCTTAGTTACAGCATTCACCTTCCGAAAGTCTGTGCAAAACCTGTCCTCCCCATTAGCCTTCGTAGCCAGTAGACATGGAGAACTCCACGGACTCCAACTAGGTTCTGCAATTGCATGCTGCAGCATATAGTCAACCTGACCTCTTAGGGCGCTGACGCTTGTCAGGATTGACCCGATACGGATGCTGTTTAATTGGCGCAGCACCGGCCACGTCAATGTCATGCTACAGCACAGACGTCTACGAAGGCACATCCGAGAACAGTGACCCATTTGACCCCACCAAAGCAAGCAGATCATCCCGCTGACTTTCACACAAATGAGACAACCGCAAGGGAAGCGACTCCAAAGCTTCAGAGTTGCACAGCTTTCCCTGCGTCACTGCCACAGACAACCGTGCCTCACCCACATCACCACCCATGTCAGGGGGCAGCACTGTTACAGCCAAAACTGGCTTAGACAAAATCGAAGGACACAGCTCCTCCCCATTAACCCGCACATGCTCCTGCTCATGGTACTGCTTCAGCATGTTGACCTGACAGAGCTGAGTCTTACGCCTCCGATCAGGGGTACCAATAACGTAATCCCTTGCACCAACCTTCTTAACCACCTGATAGGGACCACTATACCGAGCCTGCAGACTGGAACCAGGAATAGGCAACAACACCAGGACCTTGTCACCTGGAGAAAAACTCCTACTTGAAGCCTTCTTGTCGAACCAGCCCTTCATCCTAGAGTGAACAGTAGCAAGATTACTCATTGCCAGTACGCATGCCCTCCGCAATCTATACCTAAAAGTATAACCCGAAACGACCCGAAACGTCGCCTATTTCCTTCGCTCCTTAGAGGCTGCTGCACCCGCTGAGTTTCTCCAGCTTTTTGTGTAACCTAAAAGTACAGATGTGGTCTAAAATACTACGTTTTGAATTCTCCTGCAACCATTTCTCCTTCAGGACCCTCAACGGACCACGAACCATATGCGCGAACACCAGGTCAGCAGGACTGAACCCTAAAGTCTCCTGCACGACCTCACGCACCGCAAACGTAACTAGATGAACCCCCCTCATCCCAGTCTTTTTCAAACTCCAGGCAGTAAGTCCTCAACATAGATTTCAAAGTCTGGTGAAAACACTCGAGAGTTCCCTGGCTTTCAGGATGATACGCACTGGAGTGACAATGCTCAATATCCAACAACTTCATTACCTGACCAAAAACCTTTGACATGAAGTTGGAACCTTCGTCGCTCTGCACCACCTTGGGCAAACCGAACAACGAAAAAAAACGTAGTGAGAGACTTCACAATGGCAGGGGCAGTTATGTAACGCAAAGGGACCACCTCCGGAAAGCGGGTAGAAGCACACATAATTGTCAATAAAAACTTGTTTCCCACCCTTGTCCGAGGTAGAGGACCCACACAATCAACTAGAATCCATTCAAATGGCTCCCCAGTCACAGGGATTGGATATAAAGGCGCAGGAACAATTGATTGGTTTGGCTTTCCTGCCACCTGGCAAATGTGACAACACCTACAGTGCTGCTTCACGTCCTTTTTCAACCCTGGCCAAAAAAAATTCCGTAAGATACGGTCATATGTCTTATTGACCCCCAAATGTCCACCCAGAGTTCCATCATGAGCCAAACTGAGTATCTCGTCCCTATACCGACGAGGTATAACAATCTGATCAACCACGCTCCAATCATCATGCCCTGACATATCCAAGGGAGACCACTTTCGCATCAGCAAGCCATTCCTCAGAAAATACCCCCTTGCTGTGGAATCCATATCTCCCACAGGCACTGCACAGTCGAACAGATTCAATAAACCTGGATCACTCTTTTGCTCCTCAACCAGCCGGTCACGTGACAGTGACACCGGCACATTTTCAGACAAGACCCCATCATGAGATGTAGAAACACCGTTCACAACACAGGATCCATCATCCTGATCCCCAAAAATGCTCTCACTCAGGTCCACAACATCTTCAAACTTTGGGGGTTACACAAAATGCTGGAGAAACTCAGCGGGTGCAGCAGCATCTAAGGAGCGAAGGAGATAGGCGACGTTTCGGGTCGAGACCCTTCTTCAGTCTGAAGAAGGGTCTCGACCCGAAATGTCGCCTATCTCCTTCGCTCCTTAGATGCTGCTGCACCCGCTGAGTTTCTCCAGCTTTTTGTGTAACCCTCGATTCTCCAGCATCTGCAGTTCCTTCTTTAACAATCTTCAAACTTTGCCTGGCTCTTAGCCATAGCCCTCGTGACAGCACAAGCTGTGAAGACCTTTGGATGCTGCATAGCCAATCTATCAGGCCTCTGCACCACCGGAACAGCCATCACCTCAGGAGTAATGAAAACTCTACCTCCTGCCAAGTCATTCCCCAAAATCACAGAAACTCCCGCAACGGGAAAACACGGCCGTAACCCAATGGTTACCCGGCCTGAAACCAACTCGGACTCGAGATTCACGGTATGCAAAGGCACTACCATGTCCTCCAACCCGAATCCTACCACAGAGACACTGGACCCAACCGATGACTCCCCAGAAAACGGCAGTACACTATCCAATATAAAGGACTTAGTAGCACCAGTTTCATGCAAGATGGATACTGGAACTCTATGACCCCCATCCTCTAGAGAAACAAAACCTTTTGTGATGAACACAGCATAATTATTACACTTATCAAACGCAGGCATCCCAGGAACCACAGGTGCTTTTTGTGTACCAACCAAAGCCACAGGCTTTGCATTTTTCTTGTGCAGGACGGGACACGACCTTACGATGTGCCCGCTCCCTTTACAATAGTAGCACACAGGACCTTCCTTAGTCCTGAGACCTCCGTCAACCTTATCAGTTCAGACCTCCCCCTGTATCACTGTGCTGAGATTTGCAGGCACAGAAACAGCTTTGACACTGCCACCGGCGACACCACCAGGATTAACCGGCCATGCACCAAAACTACTGGACCGCCCAACAAACTCAGTTTTATGAGTCAATACATACTCATCTACTAACACTGCAGCCTTAGACACCTCTGTTACCTTCTGCCCATTAAGGTAAGTAGCAACCCTCTCATGGAGACAGTTCTTAAAGTCCTCCATAATCATCATGGCCCGCAATAGCTTAAAATCCTTCACTCCTTGAGAAGCGCACCACCTGTCAAAAAGTGCCTCCTTCTCCCAAGCAAACTCCACATAAGTCTGTCTATCAAACTTCCTAAAGCGCCGGAACTTCTGCCGGTACGCCTCTGGAACTAATTCATAAGCCCTTAATACCGAAGACTTCACACACTCATAGTCCAGACTGTTTTCAAGAGATAAAGACGAGTATACATCCCGTGCTTTACCCACAAGGACACACTGCAATAGCAAGGTCCACATGCCCTTAGGTCACTTCAAGGACGAAGCTACCCGTTCAAATACTGCAAAATACTTGTCTACATCCTTCTCATTAAACGGGGGAACCAGGCGGATGTTCTTGCTCATATCAAACTCCCTTTCCCCAGAAGGAAATCGGGAGTTCAATTCCTTCTCCCGTAGCTCAATGTGTTTCATTGCAAGTGTGAAGGCCATCTCCTCCTTTTTCATTTCAAGCTCTAACTCCTTCAATCGAATGAGGTCCCCCATTTTCTGAACAGGCTGTGTAGAAGCTAGAGGACTCTTTTCCTCAGCAGGCAATACCCCACTCCTCTTCAACTCAGAACCTAACATCTACTTTATAGCCTGTTTCCTCGAATGCTTATCAACAGACACCTGATAGTTGTCTGCCAGCAATAACAACTGCTCCTTCGTACATTTGCCAAACAACTCCTGACTAGGAGCCTCGATAAAGTCATCCACTTTAAACTCCATATCAAATGTCAGGACCAAAGCACCAGCCAAACCCTGGGCACAAATATCACCACAAATGGAAGAGAAAAAAAAATCCCCTCACAACACAGACTTTCTCAGACACCAGAAGCCTACCAAAACAAAACCCCCAAACTGGCTAGGGTCCTTAAAGCTTAGGACGAGCCCCCATTTTGTTACGACTCCCAAAGGCTGGTTCCTCAGAGTCGCGTAACAAATCAAAATGAGGGTCAAGTTTATATTAAAAAAACAGTCTTTAATTTGTAACACTAAACAAAACCCGAACCTGATTTTAAAGAACACGGTCAGGGACCAGAATTGGCTATAAAATAATATATAAGGGTGCTCCAGCCAGCCTCTTGATGGACCGTCGGACTGAAGACTCTAAACTGCCTAGATAGCCCTAACTCTACAACCAAAATACCCAAAAACTCTCAGGTCATCCCTTCCGTCCCAATAGAACATTAATTTACAAAAGTATGTCACAAATATACAAAGTGCTGTGCCATGCAGCCAGGCCTCATGCAGTTCAGTTCAGCCCAGCACCTCTTCCTCCAGAGATCTATCTTGAAGAGAGAGAGAATGCTGGGAGCTTCTGTGTTTTAAAGCTCCCAATGAGTCACCTGACGTAGCTGGGCCAATCGGGTACAGAAGCTGTTAACCCTTTGATTCCTGTCTCCCAGCCACGGCCTGCAGAGAAACAGAAAGGTAAGTACACAGTATTCAACATGGGGGGGGTGGAACTACCTAACAAGCGCTTTCCTCTGAGCTGCTGTGCAGCTGGTGTACCAAACGCATACACAGTATGTTAAGATCCTCTCAATGGAGCACCGATAAAAGGACATCGCCCCGTATGTCACCTTTAAACTTTGCCCCTCTCATCTTAAAGTTATGCCTTCAAGACTTTTGACATTTTCACCCTGGGAAAAAGATTCCAGTCTATTTCAACTTCATCATCCTACTTGTAAAAGAACATTTTTTATTGTATAATAAAGAAGCTCAACCTTGGCAGCTAGAAGGTGGGAAACTTCCTTTCTTTACCACAAATATGTATGCCTTTATTAATAAAAATTTGAAAATATGAAATATGGTATCCATTCATGTCACTTTCAATGCTCGTATTGCTGCTTACAACTCCGGCCTGGCATCCGATAACATGGATGATTACAAGGCAGAATCCTATAGACTGCGAAGGGCGGTGAAGGACGCAAAAGGGAGATACAGGGACAGGATGGAGTCGCAGATGGAGCAGCATGACACCAGATGCCTATGGCAGGGGCTACGGACTATAACAAATTACCAGAGCAGACCCCCCTCAACCGGGAGTGCCGCCGCATCCTGAACTCTTTTTATGCACGGTTTGAGGCGGGCAATAACACCCATAGCTTGCCAGCAAACAACAACATCGTCAGTGTGCTGGATAGCAAGGTTGGAGTGAGGTACACTGCTGGGGATGTGCACACATTCTCGATGTCCGAGCACGACGTGAGGTGGGCTCTGATGCGTGTGAACACGAGGAAAGCTGCAGGCCAAGATGGTATATCTGGGCGAGTACTAAAGTCATGTGTTAATCAGCTAGCTCCAGTGTTCACCACAATATTCAACCTCTCCATGGCCAAGTCCATGGTCCCTGCCTGCTTCTAGAGATCCGTCATTGTACCAGTGCCTACGAATGTCTCTCCAGCCTGCTTGAATGATTACCTACCGGTGCCCCTCACCTCGGTAGTCATAAAATGCTTCGAGAGGCTGATCAAGGTTTGCCTTCCTCCCTCGCACCATGGAGCCACTGCAGTTTGCATAGTCCAAACAGATCCACGGATGATCCGCTCTCCCAGGTTCTGCACACCACTCTCCCTCACCTTGACAGCCAGAAGGGGGGCTATGTGAAGCTGCTGTTCATTGGTTTCAGTTCAGCTTTCAACACCATACAAACCACCATAAAATGCAGGTTTGTATTGATTGTCGGAGAGGGATTTCCTTCGGGCTGCTAGCTGATGATGGAAAGTCGGTCGGATTTCAGTTCCTGGTTTATTTTAAAAAATATATCGCTGGACAATTTAATCGCTGGATTAAAGTAAAAAGCGACTTCTAACGCCCTGAACGCCTTCAACATCACGGATCGCAATATCAGGACAAAACAAAAGGAATGTTGTGTATTTCACATATAATCTTGCTTTTTGGCGGGGCTTTAGTCTAATCTTATGATGCAAAAATGTTATTTAGGCCCCATATGAATCGGCCGTGTCTTGCCTGCCGATTTGGGCTTAAAATGTATGTCAACGGCAATGTTCCAATCGATCACATTCCAGAAACACCCACTCTCAAGATGATTAAAATCCTCTTTTTTTTGGACAATCATGTCATGAGCATCTAAATCATCTATATTTTGTGTTGTTGTCTAGCCATGATCAATATTTTTATACTAACTATCCACAACAGTTTTAGTCACATGTGTGCAAAATATATTAATTTTGATTATATTGAGAGTGGAAGTTTCTGGATTAATTTATGGGAATTAAACATTAAACTCCTTCCATTTGGCATATAGGTTCATGACAGTGAGATATAAAAATCATGTTATATTGTGAATTATTGTGTGAATGGGATTAGTTTGTTATTTGGATACTTAGGCTATTTAAAAATGTTAGCCTTTTCTTAAGAAATGGATAGAAGTTTAGAATTAGTATTTGAATTTAGATGAATTTAATTGATTAGATGTAACTGATGAATATGAATTTTCTGTTGGGTATTTACTATTTGTTTTAGCGATTAACTTGATCATTTTTTCTAAAACTGCAAATAATAACTAGTTTCTCTTAATGCTGTTCAGTGTTTTTTTTAATTTACATTATAAACAGATGTCTACGAAGAAGAAATGCAAAATTGTCAATCCAAAAGCCCAACTAGAGTTCACCTTGAAGTGAATATTTCTGTCATGCCTGAGTCTAAGAGGGATCTTAAAAATGGACACATCTTGCACTTCTATAGCTCGTATGGAAAAAGTTTGAAACTGAGAAATCGCTGAGTTCACATTTCTCTTTGTCGGATGCAGAAAGCTATTCATTTGCTGCTGTTAACTCAAGGGTGAGGACTCTTGTTAACTGGACTTTGCTGGAGTTAAAAAAACTCAGCAATCCCAAGGAACTTGGAGCATTTATGAAAATTTGTGATGAAACTTTTATACTTCCAGAAGGCAGTCAACACATTCCTTTACATGACATTCCACTGCCTGATGCTCATGATCCTGAATCCTTGACATCTGCTGAAAGCCAAGTGCTCATATTTCAAGACACTGAGGACATGGGCGATGACAGTCATAGTCTGCATCCTCCACTGAATCTAGCAACGTCAACGTGAGCTGCTGCCTCACCTGAACCTATGCCATCGACATCTAGTGTTTCAACAAGATGTAGTAGAGAATTTCTAAGTCTTTCACCAAGGGATGAAGTCCACACTCCTCCACGACACTCCACACTCCTCCACACCACTCCATGCGCCTGTCCCTGCACTACCCACACACTACCCACACACTAGCAGGTCGCGTAAATGGCGAGCGAAAGACAGCCAAGAGGGACAGGCCCTTTACTCCTCAACAACAAGGATGCATGTGTTTGCTGTATTGTAAACAAAACTCCCACAGCAAACATTCTAATCCTGATAAGCCAGTTCTACAAGCGGAGTAGACTTAATCTGGATCATGTTCCTCTGCAGTGCAGTTGAAGTTATGGCCCGAGAATTGGGAGCTGTTACAGACAGCAGAGATGATCCAAGCAACAAAGGATTTGACCGTGGGTTTTGATGCAACCACCTAAGAAGAGACCCATATTAACAGTGCACACTTCACCACCACAAATAAATGTCTTTCTGCAGCAGGCGATGAATTGGCTGGTGGGACCGCTGAGGACGATACGCAACATATTTGTGAAACAGTTGACAATTTGTGTAAAACGTACACTTATTTCAATGAGCAAGCAGATTACCAAGACACCAGGCAAAAGATAATCGACAACATTTCAAATACACTGAGTGACAGGTGTGCAGCTAATCATGCTGTTATTAGGATTGTGAGCAGTGAGCGGGGTAAATCTTTGAATGAGCTATATTGCCACTTGCATCCTCTTGACTCCATGGCAACATCAGTTCGCTCAACCTTCAAAATGCAGAAACAATCCAGAGGAAAATTCTTGTTTGGGAAAGACTGTCTAGCAGGAAATGTCATTCTGCAGATGTACAAACTTTGGTACAAGAATGGGGGACACAAAAGGATTTGTTGCATTTTTGGATGAAAGGAACATCCCCCGAGGTGTCCTCCCACGGTACCGTGGCAACAGATTGTATATAATTTTCCATATTAGTGGCAAGTTCATAGAACATTATGCTGAATAGCGGAACATCCTGTGGGGGGTTGAGAAGCGCCATCCTCCATGACTTCACCCAGGCTGAAGCAAAAGTAGAACTTCAGATATTAGGCTTACTTGGCAAATATCTGACTGGGCCTTGGATGAAGCACTTCTACACTTCAAGCCAGAATCGGATCAACCATGTTGATGGCATCAAAGTGGTTAAAGGGGTGATTGCTGCTCTAAAGGAAGCCACAGAAAATCCAGACAACTTGATATTGGCAAGGGCAGATTTCTACTGTGAGGAGGTGCATCTCGATGCCACGTTGACAAAACTTCGGGAGCTACCAGTACATCCACAGTTCAGTTCAAAGATGAGGAGCTGTCTTCAAGCTGTCATCACTGTGTTGGAGAGCCAGTATAGTAAATACTTTGAACTTGATGTAACTGAGAAACTGAAGAAGGAGACTGCATCAGCAAGATCACACATCATCGATGTGGAGGAGATAATGGGGATGTTTAGCTCATCGAAACAGAAATCTCCCAATGCCACCATGTGTTATTTGTCATGTAGGATTCGGGCCTGCAAGAATAGAACAGTCAGTTACCTTGATAATCTCGAGGAGCAACGTAGGGAGGAGGTGCTCTGTAAGGCAGTGACATGGGGGAGAGTTCAGAGCAACAGACGGAAGAAAAAACAGAAGGAATAGAGAGCAAAAATCATTAAGTGACAGAAAGACAAGGAGCATGTTCGGGACACGGAAGAGAGGAAAAAACGAGGAAAAAAATTGAAAGAGTGATTTAAACAGCATTCACAGAGATTATCCGAATTTGGACTACTCCAAATGTGATGATCTACAGGACATTCTTAATGGGAAAGGCATGTCATGCATGTTTTGAAGAGCAAAAACTTGTAGTTTACAATGCCAAAATTGAAAAGTTGCAGAAAAACAAGGTGTACAGAGTTGCTTATTGGTTGCAATCTGAGGACTATAATGATGCTATTGATTATGATATGCCAATGTACCAGCTAGCAGTTGATCTTCTCCATAAAGACTTGGTCTTTTGCTAGAAATTGTAATTTCTTTACCTGTCTATTACAGACTTACAGCATATAATACAATAATATTAAAGTTCTGATCTTGAGAATATCACATTTTTGAATTTTCAAGGCAGTCTGGGTGTTTATTACTATTTCTGTCACAACGGTCAATTTTGTAATTAGCTATAATTAGGCAACTAACTAATTATATGCTTTAATTTCAGGTGCAAGTAAGATGTTCCATATTTGTTTCAGAATGCTTCAATCTATAATAACTGAAAATTTCATTCAGTTCTCTTAATTTTTAAGAAAGTTATGGGCTGTTGACTGTCCTCGATCACAGCTTTTGTGTTAAGTCAATGGAAAAGCAATAGGGAACAAGATGCTAATTTCCGAGTATGAAAATGACCATAACTTTTTTAATACTGAAGATATGAAAGTGAATTAGGTATCAAATTAAACTTATTTTTATGTTTTATCTGATGGGATAAATTATACTTGATTTTTAAAATCTCAACATTTTGTAACATTCCTTCTACACTGGTGCAGGAGAAAGCATCCTGGCTGGAAACATCTCTCTTTGGTTTGGCAACTGCTCTGCCCAGGACAGGAAGGCTCTGCAGAGAGTAGTGCATTCGGCCGAACACACCATGGCAACTACACTCCCCCCCCCACCCCCGCAGGACCTATACATCAGGAGGTGCAGATCCAGAGCCAGCAAGATAATGAAGGACCCCTACAACCCCAGCAACGACTATTCCATCTGCTACGGTCAGGCAAACGCCTCCGCTGTCATGCAGCAAAAACAGAAAGGCTGAGATGGAGTTTCTTCCCACAGGCCATCGGGACTGTAAACTCTGATCTCACCAGGGTGTAAATACTGTTGCGTCTTCTTTTTTCATGTAAATCCTGTTCTGTTCTGTTCTTTTGTTTTTACACAATCCCGCAAGCATTGCCACTTTCATTTCACTGTACATCTTGTATGTGTACGTGACAAGTAAAGTTGGCTTGACTTGACTTGATATTAATTTGTTAACATTATACAGGTTTCAGTCCAATAATGTTTGATGGCCTCCTCACTTGCAGCAACATATTACCTGCCAGGCTTTGTCCTGCCAATCCTCTCTTCCAGCTTTCTTCTCCCCCCCACTACAGTAAGACTGAAGCAGAATTATGAGGAGCATAGAAGGGGTAGATAGATCAGTATGAAGAATCATCCTGACCCAAAACACCATTTATCTACGTTCTCCAGAAATGCTGTCTGACCCGTTAAGCTACAGTAGCACGTTGGGTCTTCTTTTGTAAACCAGCATCTGCAGTTCCTTTTTTCTGCATTTCACTGAGTTGGTATTTGTCTT
The DNA here is from genome assembly GCA_963514005.1 of Raja brachyura. Next base: position 62,968,827 of record OY740784.1, read on the forward strand.
AGCTGTGTTTCCAGCAACAACCTAGACAACACCAAGTCTTGTGGTATGTAATCTTTCACAATGAATTTTGACAAAGATCTCTGCATTCCTTTCTTACACCTCCCAGAAGGAGATTGAGGCAAACACAAGGTACTGGAGTAACTCAATTGGACAGGCAGCATCTGTGGAGGGAATGGACAGGTGACATGTCGGGTCGGGATCCATCTGAAGAATCGTTCCACAGATGTGCTAAACTCATTGAGTTCCTCCAACACTCTGTATTTTGCTCAAGGTTCCAGCATCTGCATCTCCAGGAGATTGAGGCAGTTCAGCAAAGGTTCCTGGGATGGCCAAGACTGAATTTTGAGGAATGTTTGGGCCGAGTGCATACCTGCCAACATTGAAAAATCTTACTCTGAGTGCGCGGGTTGACGGAGTGCAAGTACCCATGTAAGTGTACAAGAATGCATAACTTGTTTATTGTGTATTTGTAATACAGTTTATTGTGTATTATGTCATAGCTGCTTTCTTGCATTTGTCCAGAGGTTTATCATTGAAAGTCATTTCAATCTCCCTCTCCCTCTCCCTCCCCTCTCTCCTCTCCCTCTCCCCCCTCTCCCGACTCCCCCTCCCCGTCTCTCCCTCTTTCCCTCTCCCTCCCCCCTCTCCCTCTCCCTCCCCTCTCTCCCTCTCCCCCCTCTCTCTCCCTCCTCACTCTCCCCTCTCTCCTTCTCTCCCTCTCCCTCTCCCCCCTCCCTCTCCCCCTCCATCTCCCCGCGCTCTCCCCCCTTTCTCCCTCTCCCTCCCCCTCTCCCTCTCCCCTCTCTCTCCCTCTCCCCATCTCTCTCTCCCTCTCTCTCCCTCTCCCTCTCTCTCCCTCTCCAGTGGCACTAATGCCTGTGGTGATGATGTGTTTTGAGAGGTTGATCATGGATTGAATCAACTCCTACCTCGACAAAAACCTGGACCCACTGCAGTTCGTTTACCGCCACAACAGATCAATGGTGGATGCGATCTTGCTGGTCCTCCACTCCGTTCTGGACCACTTGGACAACAAAAACTCATATGTCAGGCTGTTATTCATTGATTACAGCTCCGCATTTAGCCCAATCATCCCCCCCAAGCTGATTACCAAACTCGCAGAACTGGGTTTCTGCACGTCCTTTTGCAACTGGATCCTCGACTTCCTCGTTCACAGACCACAGTCTGTTCGTATTGGTGGAAATGTGTCAGACTCAATAACAATCAGCACGGGAGCACCTCAAGGCTGCGTGCTCAGCCCCCTGCTGTACTCACTCTACACTCATGACTGTGTAGTCACTTGAACTCTATCATCAAGTTCGCTGACGACACCACTGTTGTGGGACATATCACTGATGGGGATGAGTCAGAGTATAGAAGAGAGATCGAGCAACTATCCATATGGTTCCAGCACAATAACCTGGCCCTCAACACCAGCAAAACCAAGGAACTGATTGTGGACTTTGGAAGGAGTAGGATGGGGACCCACAGTCCTGTTTATATCAATGGGTCGATGGTTGAAAAGGTCAAGAGCTTCAAATTCCTGGGCGTGCACATCACTGAAGATCTTTCCTGGTCCAAGAACACTAATGCAATTATCAAGAAAGCACATCAGCGCCTTTACTTCCTGAGAAGATTATAGAGAGTTGGTTTGTCAAGGAGGACTCTCTCTAACTTCTACAGGTGCACAGTAGAGAGCATGCACCTACTGCATCGTGGGTTGGTTTGGCAACTTGAGCGCCCATGAGAGGAAAATACTTCATAAAGTAGTAAACACTGCCCAGTTGATCGTCGGCTCTGACCTTTCTTCCATCGAGGGGATTTATCGCAGTCGCTGCCTCAAAAAGGCTGGTAGCATCATCAAGGACCCACACCATCCTGGCCACACACTCATCTCCCTGCGACCTTCAGGCAGAAGGTACAGGAGCCTGAAGACTGCAATGACCAGGTTCAGGAATAGCTACTTCCCCACAGCCATCAGGCCATTAAACCTGGCTCAGACAAAACTCTGGCTCAGACAAAACACTTTATCAGTTTATTTATTCATGTGTGTATGTATTTATATAATGATATATGGACACACTAAAGAATCCCCAAACCAAACTATATAGACAAGCTAAATTCCTTTTAAAAGATAGAAAAAATGGACAGGCTGTAGACAGAGGCACCTTCAATGCAGCACTCCTAGTGGAGGCTTGAAACTGCAATGGCAATGGAAGTGAAATGAAAATGCAATGAGCTGTTCGGCCTGCCCTGTGCTTGAAACTGCAATGGAAATGGAAATTAAATGAGTTGTTTGGCCTGTCTGAAACCACAAATTTCAGCACAATGCCCCTATTAGCCGAGAAACTAGTCCCTTTGCCCAACATGCAAGTATTAGCCCAGGGGGAGCATTTTGGCTCAAAAGGCCTGTGCAGGCCTGGAAAAGTCCATAAAAAGTGCCTTTCACTGAGATTTAAATCAACATTTTTTTTAAAGAGCCCCTTCAACCCATCAGACCTGTACTAGTCCAGGATGAGTCCTTTCAGCCCATCAGTAAGTATTCCCCCTGCAAGTATTAAACCTCACCCCAGTATTATTCTCCCTCCCAGCGCTCTGTGCCTTTAATTCTTAATCCCTGATGGATTCCTACCCTTAAAACCAGGTGCCAATATACATGCAGTGCATTCAACCCCTAACACACTAGTCTAATAACATGATCCCAACGTGAACTTCTCAGGAAAGAGATGTCCACAAGAAACATTTTCACACGCAGCACCGTTAGAAAAAAAGGGTAGGCAATTAGAGGGTTTTTTTTTTTAAATTGGATATCTCAGCAGAAGTGACTTTTTCCGCATCCGTGCTATTTAATTCACAAGAATAAAATTCTCCAGACAAACTACTGCTTTTGTTTCTGTGACTTGCCCCAGACGTCTTGTCTATTTTTATTGGCAAGCCTCATTTTGCTCAGAATAGGAAATCGAGCATTAGCCTTTTTATTGCTTGACTGCAGAAGTAATTAATCATTGGCATGCAAACAATGTCTTCATGTAGCCTGTGAAAGTGTGGGCAGTTGGTCATAGTGCATGTATGTTGGAGTCCAAAGCTACGGAGGCGAGTGACTACAGTCATCAATTGTGTGAAATTTTATCACAGGTGGGAATTCTGCCCAAGGTGGAAATGTCATCAGAATGACACAGGCAAATGGAGATCTTCATTGGAAACTTATGAACTATCTTTAATCAAACTTTGCACTAAATGTTTTATCCTATATCTGTGCACTACAGAAGGCATGATTTTATTCCTGTATAGTCTTTTTTTTGACTGGGTAGCACGCAAATAAAAGCTTTTCACTGTACCTTGGTACATGTGACAATAATAAGCTAAATTAAACTAAAATGATTGTTGAGGATAAGATGATGGAAGTGGGGGAGGGGCAAGCAATGGTGGGTATTCATTCACAATGTTTCTGTAGCAACGAATGGATTCACTGAAGTAAAAAGTCTGAACCCATTTTTGATTAACACAAAGGAAGCCCTTTCGTCCACGAAGCTCCTGGTTCGCTTTACACAGGTTCATAAGGATAAACTCCAGCATTCATTTCAAGCCACTACTACGGGTGTGTGATCGCACACAGTCAAGATGAGACTGTGCTTTATATTAGGTAATCTCATCAATGGCAGATATACTGGAGGATTGTTTTCTTTCTCAGTCCAATGGACGTTACCATCACTGTAATGATGAGCTTAGTAAACATTTAGTAACCAGGAGCCAAAACCTAGAGCAAAAAAATGAAGTGATTTGATTTGATTTGATTTGATTCAACTTTACTGTCATTGTGCAGAGTATAAGTACAGAGACAACAAAATGTTTTTTTTCCCATACAGCCATATGAATAGAAAAAATAAAAGCACAGAACACGATAGTCTATAACATAAACATCCCCACAGCGGTATCAAAGTTTCCCACTGTGAGGGAAGGCACCAAAGTTAAGTCAACCTCCTCATTGATGTTCTTTGATGTTCACCCGTGGTCGGGGCCTCCTGAGCCCCCCGCAGTCACCACTATGGGCGACCCGATGTTCAGGCCCTCTCGCTGGGATGATGGAACTCCGACGCCGGAACGGTAGAACATCCTCAGCGGCTTGGACCTCCGAATCGGCCACTTCCTACCGGAGTCCGCAGCTCCCAAAGTCCATAGGTCGAGCTGGGCGGAGATTCAATGCTAGCGGCCCTCGGCAAAGGGTCCCAGGACTCTGCGATATTGGTCCCGGAGTACTGGAGGAACTCAGCGGATCAAGCAGCTTATGTGGAGGGAAATGGACAGGTGACGTTTCGAGTTGAGACCTTTCTGTAGACTGATCAAATCTAGATATGCTTGGCTGACACACCTCCATTTTCTTCCCTCCTGGACCAGTTCACTGGCATAAATTGAAATATTACATCAAATTTATATTCCCTTTTACACCAAAATTAATAACTGAGCTTGCATTTCATGTTTGGCATGATTTTGGTTCTTGATTTCCTCTTGCAGTGAACATTGGGCAAACAAAGCACATACTGTGCAATTGCCTTTTATTTGCTTGTTTAACAGTAGGGCAGTTATAAATAACAGATGTAGCTTTGTAGCTAGCAACCTATAGATTTGCCAGTGGGAGGGCAAAGACAAACAGAATTAGCACCAGCTTCACAGTTCAGTGATCTGAATACATCTTTGTTAATATCATGTCAATAGCGTTCCTTAAAATCCTTTGGAATCTTAGTCCATTGAATAAAAATAGTTGTCATATACGTCTTTAACTTATCTTTAGAATCACTGATTCTGAAACTTAAATGTTAGAGTATTTTTCAGTTTTTTCCTGTATTTTTTGTTAAGACAAGTGGTAACCCAGTTATCAACTATCTCATACAAAGCACTCACTTATTTTGACTCTTGTAAATTTGTCGGTGCCAAAACATGGCGACAGTTGTGTACTACCTACCTGAGGTCTGCTATGTGATTTTACCGGGTTGTATGCAAACCAAAACATTTCACTGTACCTAGTTACGTGTGCTAATATAGTATTATTGAATCATTGAATCATCTGTGAAGACGTCTGACGCTAAACTCCTGTCTCCTGAGAATGTCTGACCTGCATCAGACTCGGTTCACAGCTAAAGAGAACTTACACCAAAAGCGGCCAGCTGTAATGCACTCAGGCAATTACTGAAGTGGAGAGAAGCTAAAGGATTCCTGTAAGAAAATAAAGGCCACTTAGGTTTGTGTGGGAAGGAACTGCAGATGCTGGTTTACACCGAAGATAAACACAAAATGCTGGAGTAACTCAGCGGGAACAGGCAGCATCTCTGGAGCAAAAGAATGGGAGACATTTCAGGTCAAGACCCTTCTTCAGACTGAGGTTTGTGATCATTCCATGGCTTGCTGCTTGTCTCCCTCAGGGCCAGAAGCAGTACAGTAATCAACCTGCTAAATGGTGTACCTTGGGAGGATGCCGGGATATTCTGGGAACTCTATATGTGGCACTGTGGGGGAATGTGGGCGGGGGAGGGTTGTGGTGAGGAAGGGTGTGGGGGCGGTGGGGAGGTTGGGAGGGAGGTTGTGAGGGGAGGGGGGTGTGAGGGCGGGGGAAGTTGTAGGGAGAGGGGGGTGTGTGAGTGGGGGGGGGGTACATGGGTGGGGGAGAGAGAGAAAAGGCGGGGATTGTGGGGGAGAGGGGGGTATCATGGGGGAGGGAGGCAGGGGTAGGCGAAGAGGACCAGAGGGGAAGGGAATGGAGCTGGTGGTGAGATGGGGACTCACAGCGCCGGGATCAGATTCCCCACTTTCCGTTTGGCAAAATCTCCCGCGCTGGGCCGCTTCCGGTCCCTTCGAAAATTGTGTCGGGTTGAAAGCTCCGCCGGCCATCTTCAGCTCCAGTAAAGACGCGATGGCGCAGGAAGTGGTGGACCGTCCAGCGAAGTGACAGGAGAAAAGATCAATCCACGCGGCGCTGACTGGCAGGAGAGGAGATTGATCTGCGCACGCACGTTTTTAAAGATTTTTAAACGTTGCTAACTTTTACAATAGACCACGGATCGGAGCGAAACTTGGTGCTCGCAGCAGAGGAGAACGTTGAATGAGCTGCCGAAAAATTGTAGCGCTATCGCATGCCTTTTTTGCGCAAATAGAAAGACCACGCAAACCTGAAGAGCACAAGATCAGAATTTTAGTTGTGTACCAGACTAAGTGGGACCCGTTGGGTCCCGTTCTCACATGGGAGGCCCTCAATGCAATATTCCACCACTCACCATAGCCCCCAACTGCGCAGGCATGGCTGATGGGTTCTCGTTGTGATGCTCCTGATCCCCCTCAACCCCCCCACTTCATCCCTCGCCATCCCCCCCCCCCCCCCCACAGTCTCACTTCATCCTCCCTCAACCTCCTCCCCATCCACTCTTAGCGGCCCTCAAGCAGCGCAGCTATTCCCGCCCATTGGGTTCCCATTGTGACACAGAACATGCAGGTATTACTGCGCAGGCGCAACTGACGGGCACGGCAAGTGGACAAGGGATTTATTAAAGCTTAAAATGTGAATAACTCTGAAAATATAACAATAATTTAAAAGTTAAAGATGAGATTTATTCAGTCCATTCTTTCTTGTTCCGTCTCTTGCTGGGTTCTGCAGCCAGGGGAGGGGGACGGCTTCAGGCGGGGGCTGTCGGGGGCCGGTGGGGAGCGTCCTGCAGCTGGGGGAGTGGCAAGGCCTCAGGCCTGTGCTGTCAGGAGCCGGTGCGGGAGGGGCCGGTGGGTAAGTGTCTTGCAGCCGGGACACCCGGGGGTTTCAGGAGGTGGCCGGTGGAAGAGGGAAGGGCTTTCTGGAGGGCTAGTATGGGTATTGTGGACTGAAGGGACTGGGTTCCAGAGGGCTAGTATGGATACTGTGGGCCAGAAGGACTTTTCTTGGGTAGTACAGGTGTTGTGGGCCGGAGGGACTGGTTTCTGGAGGGCCAGTACGCACATTGTGGGCTGAATGGACTTTTCTTCGTCTACTTCGTGTGTTGTGGGCCAAATGGACTGCAGCTGGGGATGGGGACAACTCCAGGCGGGAGACAGTGGGGTGTGCCCTGCAGCCAGGGGAGGGGGATGGCCTCAGGGCCAATGGGGGAGGGGGGGGGGGAGCGCTACAGTGGCCTACCACTGGGGGGTGTGCGAGGGCAGGGGGGTGGGGTGGGTGTTGGTTGGAGGGGGTGCGTGGATGGGGGCGGTGTGCCCCGCCAGTGTCCGGCCCTGAGCTGCCAGCGACCGACCCCCGGGAGAGAGAGGGGGGGGGGGAGAGGGGAGGGGAGGGGGGGGAGAGGGGGGGAGAGGGGAGGGGATGGGGGGGATGGGGGGGAGAGGGGGGGGAGAGGGAGGGGAGAGGGGGGGGGAGAGAGTGAGAGATGGCACTAGTGTAAATAGGGAATGTTGGTTCGTATTAGCAAGTTGTGCAGAAGGGCCTGTTTCCACACTGTATAACTCAATGACTTTATGAGATCTTGTTATTATTACAAAAACATTTTTGAGTCTTAACATTAAGTTCAGCTCATCTGCAGGGCAACCCACACTTCAGGATATTACGCTCCTAAAGTTTTCCCACCTCTCATTTATTATTAAGGAAATGGAAATACGACCTTTTATAACATCTGATTCACTGATTCAGCTAAATGTCCTAAATCTTGAACAAAGCAGAAAAAGACAAATAATGTGACATAAAAATAAGCACTGTTCAGAATTTCAATGACTGATGGGGACAAGGAGAGACGCACTCAGGAAATTAGGTCTACGAAGGGAAAAAATTCACTGTAAATTATCTGTGCTATGACTGGAAGACCTGACTAAATGCTGCCACTGCATTCAGTTTTAAGATAATGGAACTACACTATCATTAAGTGGTACAATTGAAATACATTTTTAGGCAGACAATCAATGTTCACAAATCAATCATAAAGATCTGATTTTAATGCTGCAATGGCCTTGAACACACGTTCCTTGAAAAATGATTAGAAAAAAATCTGTACTCAAGTCTGAAGATTATTATGAAATTTCCAGGGCAGCAATGTGGCGCAGCTAGTAGAGCTGTTGCCTCACAGGTCCAACCCTGGATTCAATCCTGACTCTGATGCTTTCTGCAATCCTTTTGCAACACAATCTACAAGGTTGCAGACTACACTTCCGCACAGGTCCATCACTAATATGGTAGCCCAGCGTCCCACTTATAAAATTATGAGAGAGCACTTGAAATCCTTCTCAGAAGTCCCCCCGAAAATGTGGTGCCTAGGCCGGATGAAGTGGCCGATCTCAACCTCATTTGGGACTTCTGCGCTAATCGGTGGGCCGAATTTGCCCCCTGCGGCCAGGGGTCTGGAACTCCAGCAGATGAATGAATGAATAAGTTAATTGGCCAAGTGTGTACACATACAAAGAATTTGCCTTGGTGCTCCGCTCGCAACACAACATACAGTAAGAATTAAGAATGACACATAAAACATTAAACATTAATAATAACATTATAGTTTAAACATGTGAATGAAATAATATACCAGACAGGTCGGTACGAAGCTATCCAAAAAGGGGGGTGGCATGACAGGATTATAAAAAATGTAATGTGAAATAACGTGCGCGCTGCGCAAATCATGAGAGCAAAGCATGAAGTCCCTCAATGCCAGGGTCCAGGGCCCGTTTAAGGGTCCTGGAAGCTCTGGGGTTTTAGATGCTCTGTGATGCATTCGGAGCCTTATTTTGGAGCATTTTTGCACCAAATTTATGACCATTATTTCAGAAATTAACAGGAATCTGAGAGGTAGCTTTTTCACACAAAGGGTGCTGGGTGTATGGAACGAGCTGCCAGAGAAGGTAGTTAAGGCTGGGATTATCCTAATGTTTAAGAGACATTTGGAGACGTACATGGATAGGACAGATTTAGATGGATATGGGCCAAACGCGTGTTAGTGGGACTAGTTTAGATGGGACATGTTGATCGGTTTCCACACTGCATCATTCTATGACTAAAACATTAAGAAGAAAAATGCATGTAGATAAGGAGCTGATTTAAAAGAGGAGTGAAATGTAAAGGCAAAGAGAGGTTTATGGGTGGAAAGGAACATAGGAAAGAAAGGGGGGAGAGTGGGCTTGGACAGATGGGTGAAGGAAAAATATATACAAAGTGCTGGAGTAACTCAGTGGGTCAGGCAGCATCTGCGGAGAATATGAATAGGCGACGTTTCACAGAGTGCTGGAGTAACTCAGCGGGTCAGGCAGCATCTCTGGAGAACATGGATAGATGACATGTCACAGAGTGCTGGAGTAATTCAGTGGGTCAGGCAGCATCTCTGGAGAAAAGGTATAGATTATATTTCGGGTCAAGACCATTCTTCAGTAATATTAATGATGTGACATGCATAAACATTCCTGAATGTTACCCAAACCATTGTGAGCTACTTTGTTACGGTGCTTGCCCGCTCCTATAACGTCTCTGCTGCCTTGGGTGATGCAAGACAGGACACAAGCTTTGGGACACGGTGTGAAGCTGTTGCCGTCTGTCCCAGCCTGGTAAAAACCTTGATGGAGTGGATATGGAGAGGATGTTTCCACTAGTGGGAGAGTCTAGTACCAGTGGCCACAGCCTCGGAATTAAAAGACATTCCTTTAGGAAGGAGATGAGCAGGAATTTCTTAAGTCAGAGGGTGGTGAACTGTGGAATTCATTGCCACAGACCGTTGTGGAGGTCGAGTCAATGGAGGAGATTGATAGATTCTTGATTGATATGGTTATCAGAGGTAATGGGGAGAAGGCAGGAGAATGGGTTTGAGAGGCAAAGATAGATAGTCATAAAGTGTGGAAACAGGCCCTTTGGCCCAGCATGTCCCATCTGCACTAGTCCCACCTGCCCACGTTTGATCCATACCCCTCCGAACCGGTCCTATCCATGTACCTGTCTAACTGTTTCTTAAATGTTGCGATAGTCCCCGCCTCAACTACCTCCTCTAGCAGCTTGTTCCATACACCTACCACCACCCTTTGTGTGAAAAACATACCTCTCAGATTCCTATTAAATCTTTTGCCCTTCACCTTAAACTTGTGCCCTCTGCTCCTCGATTCACCTACTCTGGGCAAAAGACTCAACCATATCTATTCAAATCATGATTTTATACACCTCTATTAGATCATCCCTCATCCTCCTGTGCTCCATGAAATAGAGTCCCAGCCTACTCAACCTCTCCCTATAGCTCTGGCCCTCTAGTGCTGGCAACATCCTCGTAAATCTTCATTGTCCCTTTCCAGTTTGATGACATCTTTCCTATTACATGGTGCCCAGAACTGAATACAATACTCTGAATGCGGCCTCACCACCTTCTTATGCAACTGCAACATGACCTCTCAACCTCTATACTCAGTCTGACCCGCTGAGTTACTCCAGCACTCTATGAAACATCACAGAACTGGGCAAGATTAGCAAGTTTGCTGATGATACAGAAGTGAGTGGTTTTGCATATAGTGAAGATGGTTGTGAAAGATTGCAGCAGGATCTGGATCAATTAGCCAGGTGGGCAGAGGAATGGTTGATGGTTGCATGGTTCCTTGAAGGTCGAGTCGCAGGTATATCAGGTGGTCAAAACGTATTTTGGCACTGTGGCCTTCATCAGTCAGAGTATTGAGTATAGAAGTTGTGAGGTCATGTTGCAGTTGTATAAGACGTTGGTGAAACCGCATTTAGAATATTGTGTTCAGTTCTGGGCACCATGTTATAGGAAAGATGTCAAACTAAAAAGAGTACAGAGATCCCCATCCTGGATCAGTCCAATCAGGGTTGTGTTGTCCGCAAACTTGAGAAGCTTGACAAAGGTGTCTGTGGAGGTGCAGTCATTGGTGTGGCGAGAGTAGAGGAAAGAGGAGAGTATGCATCTTGTGGTGGTCCTATGCTGAGCGTTTGCGGGTCCGAGATATGCTTTCCCGTCTCACATGCTGCTTCCTGTCTGTCAGAAAGCTGGTGATCCACCAACAGAGGGGTTCAGGCACAGTCAACTCAGAAAGTTTGGAGTGTAGTAGCGCTGGTACAATGGTGTTGAATGCAGAGCTCAAATCAACAAACAAAATCCTCGCATAGGTCCCCTGGCGGCCTAGGTGCTGGAGGATGAAGTGCAGGCCCAAATTGACTGCGTCATCCACAGATCTATTGGCTCAATATGCAAAATGCAGAGCGTCCAGCAGAGGGATTGTGATATTTTTCAGCTTGGCCAGCATAAGCCTTTCAACGGTCTTCATGACTACAAAGGTCAGTGCGACAAGCCTGTAGTCATCAAGACCAGTAATCCTTACCTTTTTGGGTCCAGGGACAATAGTGGAGACTTTGAATCAGGCAGGGACGGTATATCTTTGCAGGGACTGGTTAAAAATTAGTAATTGGGTGTGAAGTGTTGGTTGGGGTGGGAAAGGGCCCACTCTTTTCATACTGGTCCTGCCTTAAGTTGGTGTGAAGTGGTGAATGGGAAGGAGAGGGTGCAGGGTCCATTCTTTGCAGACTGGGGTCTGGCTGTGTTTGTTGGGGAGGGGGTACCAGGGTTACGTTTCTGATTTGCAAACCTGCAGTAAAACTTATTCAGGTTGTTCGTCAGCTGATGATTGTCCAAAGAGTGGGGGGCTTTCCTCTTATAGTTGGTGATTTCTTGCATGCCTTTCCAAACTGAAGTCACTAGCTGAGAACTTGCTCCTCAACTTCTCAGAGTACCTTTCCTTGGCAGCTCTGATTTCTCTTCTCAGTTCTTTATCGATTAGGCTATCTTTTAACTCTTTAACGATTAGGCTATCAGATTGACGCATATTTGCCCCCTCCCCTCCCCCCCGATCTCGAAATGGAAATGTTACATCTGTATACAATGATACCATTAAAATGTATATTTAAGTCACAAACTATAGAATTCATATTTTTCAGTATTGTTATCAAGGAAAAGAAAGCAGTTCCAGTTGTTTGATATTATTTGATATTGTTTAAAATTATTCATATGGAGGAGAAAATAATAGCTCCAAAACCTACCTTAATTTTGCAAGCTCACTAAAGCTAATCCCCCCCCCCCCCCCCGGGACTCAGAGAAATGGGCACTCCCTTATCCCGCGGGCCAGATTAGACCACCTCATGGGTAGTTTGAACCGAGGATAAAAAACAGACTTCCTATCCTGCAACACAATATTCCACTACTTACCTGGAGTAGACGACACAAGGCATTGAGCTCAACGTGTGGAGTGCAAATGACAGTCTGTTCCCGCCCGGGCCCACTGCGCGGAGAGACAGCATCATTTTGCGTCACTTCCCCAACTGCCCAGGTGCGGATGTGCGCATTTTTTTCTCCCAAATCATCCAGCAGCCGGAACCAGAATTTCAGGCACTTTTCCGCCAAAGTGGAAACGCTGATTTTGTTTCCAATTTTTTTTTTGGGGGTGATCTTTTCTTACTCTGGGGGGAAAAAGGAGGGTGCGGTCACACCCAATGCACCCACCCTTCGGACAGCTATGCCAGAGCAAAAGAAGGCTACAGACTTTTGGCTATTGAGCAGAGCTACCACTCGTGGAAAAACGCTGTTTTTATGCCTGGTTGTGGCAGCTTTGACAGTCTGGAATGACCTTCCAGAGGGAAGTGCTTCAAAGAGTTTGTGGCCAGGGAGAGAGGGGTCAAAGATGATCTCTCCCATTCGCTTCCTGGCCCTTACAGTGTACAGTTCATCAATGGGAAGAAAGTTGCAGCCAACAACCTTCTCAGCTGATCGGCCGATTCGCTGCAGCCTCCGGATGTCGTGCTTGGTGGCTGAGCTAAACCAGACCATGATGGAGAAGGTAAGGACAGATTCTACGATGGCATTATAGAATTGGACCATCATTGCCTGTGGCAGATTGTGTTTCTGCAGGAAGTATATCCTCTGTTGGGCCTTTTTGACTGTGAAGGCCCCCCATTTCAAATCCTTGGAGATGATGGGTATAAGAAGCTTAAAAGACTCCACAGATGTGACTGTGGTGTTATTGATGGTGAGTGGGGGGAGGGGAGGGGAAGCTCCCCTAAAGTCTACAATCAATTCCACTGTCTTAAGAGCATTGAGCTCCATGTTGTTATGAAGGCGCCAGGACACCAGCTTTGTTACTTCCTGTCTGTAGGCAGATTCCTCCCCATCCTGGATCAGTCCAATCAGGGTTGTATCATCTGCAAACTTGAGAAGCTTGACAGAGGAGTCTGTGGAGGTGCAGTCATTGGTGTAGGGAGAGTAGAGAGTATGCAGCTTTGCGGTGCTCCTATGCTGAGTATCTGCGGGTCCGAGATGTGCTTTCCCAGCCTCACATGCTGCTTCCTGTCTGTCAGGAAGTTGGTGATCCACTGACAGAGGGGTTCAGGCACAATCAACTTGGAGAGCTTGGAGTGTAGTAGCTCTGGCACAATGGTGTTGAATGCAGAACTAAAATCAACAAACAAAATCCTTGCAAAGGTCCCCTGGCATTCTAGGTGCTGGAGGATGACGTGCAGGTCTAGGTTGACTGCACCATCTACTGATCTATTGGCGTGATATGCAAACTTCAGAGGGTCCAGGGTTCGTGATATTTTTCAACTTGGCCAGCACATGTCTTTCAAGGGTCTTTGTGACCACAGAGGTCAGTGCGACAGGCCTGTAGTCATTAAGACCAGAAATCCTTGTCTTTTTGGGTACAGGGACAATAGTGGAGACGTTGAAGGAGGCAGGGACAGTACAGGTTTGCAGGAACTGGTTGGAAATGCCTGTGTAGACCAGTGCCAGTTGTTCGGCACAGAGCTTGAGGGTAGAGGGGGAAACATTGTCCAGTCCTGGAGATTTCCATTTTTTTGGTCTTCTGAACAGCCTCTCCACCTCCTCAATTTCTATTTTTGGCGATGGAGAAGTGGCCAGACTGAAGTTGGGCAGCAATGAGTGGGTGGGTAATGGACGAGGACCCAGTCTTTTCAGACTGAAGTCAGGCTGTGAGTAGGTGAGAAGTGGTGGTTGAGGATGGGTGGGTGGGGAAGGGTACAGTCTTTACAGACTGGAGTTGTAAATACACTCTTCTAAGCTTCCCCTCTGTCTAGTTCAGTCAATAAACCAGATTCAAACACTGGAACTAATCTCTATTTTTGGATAGCACAACCAATTACCTTATACGATACCTAAACCACTGCAGGTTCAACCCTTGTATCTGCCTGAGCAAGCCTTCAGCCTCATGCAAGCAAAAACACTCAAAAAGGTCACGCAGTCCCAAGCGCTCTTCCAGAAGATCGACAAAAGACCTCGTGGGGGCTACCTTTTATAGGTCCCCGAACCTTGAGAACATTACAACAATACATTATTGACAGTTACACAGACCAATAACAGAATTCCCCATATATTGTTGCAGAAGAGGCTTCCAGAAGAAGTTAATAGAACTTGAATAATGCAACATTTACCCTGGGATTCAAACAAACCACACAGGGCTTAACATTTCAACCAAACTAAAATTATCAGGGTGACTGTCTTGCAACATTATTTATAATACACACCAGGTTCTTGCAGAGATCCAATCTATTTTATGTATTTAAGCATGTTTGCAGAGTTTATATACATTTTATCAATTGAGGGGAAATATATAATCTCTGCAAACATGCTTAAATACATAAAATAGATTGGATCCAGGATCCTTCAGCCTTACATAGCAATCTGATGCCCAGATTGGTTGGTGCCATCCACAGCCTGTAAATTTCCACTGACAAAGATTAAGCAATTCTGACAAATGCAGGGATCCTCCATTTTATGGTGTGTTTAATTTGGTCAATATTAACATTCCCCTGTTTTATCATTTATGATAACCCTCATCATTCATGATAACCCCAAAATACAATGATAACTCTTTATTTTAATAAATGGTTTAACAACAAGATGTTGATATATCTTCCCAGAATTACATTAAGCTTCCCAAGTTTCCATGGGCGTAGCTTCATGATTCCTGTCAGATGAGTCTTCACCTCCCGAGTTTTCGTGGGCATGAATCCCATCCATCAATCTTGATAGTTCATTTGTGTGATCCATAATAGCCCAAGAGAACCTGGGATGAAATGAGTTAACAATCCAAACCTTCCCTCATGCTTTTACAATGATGGAGATGTACCCATGCATTTCTTCCATCCACTTTCACCGCTGTTGGAGTCATTAGAAGAACCCGGTACGGCACCTCCCAACAAACCTCCAATACTTTTCTCACTCAATTCTTTATTAGGACATAGTCTCCAGGTTTTACTTTAATGGGAGTTTCTAACGATGGTATCTCACTATGGGCTGCTCTTACTCTACAATGTGAATCCCTTAAGGCTCTGGTCAATGCTAGAATATAGTCGGTCATCTCCGCAGTCATATGGTGGAAATTAATTATTTTCATCGCATTCTGGTTCCAAGGTGTTCTCAAGGGTCTAGCATAAATAATTTCAGCTGTGCTTAATCTAGATTTCCCTACAGGCATTACTCTTATCTGAAAGAAAGCTATTGGGAGTAATTTAATCCATCTAACTCCAGTCTCCGCCTTCAATTTGGCTAATTTAGTTTGAAGGGTCTGATTTGCCCTTTCCAGCAGCCTGCGGTCGATAAGCACAGTGTAATTGCTGCTGGATCCCCAGCTGTTCACAAAGTTCTTTATTGATTTGTTCAATAAAGTGTAGACCATTATCTGCACTAAGTTGAATGGGGATACCAAATCTAGGGACAATTTCTCTCATTAACACCTTGACAACAGTAGCCGTTTTGTTATCAAGGGTTGGGTAAGCTTTGATCCACTGGCTGAATACATTGACTATGACAAGTACCTACTTATACCCCTGACACCTTTCTAATTCAATATAGTTCACCTTTCTAATTCGATATAGTCCCCTGGCTACCAGATCTAATTTAGAGGAGTAATACGCAACTGGTCTATGTCTATCCCCATGTTTTTGAGTCAGAATTGAAGTTGCATATTTGGATAAAATGGTGCTATAGAGCTCGAAAGGTCAGTCGTATAATGGTCTTCCCAATGCTGGGGCTTACATCAGCGATCTTTTTAATTTCTCAAAAGCCTCTTGTGCTTTCTTTGTTAATTTGAATTCACCCTCCTTGCTGGTATAGGGTGTTTGTTCCTTGGTTTCCAGAGCTATGTTAGGGATCCAAGGCCTACAATAATTGACCATGCCAAGCCATTGCCTCATTTGTTTGGCTTCTTTTGGAATTGGGAATTCGCAGATATGTTCAAATCTGCTCTTCTCGAGACTTCTTTCGGTTGCTGAAATTATAATTCCCAAAAATTTTACTTTCTCATGGACCATCAGTACTTTTGACAGGGAAACTACATATATCCCAAATCAGCTAAACAGCTTAGTAGTTGAGCAGTATTTTTCCGATTACTGGATTCATTTTTGCTGGATACTAATAAATCATCAACATACTGCACTAATGTTGAATTCATTTTGAACGTTAAAATACTCAATTGGTCTTGTAGACACCTGGAAAATAAAGTAGGCAAATTGATAAATCCTTGAGCCAATCTGGTCCAGGTGTATTGTTGGCCACTAATGCGAAAGCAAACAAATATTGTCTGTCTTCGTGAAGAGGCCGAGAAAAGAATGCATGCTGCAAGTCGACTATCGAGAAGATTTTTGCTTCAGCCGGTATTTAACCATATAACCATATAACAATTACAGCACGGAAACAGGCCATCTCGGCCCTTCAAGTCCGTGCCGAACAACTTTTTTCCCTTAGTCCCACCTGCCTGCACTCATACCATAACCCTCCATACCCTTCTCATCCATATGCCTATCCAATTTATTTTTAAATGATACCAACGAACCTGCCGCCACCACTTCCACTGGAAGCTCATTCCACACCGCTACCACTCTGAGTAAAGAAGTTCCCCCTCATGTTACCCCTAAACGTCTGTCCCTTAATTCTAAAGTCATGTCCTCTTGTTCGAATCTTCCCTATTCTCAAAGGGAAAAGCTTGTCCACATTAACTCTGTCTATCCCTCTCGTCATTTTAAAGACCTCTATCAAGTCCCCCCTTAACCTTCTGCGCTCCAGAGAATAAAGACCTAACTTATTCAACCTACCTCTGTAACTTAGCTGTTGAAACCCAGGCAACATTCTAGTAAATCACCTCTGTACCCTCTCTATTTTGTTGACATCCTTCCTATAATTGGGCGACCAATTATATTTGGGCTAGGATATGGGCAGGGCTTGGCACTAGGGCATGGAGCGGTTCTACAACAGAGTTGATCTCTCTCAGATCTTGTACAAGTCTATATTGGCCCTCCTTTCCTGCCAATGGAACGGCAAGAATAGGGGTGTTACAAATTGATTGGCACTTCACCAATATTCATTGTTTTAGCAAACCCCGAATTAATTTGTCAATGCTGCTGACGGCCTTTAATTTTAATGGATATTGTTGTATTGAAGGAAGTGTAACCCCTTTCTGGAGAGCTACTTGGATGGGATTCATGTTCATCCATTCTACCTGAGCTGTGTCCTCCACCCACACTTAAGGGTCCACATACTCGGAATACCTCACTCCCCAGATGATGTTGTAAGCGGGTAACAACTGTCCTTGGGGTCCAATAAAATTCAACAACATATTGAATAGACAAATTTTGCTTTTGGTAATTATTCGGGTCTGCCATGGTGATTGCCTTTCTTACCATCTTTAGGTCTTTAGCTTTCGCTGGGTGATTCACCTTTCGGGTGATGCAAGGAGCACCTTCAGTTCTTCTCCATAATTGTGCTGGTATTTTGATATATTCGGCAGCTCCCTCTTTTCCCTCAACTAGTGCCAACACTTCCACCTCCCAATCCTGTCCTTCATACGGTTTAAAGAAGGCTTCTAGCTCTTTAACCTTCCCACTCCTAACGCAAGCCAGTGGAATGTGAAGTGGGGGTTCTTCATCCAGATCCAAGGACCACCATTGAGGGGTCAATATGGATACTGTCGTAAGGGAGCCCAGAGGGTCACTACTATGCCTCTGTCGCCACATCCTATTTTTAAATTGGAAAGCACAGAGCAAATCTCTAGTCATCAAATTGCAATCTAATCCGGTCGGTATCACAAATCTGTGTCTGATTGCCTTTCCTCTCGGTCTGTTTATGATTAATGGAGCGGTCGGGTTTAAGGAATCCTGTACGACAGAATCGGATTGTCTATTCCGTTCACAAGCTACACAATCTGAGGCATGGGGATCGTAAGATGAATAAGGTGGTGGGCGTGAAATCCTAATTTTAACACATTCCCAATCTCCTAAATAATCATCATCATCATCATCATCATCATCAGATGGCCGAGCTGGCTTAACAGCTGCGGCCCGCCTGTAGTCCGTCAGTTATTTTTTAAAAAATAACTGACGGGGGCGAGTGACATGTCTGGGTCTCTTCCTTCGGGGGGGGGGGGGGTGCGACTTTACTGTCGTATTCCCCGTCTTCGTCTCCATTTGCGCCCAGGCCAAATGGCGAAGCTGGCGGCCTCAGGCCCCGGGGCTGTCTCAGCGGCGGCGGCGACTCGACTCGGTCCCAGAGCGGTTCCAGTGTCGGCGGCAGCAGCAGCGGCAGCGATCCGACTTGACCCCGGAGCGGTTCCAGCGGTGGCGGCAGTGGCGGCCCGGCTCGGTCCCGGAGCGGTTCCAGCAGCGGCAGCAGTAGCGGCAACCCGACTCGGTCCTGGAGCGGTTCCAGCGGCGGCGGCAGCCCGGCTCGGTCCCGGAGCAGTTCCAGCAGCGGCAGCGGCCTGACTCAGTCCCGGAGTGGTTCCAGCAGCAGCAGCGGCGGCGGCCCAACTCAGTCCCGTGGCGGTTCCAGCAACAGCGGCGACCCGACTCGCTCCCGGAGCGGTGGCGGTGACAGTGGCAGCGGCCCAACCACGACCACGGGCCTGGTGAAATACCATCACCCGGTGGGGTCACACTGAAGCCTGATCGCCTCGATGCAGAGGGAAACAAGGAAGGAAGAGACAGAGACTTTAAGACTTTGCCTTCCATCACAGTGGGCAGATGTTTGGTGAACTTGTTTGGATTTGCATTTGTTGTGTGTTCTGTCATTTTTAAAAAGGATTGTATGTATGACTGCAGGGGAACGATGTTTCATTCAGACAGAAAGGTCTTAATGACAAATAAAGGATCTAATCTAATCAACCCCCTCATAACTAACGCCACCCATCTGATTCTAACGCTTGAAACCTATTCATACCAGTTTCCCTGTGGAAGATTTTCTACTCCCCTTTTCTTTAATACTTTCAGGCTCCTCTCTCAAGCTGCCTGGAGATTCGTATGCTTCGGTATCATCTATTTCTATTGCCCGCTTCAGAGTTGCTTCCTTCCAACTTGCCATCCTTTCAGCCGCCCTATTTGCTTTCTGTTCCTCATAATAATTTTTCCACAATCCGATTAATTCTCTTGCCTCTTCACTATCGCTACACTGCCATATAATCTGCTCAATATACTTCAATCCCTTCACTGTATCAACGCCACCTTCGGGCCATAATTCACTCCCTAATTCTCTTTTCAATACCCCAGAAAGAATTCTCAATCGGTCAGCTTTTTGTACAAACTCGCTGCATATTTCATGTAACAGACTTTCAGAGTCAGCCTTCATATCCTTATCCCCTTGATTCTCCATGTTTTTGGACAATGGAAGCAACTCCTAAGCCACTCACACCTCCTTATCTATTCTATTCAATTCACTCCTCCCTTTCAATCTCCAAGACTACTAAAATCGCTCCTGAACAATGGCCAACGGCTCCGAAGCGCTGATTGTCTTGCACTTTTTTCACACAGTTGCACAATCAAATCCTTCCAATCTACTACTCAAATTATTTTCTTGGCTCTCCCAAATTCGCATAATTCCCACTCTACAATTTCAACAGTTCTCAAGCATCCAAAAATTAATTAAAAATTAAAACATACAAACCAACTGACTCCCACAGCTACCTGGACTACTCTTCCTCCCACCCTGCTTCCTGTAAGGACTCCATCCCCTATTCCCAATTCCTCCGTCTACACCACATCTGCTCCCAGGATGACGTGTTCCACACCAGGTCATTGCAAATGTCCTCGTTCTTCAGAGAACGGGGTTTCCCCTCCCCCACTATAGATGAGGCTCGCACCAGGGTCTCCTCCATACCCCGCAACACTGCCCTCTCTCCCCATTCCCCCACTCACAACAAGGGCCGAGTCCCCCTGGTCCTCACCTTTCACCCCACCAGCCAGCGCATACAACAGATAGTCCTTCGCCAGTTTCGTCACCTCCAACGTGACCCCTCCACTGGCCACATCTTCCCATCTCCCCATCTCCCCCCCGTCTGCCTTCCGCAAAGACCGCTCCCTCCGCAACTCCCTCGTCAATTCTTCCCTTCCGCTCCACTCCTTCCCCGGGCACTTTCCCTTGCAACCGCAAGAGATGCTACACTTGTCCCTTCACCTTCCCCATCCACTCCTTTCAGGGACCCAAGCAGTCATTCCAAGTCCGACAGAGGTTCACCTGCACCTCCTCCAACCTCATCTACTGCATCCGTTGCTCCAGATGCCAGCTGATCTACATCGGTGAGACCAAGCGGAGGCTGGGCGGTCGTTTCGCCGAACACCTCCGCTCGGTCCGCAATAACCAACCCGACCTCCCGGTGGCTCAGCACTTCAACTCCCCCTCCCACTCCGTATCCGACCTCTCGGTCCTGGGCCTCCTCCACGGCCAGAGTGAGCAACACCGCAAGTTGGAGGAACAGCACCTCATATTCCGCTTGGGGAGTCTGCATCCTCTGGGCTTAAACATTGAATTTTCTCAATTCTGTTAACCCAGACTGCCTCCCCCCCCCCCCCCCCCGTCGAACTAGCTTCTCATTTTCACATCACAAACAGCTTACAATGGCCTGTTTCCCTTATCATCAATACTTTTTTGCATATCTTTCACTCATTGTTCCTTATCTCTCCACATCACTGGTTATATCTCTCGTTTCCCTGATCCCTGACCAGTCTGAAGAAGGGTCTCAACCCGAAACGTCGCCTATCTCCTTAGATGCTGCTGCACCCGCTGAGTTTCTCCAGCTTTTTGTGTAACCATCCAAAAATTAAGGTGCTCCAGGGAACAATCAATCACAATTAAACATGTTCCCGCAGCCCGCTTCCTTTACCCAGATCCACCTTAATCTAAACACCTGCAAATGAGCTCCAAGCGCGCAAGCAAAACACACACGTATACAGAAAATAAATTATACCACTTATCATTATTATATTATGCCTAACCACATTCCTGTATAAACCACAAGCATTTGTCTGGTATCGTATTCGTTAACCATACAGTTTCGAAAATAATTCACAGTATATTTTAATCCCTCTTCGTGGTGTGCTCAGTCAACAGAACAATTCCTTCCCCGAAGCAATCGATCGGAAGGACGAGAACCCCTGGCCGAACAAGCACGAATCCGATTCAGACTATAACAGTCCCGATCAAACTATAATTTTATACAGCCGGTTTAACAGTGTATCTAACACTCAAAATTTGAATCAGCCAATACACGGCAAACACAATGCAATAACAGCAATCCTTGATATACAGTTTCAAAAACCAATCACTCTTATTTCAATTTTGCGATGCTCTGTTATCAACCAGTAGACTGTAAAGAACATGCACATACACAAGGAATTCTTTACTATAGCTTTTATTGACTACACACACATTACTGCCCTAGCTGTACATGGTCTGTCACGTTCACTAGAGAGGGAGCTAGGGGATGGGAAGACACAGATATACTTGATTATAGGGGAGTGGTTAGCAGGGCTACGTAACTACAATTAAAGGGACATGCACTAATCATCTACATCCTTCCTCTACAAAAGAAAGGAAAGTGACAGCCGACCATGTCTCATGCGCTAGGGCAAATAGGAAACAAAGAAATAATAACGCAGCACCGAATCATACATATTCGCCATAACGGTCAGGCGGCTGCACGAGACGGCCAGAGCGGGTCCACATCCCGCTCACACCCCCTCCCCCCACGGGAACGAGCGGAACCGGAGTGGGAGGCGAAAACCTGGCAGGAGAGGCGCGGGGCGGTGTGCGCTGCGGCGACGAGGGAGAGGAGGTGGGTGAGACAGGAGGAGAGACAGGGACAGGCACGGGATGAAGGACCGGGACGGTCCGGGGGGGCTCAGGGCCATGGAAAGCCGGAGGCGGCAGAGCAGACATGGGGGAAGCATGCGGGACAGCAGGAGGGGGTGGAGGCTCATTCACCAGGCGAAGGTGCTGACGTGACCTACGGTAGACCGTGCCATCGAGGTTAACCAAGTAAGAACGAGGCGAACCGGCAGATCCGACGACAACTGCAAGCCCAGGGTGACCGGAGGTGGAGCGCATACGGACAACCTGGCCATGAGACAGAGGAGGAAGAACGCGGCAGGACCTGTCATGGGAGCGCTTCTGGATGAACTGCTGGTTAGCAATACGCTCACGGACCATGGCAGGTTTCAGCACGGAGGGGGTAAGGGTCTGTTGGGCAACCGGAATGGGAGGGCGCGTGACTCGGGACATGAGGAGTTACGCCGGGGACCCCAGGACGTGGTCGCGGGGAATGTTACGGAGGTTCAGGAGAGCAAGATAAATATCTGATTTAGAAAGGCGGCAACGTTCCAGCAACCCCTTCGCACTGCGGACAGCGCGCTCAGCCAAGCCGTTGCTTTGAGGGTATTCAGGGCTGCTGGTGTAGTGCCGAAAGTTCCAACGGTCAGCAAAGTCTTTGAACTCAGCGCTGGTGAACTGGCTGCCGTTGTCTGACTGCAGGCTTGCAGGGGACCCAAAGGTGGCGACGTGGCGGCGCAGCTTCTCAATGACGGCAGAGGATGAGAGAGAGAACAGCTGGTCGACCTCAAACCAGTTCGAGTAGGAATCGACAAGCACCAAGAAGTGTCCGTCGCCAGCGCAGACCATGGCAGGTCTGGTGCGGGCTGCTGCAAAAGGGGCTGCCGCTGCTGTTGCGGGGCGAGACTGTTGCATGTAGGGCATGATGACACCCTGTCCCGGAAGAAAGTGGCCATATCAGGCCAGTAAAACTGGCTCTGAGTGATGGAGAGAGTGGCCTCGGCCCCGGGATGGCCACGATGAGCAGTTTCAAAATACTGTTGCCGTAGAGTTTCAGGCACCGCCACCTTGTGGCCCTTTACGATCACACCATCTCGCAGCACCAGCTCGTCACGGACTAGGAAGTAAGGCACTGCCGCGGCGGGTAGGGAAGAACGTCGTTCGGGCCACCCCCGCTGAATGACTGCAGCCAGCTGTTGGAGCGAAGCGTCAGCAGCAGTGTGTTTGACCAGAGACTTCAACTGGTTGGAAGGCACGAAGTTGACATTCAGCACTATCATATTGGATGCCTCGTAAGGGTGACGGGTGGTTGAAGCAAGGGGCGCCCGAGACAACGTGTCAGCGATGAACATGTCTTTGCCTTTACGATATACCACGGAAAAGGTAAAGCGCTGTAGCTGAAGCATCATCCGCTGGAGCCTGGAGGAGGCAGCGTGAATCCGCTTGCTGAGGATGGTGATCAGAGGCTGGTGGTCAGTTTCGATGGAAAACTCCGTGCCTAGGATATAGTCCTTAAACTTTGAACAGGCAAACACGACAGCCAGCAGCTCCTTTTCAATCTGGGCATAGCGCTGCTCGGCAGGAGTCATCGTGCGGGACGCGAAAGACACTGGCAGTTGTACCCCGTCGTGGATCAGCAAGCAGGCGGCGCCCAGGCCAAACTTGGAGGCATCACAGGTGATGACGATGGGACGCTTGAGGTCGAAGTACTTCAGCGTCGGGGTGCTGATTAGCTTGGACTTGAGGACGTCAAAGGCATTCTGGTGCTGCGGGAACCAAGCCCAAGCAGTGTCCTTTTTCACCAGGTCTCTCAGAGGAGCGCTCAATTCGCTCAAGTCAGGGATGAACTTCCCCAGGTAGTTGACCATGCCGAGGAAACGCTGGAGGCTCAGCACATCCTCAGGAGCAGGCATCTCGGAAATCGCGGCTGTCTTCTGTGGGTCGGGCTTCAGCCCGGACGCTGTAAAAACATGTCCCACGTAGGTGACCTCCGGGACGCGGAACCGGCACTTTTTCGGGTTGAGCTTTAGGTTGACCTCTTGAGCTCGATCCAGGACTAGCCGGAGGTTGTGGTCATGCTCCGCGACATCCTTCCCGTACACCAGGATGTCGTCAACAATGATAGCGCACGGGAGCCCCGCGAGCAGCTGTTCCATCGTTCTCTGGAATACCTCACTGGCGGAGTTGATCCCGAACGACATACGCAGGAAACGAAATCTCCCGAAGGGTGTGCCGAAAGTTGTCAGGTAAGATGACCGTTCATCTAGTGGTATTTGCCAGAACAAACTCTTTGCGTCCAGCACTGAAAACAAAGTGGCTGGGCCGACTTGTGCAGCAACATCCTCAACGGTTCGCATAGGATAATGCGGGCGCTTGATAGCCAAGTTCAAATCCTTGGGGTTGATGCAGATCCGCAGCTCACTTTTGTCCTTCTTTGCAGCAACAACCATGGTGGAGACCCATTGAGTTGGCTCGCTCACTTCCATCAGGATGCCCATGGCCACCATATCACGAAATGTAGACTCAACCTTGTCCTTCGTCGCGAACGACACTTGGTGGGGCGGGCGGATGACAGGTTCAGCATCCGGATTGAGAGAGATCTTGTAGCTACGGGGAAGCATCCCCAACTTGCTATTAAAACGGTCAGGGTATTCGACCAGTGGGTCTAAGGGTTGCTGCACCACACGGATGTCCCGGTGGAAATTGACTAGACCAAGGTCCTGGCAGGCCTGAATACCAAGCAGGGGTGCACATTTACCATCCAGCAGGAAGAAAGAGAGGGGCCGAATGGCCTTCAGTACTTTGCAGTGGAGAGTGGCTTTCCCCACAGGAACAAGCAGACCTCCCCCATAGGCACGAAGGACAGAGCGTTCAGTGGTAACTCGCTCATTATTCCTTTTCTTGAATAAGCTTGTTGACATAACGTTTGCAGCGGCCCCAGTATCAACCTTGGCAGAGAAAGTTGAGCCGTTTACAGTAACTTGCACGGTTGGGTCTGTTATCAGCGCAGGTGCACCTCGCAGCGAAAAAACACTTAGCTCACTCTGGGAAGAGCTCGAATCAGACAGTGGGAGGTTGTCATGCAGTTGATAGGAACCAGACATGGTATCATCCCGTACCAGGTAATTGGAAGGCTTATGCTGCTGTTGTCCAGGCTTCCCACGGGAACAACAAGCTCAACCATTTCTCGGCAGCATATGGCAGAAATTGCAGGTCTTCCCCAACGCGGGGCACACATTAAAACGATGCAACTCGAAGTTGCAGTTCGGGCAGCGCTGACCCGTTTTTGAGCCGGAGGCAGAGCTTGCTTTCCAGCGATTCGGGTCAGTAGGTCGGCGGCCGGCGAAACTAGCCGCGCGGACCGCATGGTCGGGGGGGGGGGACATGGCGGAGGAGACAGCCTCTGCCAGCCTAGAGGCGTGCAGAGACTCGTGGAAAGTCAGATCTGGCTGGCACAGGAGCTCTGATCGCAGTTTCTCATCCCGTAGACCATACACCAAGACATCGCGGGTCAGGGTTTCGGTCGCGGCACCCAGGTTACACCGTCGAGCTAGGTGCCGCAAA
Source organism: Raja brachyura (assembly GCA_963514005.1). Next base: position 62,994,479 of record OY740784.1, read on the forward strand.
GCAGCGACGAAATTGTCCACAGACTCACCAGGGTTCTGGCGGCGGGCGAAAAACTTAAAGCGCTCCAGAATGGAGTTGGTGGGAACATCACACATCTCGGTAAACTTTTCGACCAAACACACCGGGTTCTGGGCGCTCTCGTTGAGCCCGAAAACGAACGACTCAGAGCGCTCCAGAGCCTCCGGACCGGCCAGGTTCAGAAGGAGGGAGGCTTTAATAGCTGGTGCAACCGCAGGGTGGGCGATTGCGACATAGTGCTCAAAATCACGTCGGAAGATGTTCCAACGGTGAGCAATGTCATCGTCGAAGATCAGCGGGTCTGGCTTACGGCAGGAGGAAGCCATAGCTGGTCAGGGAAGGGTAACTGGGACTAAAGAAATAAAATCCGATATACAGGAGACGCAGGAAAAGAAACTTCTGACACCATGTAAAGAACATGCACGTACACAAGGAATTCTTTACTATAGCTTTTATTGACTACACACGCATTACTGCCCTAGCTGTACATGGTCTGTTACCTAGAGAGGGAGCTAGGGGATGGGAAGACACAGATATACTTGATTGGGAGTGGTTAGCAGGGCTACGTAACTACAATTAAAGGGACATGCACTAATCATCTACATAAACCTCTCCCTTGGATCCAGAAGACTTTCCCCTTCCTCGGGTACTCTTTACTGAGGGATACTACTTCTTTACTGAGGGGTACTACAAGGACATGGTAGACCAATTGAATAACTACTTTGGTTCTGTCTTCACTAAGGAAGACATAAATAATCTGCTGGAAATAGCAGAGGACCGCGGGTCAAATGAAATGGAATTGAGTGAAATCCAGGTTATCCGGGAAATGGTGTTAGGTAAGTTGAATGGATTAAAGACCGATAAATCCCCAGGGCCAGATAGGCTCCATACCAGAGTACTTAAGGAAGTAGCCCCAGAAATAGTGGCTGCATTAATGATAATTTTTCAAAACTCTTTAGATTCTGGAGTAGTTCCTGAGGATTGGAGGGTAGCTAATGTAACTCTACTTTTTAAAAAGTGAGGGAGCGAGAAAATTGGGAATTAGAGACCAGTTAGTCTAACATCGGTACTGGGGAAACTGCTAGAGTCAGTTATTAAAGATGGAATAGCAGCACATTTGGAAAGTGGTGAAATCATTGGACAAAGTCAGCATGGATTTATGACGGGATTCTTATAGAATTTTTTTGAGGATGTAACTAGTAGAGTGGATAAGGGAGAACCAGTGGATGTGTTATATCTGGACTTTCAGAAGGCTTTCGACAAGGTCCCACATAAGAGATTAGTATGCAAACATAAAGTATTGGGGGTTCAGTATTGATGTGGATAGAGAACTGGCTGGCAGACAGGAAGCAAAGAGTAGGAGTAAACGGGTCCTTTTCAGAATGGCAGGCAGTGACTAGTGGGGCACCGCAAGGCTCAGTGCTGGGACCCCAGCTATTTACAATATATATTAATGATTTGGATGAGGAAATTGAATGCAACATCTCCAAAGCTGGGGGGCAGTGTTAGCTAGGAGGAGATGCTAGGAGGCTGCAAGGTGGCTTGGATAGGAAGGGTGAGTGGGCAAATGCATGGCAGATGCAGTATAATGTGGATAAATGTGCAGTTATCCACTTTGGTGGCAAAAACAGGAAATAAACTATTATTTGAATGGTGGCCGATTAGGAAAAGGGAAGATGCAACAAGACCTGGGTGTCATGGTACACCAGTCATTGAAAGTAGGCATGCAGGTAGTAAAGAAAGCGAATGGTATGTTCGCATTCATAGCAAAATGATTTGAGTATAGGAGCAGGGAGGTTCTACTGTAGTTGTACAGGGCCTTGGTGAGACCACACCTGGAGTATTGCGTACAGTTTCAGTCTCCTAATCTGAGGAAAGACATTCTTGCCATAGAGGGAGTACAGAGAAGGTTCACCAGACTGATTCCTGGGATGTCAGGACTTTCATATGAGGAAAGACTGGATAGACTCGGCATGTACTCGCTGGAATTTAGGAGATTGAGGGGGGGGATCTTATAGAAACCTACAAAATTCTTAAGGGGTTGGACAGGCTAGATGCAGGAAGATTTTTCCCGATGTTGGGGAAGTCCAGAACAAGGGGTCACAGTTTATGGATAAGGGGGATTAGGACCGAGATGAGAATATTTTTTTTCACACAGAGAGTAGTGAATCTCTGGAATTCTCTGCCACAGAAGGTAGTTGAGGCCATTGCATTGGCTATATTTAAGATGGAGTTAGATATGGCCCTTGTGGCTAAGGGGATCAGGGGGTATGGAGAGAAGGCAGGTATGGGATACCGAGTTGGATGATCAGCCATGATCATATTGAATGGCGGTGCAGGCTCGAATGGCCTACTCCTGCACCTAGTTTCTATGTTTCTTAGTTAACTACTTTTCCCCTTCAAACTTTTCCTCTCACTAAATGCTCGACTTCTATTGGGGGACCCTTCCCTCCACTCTAAGTTCTCAGGCTTAGGGGTACTTTTTCCTGTCCAGTTACTTTTCATTAACAAATCAGTTTCCCTTCTCTCAGTTACTCTTCACTATCAGGTGCTAATCAACAATCGATCATAGGAGTACTACTCCTGGTTGATCAGCCGCTATACGGAATAGATCTCAAACACACTATACAAACTTCGAAGTTATATATCTTACACAGAACTCTGAAATACGTGCCAGAACCTCAATATGAGATTCTGTATTTAGATACTTTAATTCGAAAAATTTCAGTTCGCTCTGATCAGACCAATTAGCTTTTTGGCACGTAACTCGACTTACGCAAATGCAAATTCAAATTTAGTTCGGATAGAATTCTCGAATGATTAGAGTATTCTCAACCAATCTACACTCTAACCACCGAGTGCCCGATGCCTTTACGAGAGTCCTCCCCTGTCTTTTCAGAGACCCGGATATCTCAAACAGGCGTGGACTTTAAGCAACATAGGCTCACCCTGTCAAAAAGGCTTCTTCCTTTCCACATGCTTGGCACTGGGTGTCAGCGTGTAACTTCTTCACGCTGACAGTCGATGCTGATTTCTGGAGTGCACCTTTCCAATCTGCGCCCCCAGCAACGACGAGCAATGCTTCACCGCTTAGCACGTAATACCCAATTTTGTTTATTACTATCCCATCAATCGGATAACAATTCTGGGCAGGGCCTTTAACCCAGCTTATCTGCACAGAACAATTTTTTGGGTTTTCGCCAGCAGCTGCAGCTACCAACTACGACCAAGTTCTACGGGCCTTTAACCCAACCCTGATGTTATGTTACGGGCCTTTAACCCAATTCTAGTAGGGCCTCTAACCGCAAAGGCACTAACACCCACAATGCTTGCTAGACTCTGTTCTATGATCTTTTTGGGACTCTTTCCCAAGCGCGCAAATTATCGATCTGCTCTGACTAGCGAAGTGACGAAAATCAATGCGAAATCCGCACCGTGGCGCCGATTTCTGCACTCGCGATCAGGAACAGCTCAACAGCTTGTGTTTGGGGGTCCCTTGTATCTGCCTGGCCAACCCCTTCAGCCTCATGCAAGCAGAAACTCTCCAAAAGATCACGCAATCCCAAGCTCTCTTCCAGAAGATCAACAAAGGATCTTGTGGGGGCTACCTTCTATAGGTCCCCGAACCCGAGGTGCCAAACTACAGAGGGCTGGTCTGTTCACAATCCAATCAACCATAACAAATCACAACAATACATTATTGACAGTTACAGAGACCAATAACAGAATTCCCCTTACATTATTGCAGGAGAGGCTTCCAGAAGAAGCTAACAGATCTTGAATAATGCAACATTAAACCTGTGATTCAACAATTAACTGGGTAACTATCTCGCAACATTATTTACAATATATACAAGGTTATTACAGAGATCCAATCCATTTTATGCATTTAAGTTTGTTTGCAGAGATTATATACATTTTATCAATTAAGGGGAAATGAGGAGAACACCTGGAACCTTCAGCCTTACATATCAATCTGATGCCCAGACTGGTCAGCGCCATTCACAGCCTGTAAATTTCCACTGACAAAGGTTAAGCAATTCTGACAAATGCAGGGATCCTCCATTTTATGGTGTCTTTAATTTGGTCAATATTAACAGAGTCAAGCTGTGAGTAGGTGTGAGTTGGTTGTGGAGGGGGTACTAGGGTTATGTTTCTGTTTATCGAACCTGCAGTAGAACATGTGCAGGTCATTGGCCAGCTGACGATTGTCCAAGGAGTGGGGACTTCCTCTTGTAACTGGTGATTTCTTGCAAGCCCTTCCAAACTGAAGAAGAGTCACAAGCTGAGAACCTGCTCCTCAACTCCTCAGAGTACCTTTCCTTGGCAGCTCCGATTCCTCTTCTCGTCTTGTACTTGGCCTGCCTGTAGAGGTTTGCATCCCCACTCCTGTTGGCCTCATCTTTAGACTGGCGGAGCTGTCCGAGTTCTGCAGTGAACCACGGCTTGTCGTTGTTGAACCAGATCCGTGTCCTAGTAGGAATGCAACTGTCCTCACAAAAGCTGACATATGATCTCACAGTGTCTGTATACTCATCGAGGCTTGTGGTTGCTTCCCTGAACACATTCAAATCATTGCAGTCAAAGCAGGACTGTAGGTTTTCAATGTCCTCGCTTTTCCACCTTTTCATTGTTCTGATCACAGGCTTAGCAGATCCTTATAGGCTTCTGCCTGTAGGTCGGAATAAGGTGAATTAAACAATGATTCCCAAAGCCGACTTCCGTGGCCAACTTTGCGGGCCAATATCTCGGCTGCTCCAAGGCCGTGACCTTTGGTTGGGCAAAGCAGATAATAGAGAAATGCTCTGGAACCAAGGGTGCCAGAAAATCAGTGGTAGACCAGCAATGGGCTGGATATCAAATAATGATTAGATGGCGTACAGAAAGGAGATTGAGAATCTTGTAATTTGGTGCCAAGAACAAAGTCTCCTTAATGTCAACAAAATGAAGGAGATAGTGATTGACTTCAGTAAGCGAAGGAGTACACACTCCCAGTCTACATTGATGGTGCGAAGTAGAGATAAACGAAAGCTTCAAGTTCCTATAAATAAATATCAACAGCAATTTGTTCTTTACCAGCCACGTCAAAGCTCTGGCCAAGAAAGCACATCAAAGTTTCTCTACTTCCTTAGAAAGCTTAGGCATTTTGGCATGTCCCCAACACCCCTCAACGACTGCTACAGATGCTCCGTAGAAATTATCTTATCAGAATCACAGCATGGTTTAGGAGCGGCTCTATCCAAGACTGTAAGAAATTGCAGATAGTTGTGAACGTAGCCCAGACCATCACATAAACTAGCCTGTGTAGGAAGGAACTGGTTTACACTGAAGTTAGACACAAAATGCTGGAGTAATTCAGCGGGACAGGCAGCATATCTGGATAGAAGGACTAGGTGATGGTTCAGGTTGAGACACTTCAGAAGAAGGGACTTGACCCGAAACATAAACCAGCCTCCCTTTGACTCCATTTACACTTAACACTGCCTTGGCAAGGCCACTGGCAATTTTGATTCTGCTGTGGGGGGGACGTACATGTTAAATTCTATTTAAGTAGGGGCCGCGCGGAGGTTGGGTGAGTGGCGCAACGCGGCGCAAAGCGAGGCGAACTTGAAGCAAGTCCAAGGTAAGTTCGCCAGGACTTAGAGGGGCACACAGAGAGGGGCACCGAGACACACACACATACAGGGCCACAGAGCCACACACATAGAGGGTCACGGAGGCACTTACGAATAGTTTCACGGAGGCACGATGTCCGGGCGGTATGTAAATGTCGCAGCGACTGCGAGCCGACAAACCGTTGCCGCGCGGGATTTTTGGACATTGTCGGTTTTTCGGAGCCCCGCGCGGCATCGGGACGAACTCCGCACAATTCCGCACGGCTCCCGCGATCGAAGTGGGACCGGCCCCGCGACGCCGGACGGCTCAAGCGACCACGTTAGGTCGCGCTAATCGCATCGAGTTGCATGCTGGTGGGACAGGCCCTTAAGAGACAAAATGCTGGTGGGACTCAGCCATCAGGTAGAATCTGCGGAGGGAAAGGACAATTGGCATTTTGGCTTGGGACCCTTCCTCAGGCTGTTGGATAAGGGGGGGAGGGAGAGGAGCTTGAAAAGAAAGACAGGGGTGGGGCAAAGCCTGCCAATTATAAGTGGGTGGAGATAGGGGTAATTTGCAGATGGATAAAGTAAGTGAATGGTGGAAAAGACAAAATGGTGCCAGATAAACATTCCACAGATGCTACTTGACCCACTGAGTTCTTCCAGCAGTTTGTTTCCAATCAGATTCCAGCATCTGTAGTTTCTTATATTGGTCTGAAGAAGGGTATGGACTCAAAACATTGTCTATCCATGCCCTCCACAGATACTGCTTAACCTGCTGAGTTCCTCTAGCAGCTTGCTTTTTGCTCACGATTCCAGCATTTGCAGTTTCTCGTGTCTCCAGAAACCAGAGTAGCTGACCTAGTCTCTAAATGTTCCCTGCCTTGCATGCATTATTGCGAGTTATCCCAAGATATACTGTTACAAAAGGAGACAATCGGTCTAAAGCTGGTTAAAGATTAGGTTTTAAGGAACATGTAAAAGGAGGAAAGATAGTTGAGGTGCCAGTGGACAGAAAAACATTGTGTATAGGCTGCAGATTGAACTCTGACAAAGGAAGTTAAGTAATGTCCACTGCAGAGATTATATTGTGAGAGAGTGAACAGACACCCATTGCAGGCTCCACACAACATTCATTATGAGAAATATCCAAACTCCATTTCATATTTTAGGTGGAATTAACCCCTCGATATATTTCAGACAGTTTTTCAGCCTGAAGGATCCCAACCTGAAATGTCACCAATGTTCTCCAAAGATACTGTCTGACCTGCCGATTTAGTCCAGCATTGTGTTTTTTTTCCTATTTGGAAAGGCATGGACATGTACCAATTAAATGTTGAAGGAAAGGAAGTGTTGACTTCTGCTGACAGTGCCACCTGATGTGAAGACAATGAATTGCATCCACATCCCTCTATCCCTATTCACAAAAGCTAATGGCATATTGGCTTTCATTGTGAGAGGATTTGAGTATAGGAGCAGGAGGTCTTACTGCAGTTGTACAGGGCCCTGGTGAGACTGCACCTGGAGTATTGCGGGCAATTCTAGTCTCCTAATTTGAGAAAGGACATTATTGCTATTGAGGGAGTGCAGCATAGATTCACCAGGTTAATTCAATAGACAATAGGTGCAGGAGTAGGCCATTTGGCCTTCGAGCCAGCACTGCCATTCAATGTGATCACAACTCTATCTCCCCCTGAAGTCCCAAATCTGCTTAACCTTACCCGCTGCCTCGAGGATATAAAGTGCTGGATGGCACAGAACTTCCTCCAACTAAATGAGAGTAAGTCTGAGGTCATCCTTCTCGGCCCCTCGGACTCAATCAAAATGATAGCAGGCAGCCTTGGAAGCCTTACCCCACTACTCAAACCTCACATCAAAAACCTTGGCATGATATTTGACTCAGCACTGAAATTTGGCAAACAAGTCCATGCCGTGGTAAAAGCTAGCTTCTTTCCGCTTCAGACAATAGCTAAAATAAAACAATTCCTCCAATTTGATTACCTCGAAAAGATCATCCACACATTTATCTCCTCCTGCCTGGATTACTGCAACTCCCTTTACACTGGCATCAGCCAATCTTCCGTCCTGCCTGCAACTGGTCCAAAACTCTGCAGCGAGACTCCTGATGGGCACCCGAAAAAGGGACCACATCACCCAAATCCTGGCCTCTCTCCATTGGCTCCCTGTGCGGTTCCAAATAAATCTCAAGATCCTCCTTCATGTCTACAAAGCCCTCAATGGGCTTGCCCACACCTACATTAAAAGTCTGCTCACCCACCACACCGCCTCCAGGTCCCTCATATCGGCCGACTAGGGGTTGCTGAATATCCCGTGGTCTAGGCATAAGCTCATGGGCGTCTGCGCCATTGCAGCTCCTAGACTGTGGAACAGCATCCCACTTCCCATCAGAACTGCCCCCTCCATCAACTCCTTTAAGTCGAGACTAAAAACCCATCTGTACTCCCAAGCCTTTCCTGACGTCCTCCGAGCGAGGTCTATATGTACTGTATGTAGTTTGTTTGTTATACTATTCTTATACAAATGTAAAGCACTTCGGCCAACGAGGGTTGTTTTTTTAAATGTGCTATATAAATAAATGTGACTTGACCATGGCTGATCATTCCAAATCAGTACCCCGTTCCTGCCTTCTCCCCATGTCACCGGACTCCACTATCTTTAAGAGCCCTATCTAGCTCTCTTGATAGTATCCAGAGAACAGGCAGAGAATTCCACAGACACACAACTATGAGAATAAGTGTTACCTCATCTCCGTTCTAACTGGCTTACCCCTTATCCTTAAACTGTGGCCCCTGGTTCTGTACTCCCCCAACATCGGGAACATATTTCCTGCCTCTAGCGTGTCTAAACTCTTAACAATCTTATGTTTCAATAAGATCCCCTCTCATCCTTCTAAACTCCAGATTGTACAAGCCCAGCCACTCCATTCTCTCAGCATACGACAGTCTGCCATTTCCCGGCATGTCAGGACTGACATATCTCAAAGTATTGAACAGGGTAGATGTTGGGGGGGGGGGGGGGGGGGGGGGGGAAGTCCAGAACCAGGGGTCACAGTTTAAGAATAAGGGGTAGGGCACTTAGGACTGAGATGAGGTTTCACCCAGAGAGTTGTGAATCTGTGGAATTCTCTGCCATAGAAGGCAGTGGAAGCCAATTTCCTGGATGTTTTCTAGAGAGAGTTAGATCTAGCTCTAAGGAATCAAGGGATATGGGGGGAAAAAGCAGGGACGGTTTATTGATTATAGATGATCAGTCATGATCATATTGAATGGCGGTGCTGGCTCAAAGGGCTGAATGGCCTACTTCTGTGCCTAATTTTCTATGTTTCTATATTTTTAATTTACTAAATTTTAGGGGTCCTAGTCAAACTAGGACCGCGGCTTCTGGACTATCCATTTGTGTGGTGCTGTAACCCTTTCCAAAGCACAGCAACACGAGAGAAGTGAAGATCATTCCGTCCTGCAGGATCTCAGCAATGCCCCTCAACAATGCAGAAAGTCAGGCAAACCTATAGGATTCACAAGCTTAACATCTGACAGTGCGCTTTTAACTTTGATAAAGTTAGGAAAGCTGGAATAAAATGTCATAGTCACAGTGAATATTTTCTGAAAGGCCTGACATGGATGAATTATCCCAACTTCAGTCTTCCATAAACCCAATGGGCACCCTAAAACTGGTCTGCATAAACTATAAGAGATGCAAGTAATTAATATACAGATGGAAGATGAGAAGCTCTCCGGTGTGACCATGTTCACTCAGAATCAACAATAGATCATACAATAAGGCTCAATAACTAATCTAGAAATACTAAGGAGTGATAATCCTGCCACCTCTGATATAATTACTCATCTTAATTACCTTAATGAAAAACTATAGTTGTTGCTCCATGTCTAATTAGCTATTTGAAGTATAGAGTCTCAGTCCATAGGGCTATATAAGCTCCTCGTGGGGATTTAATATGGACTTATCAAATTATGACAATTGGAATTATTCAATCATTTGAATCATGCAAGTTTGAATTAAGGGTACATTGTATCAGCAATATTATACTGTCAACTGGTGGATAACACTCATGAGATTTTTTTTTTTGAAGTCCAATTTCCAAGTTGCTTTATTATCTATGAAGCACATCCTTACCTGCAATAGCTATGGCTGTGTTTTTTAATTTCTTATTTCTAGTTCCATAGAGTTACAGGACCGAAGGAGACCATATGCCCATTGCACCAATGTTATGTCTCTAGAAGAAGGTTAGTATCTCATTAACCCCTCTATTTTCCCTCTTCATATATAATACATTTTCTGTTCAAAGCTATTGTGGATGTTCAGCCATGATCACATTGAATGGTGGTACTGGCTCGAAGGGCCGAATGGCCTACTCCTGCACCTATTGTCTATTTCTGAATTCCACCACTATCTTTGGGCAATGGACCTCATAGAGTCATACAGCACGGAAACAGGGTCTTCACCTCAACTTGCCCATGCCGACCAAGATGCCCCATCTACACTAGTCTCACCTGCGTTTGACACGTATTCCTCTGAACCATTCCTATCTATGTACCTTTAAAAATGTATTTTAACTGTTCTAATATGTCTTTTGGGCAAAAGACTGTGCATCTACCTGGGTCACAACAATTTTATAAATGCATTCTTGCTCCTGTACTGTCTTTCATGAGTTGTTACACAAAATGGTTTCACTAAGTACTGTAATGCACATTTTCTCTTGCAGATGGCAGTATAGGCTGATAGTTTCAGACCACAGAGAAATATTTGCAAGGATAATTTTCCTGAAACAGATTATTTTAATGGAAAATATCCTATTTCAGGATTACTGGTTTATCCTCAAAGTCCCTGAGGAAGAAAATAGAGTTAACATTTTGTTCATTTCAGAAGCACTCAGTTCCAAATCAGATTGGCAGGGTTCTAGGAGGAAGCTTTCTAGAAATACTGCCCAAGGATACAAGCAAAATGCACTTTAATATGTGAAAAGATCTACAAATAAATGTCTTGTTTCATGGGAAATGGGTGTTTGCAGTCTTGGAATGTGGGAATGTTGTCTAAAATGAGTTGTGGTTTCTGTGGGAAGATACTTTTGGAAGTGGAGTGGGCATTGGTGGAGGGTTACACAAAAAGCTGGAGAAACTCAGCGGGTGCAGCAGCATCTAAGGAGCGAAGGAGATAGGCGACGTTTCGGGTCGAGACCCTTCTTCAGACATTGGTGGAGATGGACGAAGAAAATAACTAGGAGATGGACGAATAAAAGAACTAGGAGATACAGTAGATTAGGCAAATGGATCATCAAACCTGCTTCACCATTCAATAAAACAACGATTGATCTCATCTCAGCCTCAACTCTACTTATCCCCCCATTCCCCATAACCTTTTGTCAGTAAAAGTAAAAAATCTCAGCCTTGGATTCATTCAATGACCCTGTGTCTGCAGATTTCTCATAAAGGATTTCAAAGACTCATGACCCTCAAGGGAAACTCTTCCTTCCCAAACCCAATTTAAATGGACCACCCTTCATTCTGAAATAATACCTGCTAATTCTGGAAACCCGAGGAAAGATCCTCTCATCATCTACTCTGGTAGCCATCTGAAAACTGTGATCTCAGGTTCAGGAGGACAGGCAGCCTCTCTGGAGAGAAGGAATGGGTGACGTTTCAGGTCGAGACGCTTCTTCAGACTGAGAGTCGGGGGAAAGGGAAACAAGAGATATGGTCGGTGATGTAGAAAGACATAGAACAAATTAATGAAAGATATGCAAAAATGTAATGATGATAAAGAAAACATGCCATTGTTAGCTGTTTGCTAGGTGAGAACGTGAAGCTGGTGTGACTTGGGTGGGGGAAATAATGGAGAGAGAGGGAATGCAGGGGTTACTTGAAGTTAGATAAATCAATATACATACCACTGGCTTGTAAACTGCCTAAGCAAAATACGAGATCTGATCATCCAATTTGCATTTAGCCTCACTCTGACATTGGAGGAAGTCTAGGACAGATTGTGGGAATGGGAAGGGGAATTAAAGTGTTTGGTAACCAGAAGATCAGGTATGTCCAAGATGACTGAGCAAAGGTGTTCAGCAAAACAATCAGCCAGACCCTATACCTCCCTCAACTCTGTCCAGGGACACCAACAGTCAGTTTACACCTGTATGGTCATGAGTGGCCGCCCAAAGAGTCATACCTTTTTCTGATCGCCACTGGATTTTTAACATTTTGAAATTTTTCAGCGACCTGCTGCAACTATGACAGGTCCTGGCAGTCACCAAAAACTGGGACAGGCCTATAACTCCGTTTGTTTTTTTGCATGCACGACTTGTTGGTTCAACATCTGTGAGTCAGCTGAGTGGCCAACATTTTCTCTTTTCATACAGTGCATTCAGAAAGTATTCAGACCCCTTTACTTTTTTTCACATTTTGTTACATTACAGCCTTATTCTAAAATGGATTAAAATCTTTTTTTAAATCAATCTACAATCTATAATAAAAAAGTGAAAACAGGTGTTTAGAAATTTTTGCAAAGTAATTAAAACAAAATAACTGAAATATCACATTCACATAAGTATTCAGACCCTTTACTCAGTACTTTGTTGAGGCACCTTTGGCAGCAATTACTGCCTCAAGTCTTTTTGGGTATGACACTACTAGCTTAGCACACCTGCATTTGGGTATTTCTCCTATTCTTCTCTGCAGATCCTCTCAAATCTGTCAGGTTGGATGGGGATGTCAATGCTCAGCTATTTTCAGGTCCCTCCAGAGATGTTCAATCAGGTTCAATTCCAGGTTCTGGCTGGGTCACTCAAGGACATTCACATACTTCTCATGAAGCCACTCCTGCATTGGCTTGGCTGTGTGCTTTGTCCTGTTGGAAGGTGAACCTCTGCCCCAGTCTGACATCCTGAATGCTCTGGAACAGGGTTTCATCAAGGATCTCTCTGTACTTTGCTCCATTCATTTTTCCCTCAATCCTGACTAGTCTCCCAGTTCCTGCCACTGAAAAACATCCCCACTGCATGATGCTGCTACCACTATGCTTCACCATAGGTATGGTATTGGCCAGTTGATGAGCAGTGCCTGGTTTTCTCCAGACATGACACTTGGCATTCAGGTCAAATAATTCAATCTTGGTTTCATCAGACTAGAGAATCTTGTTTCTTATGCCTTTTGGTAAACTCCATGCAGGCTGTCATGTGCCTTCTACTGAGGAATGGCTTCCATCTGGCCACTCTGCCATAGAGGCCTGATTGGTGGAGTGCTGCAGATATAGTTGTCCTTCTGGAAGTTTCTCCCATCTTCACAGAGGAACTCTGTCAGTGTGACCATCAGATTCTTGGTCACCTCCCTGACCAAGGCCCTTCTCCCCCAATTGCTCAGTTTGGCCAGGCAACCAGCTCTTGGTGGTTCCAAAGTTCTTCCATTTAAGAATGACAGAAGCCACTGTGCTCTTCAGGACCTGCAATGCTGCAGAAATTGTTTCATATCAACCCCCAGATCTGTGTTTCAACACAATCCTGTCAAAGAGGTCTACAGAAGAAATTCCTTTATCTTCATGGCTTAGCTTTTGCTCTGACATGCACTGTGGGACCTTATATAGACAGGTGTGTGCCTTTCCAAATCATGTCCAATCAATTTAATTTACCACTGGTGGATTCCAATCAAGGTGTAGAAACATCTCAAGGATAATCAATTAAAACAGGATGCACCTAAGCTTAATTTTGATTGTCATAGCAAAGGGTCTGAAGGCTTATGTAAATGTGATATTTCAGTTATTTATTTTTAATTTCTTTGCAAACATTTCTAAACACCTGTTTTTCCTTTTTTATTATGGGGTATTATGTGTAGATTGATGATTTAAAAAAATGAATTTAATCCATTTTAGAATAAGGCTGCAACGTAACAAAATGTGGAAAAAGTGAAGGGGTCTGAATACTTTCTGAATGCACTGTATAACTAACTATAAATTGGTCAAATTTAGGTTGGGAATATGTATTTAACAGGGTGCTGGGTTTCCAGCTATCCACAATCTATATTAATATTTGGATGAGTGAATCAAGTATGATTTAATTTAGTTTACCATGCTAGGTAAGAAGGATGCAGGTTCCTTTATGGGATATAGACAAACTAAGTGAATGGATATGGATTTGACAATCGATGTATATTTTCTGATATATTTCACAGAAATTTAGAAAAAGCAGAGTGCTTACTATTGGTGGTTCAGAAGGGAACTATTGACATTTAGCTTCCCACAGGAAGTATGCCAGACATTGTAGCCATCTCTATAAACCATTTATAAGACAATTTTGGGGACATACAAACTGCTATATCAATGCAAACGTTCCTTCATTATATCTCTGGATGATTTTATTCAAAGCTTTGTATCCACTTCCTGAGAATGTTCTATTTGTTAAATCTTTCTTTTGAAGTGGCAGTGCGGGCTTTTAACTACAGAGAATGAACAATGTTATTGGAGAAGAGGAGATGGGAATATATGAAGATGTTGATCATTTAATGTAATTTATTGAGATCAGAGGGGGAGTTTTAAACCAACCTTCTCTGTGACAAACTGTAGTGTATTAGGGTACTTGCAGAAGACATCTGACAATAATATCAAGTGGCCAATTAATCTTCACACCTGCATATCTTTGGAGGTGGGAGGAAAACCGGACCGCCCAGGTGAAACCCACTGCACAGTGACAATGCACAAACTCCATATAGAACGCATCAGAGGTCAGGATTGAATCTGGCTCTCTACAGCTGTGATGCTGCACCAGCCAGCTGCCTAGCTTGTCTGGACTATAGAAATTGAATTGATAGAAATCTGAGGCAATCTCAGTATTTTCCAAATGTTGATTCCTCTCCATCTGTTTGTTGGCATATTTCTCTCTTGGAGTGACAGAAAAAAACACCCCAATTAGTGCTTGCAAAATGTAAATGAGAAAAGCATGCCTGTTTGTTGATATTGGAAAATGATTCTCCTGGTTGTGGAGGTTATTAATGGTGTGCAGTTCTGTTCAAGTGGATGCCTGTCCAAAACTGTTTCTCTTTCAAAGATTGTTGGTTGGTGGCCAAACTTTCTAGTCTATCTGCCTCTAGTCTAGATTTGTTCTCAACCTTTCCTTCTCCCGTGACTCTCAGTCTGAAGAAAGGTCTCAACCAGAAACGTCACCTATTCCTTTTAGTTTTGTTCTTTTTTTAGTTTAGAAGTACACCGCGGAAACAGGCCCTTCGGCCCAAGCGATCCCTGCACACTAACGCTATCTCATCCACACTAGGGACAATTTACTATTTTTACCAAAGCCATTTAATCTACAAACCTTTAGAGTGTGGGAGTAAACCGGAGCACCCGGTACGGGATCATGTACAAACTCCATACAGACAGCACCCATAGTCAGGACCATGTGGTCATAAGTGATAGGAGTAGAATTAGGCCATTTGGCCCATCAAGCCTACCCCGCCATTCATTCATGGCTGATCTATCTCTCCCTCCTAACCACATTTTCCTGCTTTCTCCCCATAACCTCTGATCTGTATTAATCAAGAATCTATCAATCTCTGCCTTAATCTACTGAACCCAGGCCTCTGGCGCTTTAAGGCAGTAAAGGGCCTGTCCCACTTACGCGACTTTTCAGCAAACTGTCTGCGATCTTCAAGCTCGGGGGCACTAGCCTGAAAAACTGCGAGCTGGATCGACCATCAGCACAGAAAACACACACACAAACACACACAAACACATCGCAAAGGCGGGGGCCAGGGAAAGCAGGGGTGCGCTGTCTGAAATTCATACAGTGCAAAGCCAAGGTGATATCCGCGATGAACAGGAAGGTTAAAGACGGCTAGCACAGTGTACGGTAAGTCCTTTAAAAGAGCGGGGGGGTGGGGGGTGGAGGGGAGAAGGGGAGAGAAGGAGTGGAAACACTTTTAAGAAGACAGACTGCTTTTAATAAGCCAAAGATACACAGCTGTGAAGTTTAGTGGGCATTTAACATTACCGATCAGTTTTCCTTGGTTCTGAAAACACGTGCTCATTGGCCCCCCAATGAGCCAATTAAAATGCCTGGTCAGCAAAGGAGATTACCTACGACTACCACGACCACCTACAACAACATGGCGGCCCCACTACCACTGCACTACAAGTTCAAAAGTATCGATTTTCTCCGTGCCGACCAATTTTTGGTCGCAGTAAATGTTTCAACATGTTAAAACATTTTTTGCGATCAAACTGAGGCCAAGAGTAGTAACCACTATGCGGGAACTCCTCTCGACCATGAAGGAGACTTACCAAAGACCACCTATGACCATGTGTCGACCATGCTGTGAGCTTGTGGGTGAACGCAGAGTCTCCAAAACTCGCAAATAAGGTCGCCTTAGTGGGACAGGCCCTAAATTCTATCACTGCACCACCGTACAGCCACCATTTCTCCAGAGATGCTGACTGACCCGCTGTTACTCCAGCAAGTTGCGACTATCTAGTCTATCTGACTGTCAGACTGGCTCAGCAGCCATTCGTGATCTCTGTCCTGCTGCACTGCATTTGCTCACCATCTCATGTTGTTCCGGTTTTTCCTACCCAACATGCTGCCGCATTCCCTCCTGACATTCCTATATACCCATATCGGATTTAAATCAATACTCTTGAAAGAAATGATAACATTATATAAAATATATCTTTATTAAATCAATTGTAAATTAGCATGTGTGCACATCGCAATAATAATAGCATAGCATTTACTCAAAATATACAAATTTTACATCAATGGCTGTTTCCTTACGGGGTATGCACTGAAGCACTAGTGAAGCTTATATGGACTTCAGCCAGTAAGTAATACATCAAGTAATACATCAGAATGATTATATGAGCAATTAAGACAATTGCTTAAATAAAATGTTTATATAATCCCCTTACCAAATAAAATTTGGTGCATCTGCCTTGGAGGTGTCCAATGAAAGAGTGTGCTGGAATACACATCACATTAAGAATACATGCTGCTTTTAATAAGTGTAAGTAATAGGTTTGTGCTTATGCTTTTGCTTTACACTTATGATTTTAATAAGTATAAGTGACATCCTTTATATTGCACATGGCTGTACATGCACAATGGAAGAACAATGTTCCTTGATGTGTACTGAAAGTTGCACAAGTATGTTGCTGAGCACCTATGATAGCTTAAACTGTTTACACTGAAGCCTTACTTTGAACGGCATCTTAAAATATTACAAACTTAGATGTTACAAATCAATACAATTCTTTGAAAGTTTAGACATTTGTTGCCAAATTAAAAAAATGAGTCATTACCTTCATGTATTAGCTTGCTGTGATTTTAAAAGATCATGCACATATTTTACAATGTACAAAAGTCAACAAATGCAATTCTTATAAACTAAAATTTATTAAACAACATTACATATTTTTTAAACAAAGAATTATTTTCACCATATGTCCAACATGCTCTTTCCGAATTACGGGATACTTTGATTTGCATTTTCTTCGCTATATGACTTTATAGACTGCGCTGTTTCAGAGTTCGTGTTTGTCATCATTCCAGCAATGTACACTGCAGTACTTGAATGGAGTATGTGATATTCACAACAGATGAGTGTCAGGATGCTAAAAGCAGAATGGAATTTACTTCTCTCAACTTCAAATGCCTCAAGGGCCTGTCCCACTTACGCAACTTTTTTGGCGACTGCCGGCACCGGTCATAGGTCGTTGCAGGTCGGCGGAAATTTTCAATGTTGAAAATTCAGCAGCGACCAGACACTACGACTCTTTGGGAAACTGAGGAGACTACTCACAACCATACAGGTGACACCCTGACGACATGTCGCGGGGTGAAGCCTATATAGTCGTGAGTTGTCGCCCAAAGAGCCGTACCTTGTTCTGGTCGCCGCTGGATTTTCAACATGTTGAATATTTTTGGCGACCTGTAACGACCTATGACGGTTGCCGGCAGTCACCGAAAAAGTCGCGTAAGTGGGACAGACCCTTCAAGCTTCTTAGCACATATAAGCCCTACTTAATCATGTTGTAAAATTGCTGATTGTAGAACCTTCTTATCATTCCAAGAGGTCCAGCTGATGGTTTGAAGAAATGAAGCTGGTAACAATGTTGGTACATTCATTCTTAACCAGCTGAAAATTTACTCTTATCTTGCAGTCAAATGTAAATGCCACATACTGAGGATGGTGAAGACTGTATTGTAAATGGCCTTGAGTGAGTGTGGTTAATGTACCTTGAGGCTCAAAAACACCAAAGCCTGTGAAGTCATCTCTGCTTAATGTTATTTTATTGCAAGATGGACTTACACAGATTTCTAAATGGACTTCGACCTGTAGCATGCTGTGGCAGATTGTCAATAGTGAACTGACCTGAAATGTTATTATATTTACAAGCTGTCCATTTGGATACATAAACATAAAGCAAAGTTTATTACTATTTTGTCAGTTTTCATAAAGTTGATTAACAAGTCTCTCAATAACTGTTCCTACATTTGGTCATCATTCTTTTAACAAGGTGCACAAAGTAGAGTCTTAAATATATTTCAGTTTGCGATGTCTCCTTGGTTAATTCTGCAGCATTAAAAAAACAATTGTTGTGATGAGGCTCTCAATGTTAACATTTATTATCCATTCCTATTGCCCTTGGGAATATGGTGGTAGTCTACCTTCTTGAACTGCTGCGGTCCTTCTAGTGATGTATCCCCAGTGTGCTGCTGGAAAAGGAGCCCCGGGATTAAAACTAAGGGACAATGCATGAGGAGCAATATGTTTCACAGTCAGTAAGTGAAATCTTCAGTGAAGTGAAGTCACAGTGCCTCAATGAAGTTTACTATGCTTACACAACAATCGTTGCATTTTAGTACTTACTACTGAATTGTACACAAAATAAAGAATTTCACTGGATCCAAGTACATGTGGCAATAAAGTACTACTGATCCATAATGTGCCTTGGAGAGAACCTTTAGATGGTGGCATTCCCTACCTACCCACTGCCCTTGACTTTTTAACGGTTAGAGCTTGTTTATTTGGAAGGTGATATAGGAGCAGCCTTGGTGAGTGGTTGCAGTTTGTTATAATCATGGAGAATATAGAATGCTAATGGAGATAAACAGCAATGTTCATGGTGGTGGCAGGGTGGCAATAAGTGAACAGGTTTGACCTGGATGGTACCAATCTTCCTGAGTAGGATGTATTCTGTCATTCTCCCAGATGTTGGTGGAAGAAGATGGAAAGGCTTTAGGAGGCAAAGGATTGAATCATTCCATGCAGTTACTCTTTTTGTTATCCACTCTTGTAGCCTAAACATTTATGTGTCTGAGCAAAACACAAAGTGCGAGAGGAGCTCAGCGGGCCAGGTAGCATCTGGGGAAGGAATGGACAGGCAACATTTTGGATCGGGAACCTTCTTCAGACCTTGTAGGCTGTTGGTTCAGTTATGTCTTTGTTGAATGATAATCCAAACATGCTAATTATTTGCAAGTTGGCAAAGCTTTGTTATTGGACGTCAATTGGGTTGGAAGAAGTACAAAACAGATTCACCTTAAAGATAAAGGAGCAGAGATTTGAACCAGGAGAATGGATTACATGAATTTGGTAGCATTCTCTTAGATATAGGAGATTAATGCGTGATCTGATCGAGGTGTTTAAAATGTTTAAAGAATGTTTCAGTTGGTATTTCCTCTAATAGGCAACTCAAGTACACAATAATCTTTGAGTTAGGAACAGGAAGGGAAACATTATGTGACAACACATTAAGAATCTGAAAATAACTCAAAATAGGCTATATATATATATATATCAGGATATTTGTGACTTTTCATTAGGTAAGGGTAGAAAATATTATTCAGAAAGGCTGCTAAGTAGAGTTGAGGTGGACATCAGCAATGATCTATCTTAGTGGTGGAGTATGTATGATTATCTGTTAGAATTGCCAATCGTTTAGTACATTGCTTTGTCAAGTTAGCTTTATTACAACACAATTGAATTTCTATTGATCTTAGACTGTAGGAAAATAATGCTAAATACTGAAATTTCACCACTAGTATTAACTAGTAGCATATTCAGAAGTTTAACAGGCAAATACCTGCTTCAATCTGTGGGTGAACAGATAGGAGAGATAGAATTGTGGGCAGTGATAAAAGGTCTGGAAGCAGGAGAAAATAATGTTCTGAAGGTTTAATTGCAGAAAGCCAGGCCTATTCACATTTAAGATCTAGGATATTCTGGCCATCGACACAGATATTGTAGAGTGGCTGAGACAGAGATAGTGCTGAGCTAGGTATTTGAAGTTGACAATGCAACTTAATGTGCCAACCTGTCCTGCTGTTCTTCTTCAACTTTATCCCATTCAGTCTTTCACAGACTTAGTGTGTAGATGAGGAATAGGGGGCAGGACATAGATTTGAGAGCTCTATTGCAACAGTGCAGAAATGGAAAGAAGTAAACACAATTTTCTGACTTGGACTGGATGTAAAATAGTAGAAACAGGAGAGGAAGGTTGGGAAGTGCTTGATGCAATCTATCGATATGTAGTGATAAACATCTATACTATCTGTGCATCTCTTGTTCTGATCTTCTTGCATCTGGACCAAAGTACAATCAAGATGAGAATGATTAATGGATTTCTTGGCAAGATGGGCAGCAAGGATGGAGGTGAGGGAATTATTAATCAGTTAATCAATAGCTACAAAAGAGCTTTTTCACAAAACCATATTCTCAATTCTTAATGTCTTGTAAACTCAGCCAAACTCCCTTTACCACCCAGGTGATTGGCAAGGAAAGGTTTTATTGCAATACCAGGGTAGAATTTGGGTACTGGAATCATTGTAGTCTCAAACAGAAACTAAGATATTGCAAAAGCTTATGACATTGTGTGGAAATATTTAGAGATTCCCCCACATCACACCCCACTAAAACATCCTTGAACATTCAAAATCAGTCCAGGAGACCATGACAACTGTTAATCATTTCTAAGAGATGATTGCTTGCCTAGTTGGTTCTCGTTCCTCTTTGGAGGAACGTGGAGGTGCTGCTTACATATTCTGAAGCCCCACCATTCGCTAGAAGAAGAATTGCTTTACATTTGACCTGCATCTACTTTCAAGTGGTTTAAATGCAATTCATCTTCTTCCTATTCGGCATTACAACCCTTTAATTGTTTTACACATCCAAAGCATTAGTCTGGATGAAGGAGATACCCAGAAAATTGAGGTCTGAATGTGTCAATCTTCATCCCTTCTACCCAATGCCAATGCCAATAGCTATTTTATATCTACACAACGTTATAAAATGGTTGGCATGCATGTGGTTAATAAATTAGAGAATTTCACGAAATATATTCAACATTTCTCAGGCATCACCCTAAGTGAAGTAGCAATAATGGAAAGTTAGAACAGACAGGTATATATACACACTGGTGATTTCTCTTGAAAAACGTGTTTTTGCACGGAGAATGAAGAGTTTTCCATTGTATTTGGTGGAGGGCCAAGGATATTTGTCCCATATTATTAAACAATGAAGCAAACATTGTGACTTTTATTTAACTTTTCTTTGTCAGCCAACACCATATAGTCTTACAACTAATGGAACATAACCTAAACTGAAGAAACAGGTCTGCCATTCTTCTCTTGTAAAGCAGACCTTGAGTAATTTTCATGTCAACCGAACAAAATGATGTATTATGAACATCAAGGCACAAAATGAAACAAAAGGCGAAAGTAAGAAAAATCATGACGCATTAAAGTCCTCATCTTCATATTTAAACGGCATCGTTTTGTGTTCTGCTCATTGTTCGCTGTCCAGTGCTGGGCCATTCATCATTGTGCGTTCATGCGATGACTTTATCGTCGATGCTTGAGTGCTCTTTGGCATGCTGAATACATCCCCACTGGCCTGTTCCGGCTTAGTCTTGACGAAGATGTTCCTCATAGTGGACTGGAAATTGTTAGTGACAAAGCAGTAGACAATTGGGTCCAAACAGCTGTTAAGGCTACTCAGGGTCACCGTGACATGGTACACAATTAGGCTGATGTGATCCGGGATATCAGGGTTGATGTAGATCACAACCTGCCGGACATGAAAGGGTGTGAAACAGATCATGAAAATAACCAGGACCGTGACTAAAAGTTGGACAGCTCTCATGCGCCTTTCTCTGCTCTGCTGCATTAGGTTTGGCTTGGCAAGGGCACACATGATCCTAATGGTGAAGCCCGTGATGATCAATAGAGGCAGAAAGTACTCAAACACAGTCAGAGCGAAGAACTTAGACAGGCAGCACGCAGCATACTTGATTGCTGTGCTGAGTATAGAATAGGTAACAATGATGGCAAAGAGCCAGATAAAGACACAAATCCCTTTGGCATAGTGGGGGTTCCTCCACTTGCGTGATGCTTCAGCCTGAACGATGGCAAGGTATCTGTCAACACAGATACAGGTCAGGAACAGAATGCTGCAGTACATGTTCACAAAGTAGCTGAATATGTGCACAAATGAGCATGTCTGGCATTTGCCACCACTGCAATACATTATTATCCTGGTCAATAAGGAGAAACCAACCATCAAATCCGTGATTACCAGGTTTACAGTGTAGATGACAGATGTGGTTTTAGTCTTGGTGCGAAAGCAGAAAACATACAATGCAACGCTGTTGAGGACAATGCCAACCACAAATATGAGAACATTCGTTATCATCAAGGCTAGCCACAGACTGTAGTAATCATTGTAAAGAACTTCATCGAGATGCGCTAGTATATTTAGGTATGCCTCCTTGTGGGTGTCATTTCCATCGCCATGGATACTCGTGTTAGCAAGACTTTGTCCAGCTGTTGCACTCGGCATAGTTGACCTGCAACAGAATAAAAAACATTTCAGTGAATTTAACTGATGTTCACCAAGTAATTTACATCAAATGGAGTAATTTGGCTTTTATAAACAGCAGAGCCAGCATCATCAAGGGCACACACCACACTGGCCACACTTTCATTTCACTCTTGCTATTGGGAGGAAGGTGTAGGAGTCTGAAAACCGTGACCTTCAGGTTCAAATACAGCTTCTTCCCAACTTTCATCAGGCTCTTGGACATTACAAACACCAAACAAACTTCGAACTACGAATTGTCTTGGTTGCACTAGGGACATTGAGCTTTCATTGGGTTTAATATTGGGTTTGAAGAAAGAATAAAAATGTTTATTGTGTTATATATGAGTACTGTTTACAGACCTGTTTTGCTGCTGCAAGTAAGAATTTCATTGTTCCGTTTTTGGTACATATGATAATCAAACACTCTTACCTCTTGAGATTGCTTGTTCATATTAGCAATTTCTTCATTCTAATTCTATTGAGTAATTTAGTACGTTCTCAGCTCTGTAGTTTTTTATCTGACTGGACAAAGTTCAAAATTACCCGCAGTGGCTTCTTAACATATTTCACGTTTTTAGTTGTTTCATGATAATCTCTGCCTAGGTCAGTTTATGTGGCCATTCCTGATTCCATTTGAGCTGAATAGCTTTCTCAAAGTTTTCTGAGGGTGTTTAAGAATCTGTCACACTGGAGTTATGCATTGTAACTATTGAACTTGTATTTAATCATCAGTTATTATCTTTGTACCTAAAAGGTAAAGAAACCCAATGCATTTTGAGTTTGGTGAGGTTCTTCCACCAGGTCACTCTGGCGTAGTTGCTTGTGCTGTTAAATCTACAGTCCAAGACTCAGAGAGGCTCTTTGAACCACAACAAGCCAGACCCGGCAACAATTCCAAATATCCTTGCCTAAAGGACATCAGCAACAGTACATTCATGAAAAGCAGAATAAACTTTTTTTTAATGATTCTATGAATATGACTTACTCATAGTCCTGCTCATCCACCATTTGCTGGCTTATCATGTCTTCAGACTTCTACCCTCACTCTACTAACTCTCCAAGAACCTAAACCTATGCCATCATTGACTCCTCTACCAGTGGAATTCGATGCCTATTCTTCACTCCATTCTAACACAGGGGAACAGAGTTTAGGGTATCGGGTAGGTTTTCCTTGGTAGGTATGGCCTGCTGCATATGCTAGGTCTCTGTTTCAGGATCACTGTTCTCCTTTTCAATGCTAAGGAACAGATAGCGGTATATCTCAATTTGCTGCCCGCACTAAGCTGGAATGTAGATGAACTAGAATGGATGAGAGCATAAAATTGCAAAGAATATTAGTTTAGTTTAGTTTATTGTCACATGTACCGAGGTACAGTGAAAAGCTTTTGTTGCATGCTAACCAGTCAACGGAGAGACTACACATGATTACATCTCAGTCATCCACAGTGTACAAATACATGACTTGATTGTAATCATGTATAGTCTTTTCGCTGACTGGTTAACATGCAACAGAAGCTTTTCACTGTACCCGGGTACACATCACTTTGAACTAAACTAAATTAAATTAATTTTCTGTTCAACTTTATGCTCACATCCATTTAATTTCATCTGCATTCCAGCATAATGCGGGCAGGAACTGAGATATACCTTTATCTGTACTGACTGTCATTTATTTACTATTGTCATTTAATTTCAGCAACAACATTAATAAATTGAGTGAGTGGACAGACGATACTTTGTGGTCACTTGTACCTAGGTACAGTGCCATTCTTTGTTTTTGCATACACAGTACACAAAAGAGTCACCATGAAGGCCCAGGTAAAGTTACAAAAAGTGCTCATCCCTACTTTGTCAGCCGCCCTCCCCCCCCACGCCTTGTCCACCTTTGTTCTCAGCAGTTGCCCATGCCATGCTGGGTCCCCCTTAGTTCTCTGCGGTCCCCCACACTGAGTCCCTCTTTGTTCTTAGCGGCGCTCCACCTATCGGCCCAACCTCAAACTCGCAGCTTCGACCTTGGCGCTGCACACAGAGGGAGTTAAACACATTGGACCTAAGGAAGTAAATTTAGATCAAAGCAAACCCGAGGTCTCCCAACGAAACAAACACTGAAAATCACTAAAAGTTAATGGAAGGATACATAAATAATTCAAATAGCCAATGAAAAACGGCCATTGTTAAGAACGCTGGTTTAGGGTGAGACAAAAATGTGTTTACTGCTGTATAAAATCCAGTAAGTCTCCATCTGGAATTTTGAATTAAATTTTGGGCACTAAGCATCAGGAGGTTATTTTAATCTTAGAGTTCATGCAAGATAAATGTGACAAAATATGAGAACTGGCTACACAGTCAAGTCTTGCATTCTTTTGGATAAAGATAATTGAATAGTGATTTAATTAAGAGGGTGAATAAAGAATTTAATTATTTAATTGACAGTAGGGTGGCAAATGTTGTACCATTATTAAGATCCTGAATCAGTGGTGGGTAAGTTACTGCAGTGGATTCTGAGGGACGGGATCGACCAGCATTTGGATAGACAAGGACTAACTAGGAATATTCAGCATTGATTTGTCATGGGAAATGAGCCACACAAATCTGTTATAGCTAACCAAGGGGATTGATTGGATAGGGCAGTAGACGTATATATGGACTCAAGCACGATGTTTGACGAAGTTTCTATGTTTCTATGATAGGGTAATGAAGAAAGCAGACAGAAAAAGCTGGAGTAACTCAGCGGGTCAGGCAGCATCTCTGGAGAAAAGGAATTTGGCTTGCTGGCATTCATCAGTCAAGGCATTGAGTACAGAAGTTCAATATTATAATTATAGTCAATCAGTTCAACTGTGGCTTTGGCAAGTTCACAACTTAGTTTTAACTATCAACTGTAGGTTGGCTTTATACATTTTGTTATAATTATGCAAGCTGGGAGATGTGTTTAGAGAGATACAGCATGGAAACAGGCCCTTCGGCCCACCAAGGCCATGCCGACTATCGATCATCGGTTCCTACTAATTCTATGTTATCCCACTTTAGCATCCACTCCCTACACATTAGGGGTAATTTACAGAGATCAATTAACCAACAAATTCACACATCTTGGGGATGTGGTATGAAACCGGAGCACCCAGAGAAAATCACGCGGTCACAGGGAGAACGTACAAACTCCACAGACAGCATCCAAGATCAGGATTGAACCCGGGTCTCTGGTGTTGTGAGGCAGCACTTATAGCAACTGCAGCACTTGTGCTGCCCCACTGTATGTTGCTCCAGCAAGATTTGGTTCACAGTATTCTCATTGCTTGAGTATATATATGCACTAGAGGATGGTTATCAAACATTCCCTACATAGATTGCTGGATGGAAATTCATAAGCCTTATGTCTGTCCATGAACTTCAAACCACGGGGCATCAGATACTGACGTAACAATGATTTCTGGCCAGGATTACTGATCTTTAGTATTAGCTTTTGCCTTGCAATGAATACGACACTGTTTGCAGCTATAGTCAACATGTGCTGCAGAGCGAAGAGAGTGCCCCGACATTAATAATTTTCCCAGCAACGATCAACTTAAAACATGCTCAGGATCACTTTGAAGTGTGGCTGCTTTTCAATGCCAATCAGATTTTATTTGTCATGGCCATAGTTTAATTTGTGTTTTTTTTGGATTGAAAAGTTTGTATATGTCAAAATCCAGACTTTCCTAAAAAGGAAATTTGATTATCCATATTGAATTTGCAGCACCAGAGCAACTTAAATGATGCAGTCTGTCAGAATCCATTGCTTCTGTTTACAGAGTGTCTGCGAAAAAGTCTCCAAGAGTGGATAGAGATGCATCGTGAATATATTTATCTTTTTGCTGCCAAGATTTGCAGAGTACAGTGGCGCAGTGTTAGAGTTGCTGCCTTACAGAGTCAGAGGCCAGGGTATGACCTAACTATGGGTGCTGTGTGTACGGAGTTTGTACGTTCGTCCCTGAGACTGTGAGTTTTCTTCGGATGCTCTGGCTTCCAAAGAGATACAGGTTTGTAGGTTGATTGGCTTCTGCAAAATGGAAATTATCCCTAGTGTGTAGAATAGTGCTAGCATACAGGGTGATCGCTGGTTAGCACGGACTCGCTGAGCCGAAGGGCCCAGTTCCACGCAATATCTCTAAAGTCTAAAGTGTAAAGGTTTGTGCTAAATTTGTTAATATCAGCCAATACAGCAATTGCATGGTTTGAAAGAAGCTCAGGAACACCCTATAAAATTCCTCCTTGCTGCTAAGATTCATTCATGATGAATAAATACTGGAGGAGATTGGTACGTGTTCTCAATACTCCAGAACTAGTCAGTACTTCCAAGGATAATTTGATACAAAATTACTCCAGAATGTCAGCTATTTCCAGAGGTACTGAGTTTCAGAATCATTCCAAAACTGTAACTGTTTCCAGAGATTATTAGTTACAGTCATAGTCACAGAGCATGATACAGTCCCGTTGGTCCAATTCGTCCATGCCGACTAAAATGCCTAATCTAATATAATCCCATTTGTCCACCTTTGACCCATATCCTTCTAAACCTTTCCTATCCATGTACCAACCCAATTATCTTTTTAATGCTGTTACAGTACCTGCCTCATATACCCACCGCCCTCTGAGGGAAATGTTGCTCCTGTGAAATCTTGGGCCTCTCACCTTAAACCTACGTGTTCTGATTCTTGATTCCCTACACTGGATAAAAGAGTCTGCATTCACCCTATCTATTTCCCTCACGATTTTATACACCCTTGTTAGATTATTCCTCAGCCACCTGTGCTCCAAGGAATAAAGGAATAAAGTGCTTTAAGGAATCAAATAGAGCTGTAGAGAGAGGCCTGCCCAACCTCTCCCTACAGCTCAGGCCCTTGTGTCAGAATATCTTCAGATTGTCAGCATATCCGAGAGATATCCAAGAGATATTGGGGCTATTTCAGCGTGCGAGTATTTCGGGATTTTCCTGCAATATTAAAGATGATTATCGATTATTAAAGGTGTTATAGCAGTGCATTTGGAAAGCAGTGACAGGATTGGTCAAAGTCAGCATGGATTTATGAAGGGGAAATCATGCTTGACTAGTCTTCTGGCTTTTTTGAGAATGTAACAAATAGAATGGATAAGGGAGAGCCAGTGGATGTGGTGTATCTGGACTTTCAAAAGCCTTTGACAAGGTCCCATACAAGAGATTGATGTGCAAAATTAGAGCACATGGTATTGTGGGTTGGGTATTGGCATGGATAGAGAACTGGTTGGCAGACAGGAAGCAAAGAGTAGGAATTAACGGGTCCTTTTCAGAATGGCAGGCAGTGACTAGTGGGGTGCCACAAAGCTCGGTGCTGGGACCCCAGTTAATTACAATATATATTAATGATTTAGATGAGGAAATTAACGATTTAGACGAGGCTATCTCCCAGTTTGCCGATGACACAAAGCTGGGTGGCAGTGTGAGCTGCGATGAGGATGCTATGAGGCTGCAAGGTGACTTGGATAGGTTGGGTGTGTGGGCAGATGCATGGCAGATGCAGTATAATGTGGATTAATGTGAGGTTATCCACTTCGTTAGAAAGAACAGGAAGGCAGATTATTATCTGAAAGGTGTCAGATTAGGAAAAGGGGAGGTGCAACGAGACCTGGGTTTGTTTGTACATCAGTCACTGAAAGTAAGCATGCAGGTACAGCAGGCAGTAAAGAAAGCTAATGGCATGTTGGCCGTCATTGCGAGAGTATTTGATTATAGATGCAAGGAGGTCTATTGCAGTTGTACAGGGCCCTGGTGAGACTGCACCTGGTGTATTGTGAGCAATTTTGGTCTCCTAATTTGAGGAGGGACATTATGGCTATTGAGGGAGTGTAGCATAGGTTCACGAGATTAATTCCCGGGATGGCGGAACTGACATATGATGAAAGAATGGGTCGACTTGGCTTGTATTCACGGAAATTTAGAAAGATGAAAAGAGATCTCATAGAAATATAAAATTCTTAAAGGATTGGACAGGCTAGATGCAGGAAAAATGTTCCCGGTGTTGGGGGAGTCCAGAACCAGGGGTTACAGTCTAAGAATAAGGGGTAGGCCATTTAGGACTGAGATGAGGAAAATCTTTTTCACCCAGAGAGTTGTGAATCTGTGGAATTCTCTGCCACAGAAGGCAGTGGAGGCCACTTCACCGGATGTTTTCGAGAGGGAGTTAGATTTAGGTCAGGTCTAAAGATCTTGGGATATGGGGAAAAAGCAGGAACTGCGCATTGATTTTAGATGATCAGCCATGATCATATTGAATGCTGGTGCTGGATCGAAGGGCTGAATGGCCTACACCTGCACCTATTTTTCTGTTCTATGTTCTATGTTCTAATAATATGGAGCAGAATTACTTCTGAACATCAATACATTCATGGCATAAGACCTGAAATCAGTTCTAACTTAAAGGGTCCCGACCAGAAATGTTACCCATCCTTTTTCTCCAGAGATGCTGCTGACCCATTGAGTTACTCTAGCACTTTGTGTCTATCTATGGTTCCACTAACCAGTTTTGGAAAGGTTCTGGGCCGAGCCCATTCATTTTAATGGATGAATTTTGACCACCTGGCTCTCTGACACCAACCCTGAAGGGAAGCTCAGGAATGGATAGGAGAGATTGGGGAAGCAGTGGAGATCACTTCCGCAACAGGGGATCTGAATGTGTGGCTGAGTAGTTGGTGTAGCGGGCAGGGATTGAGATTTGTACGTCATGAGAATCTCTTCTGGGGCAGGGTCACCTGCACAAAAGGGACGGGTTGCACCTTAATTGGAAGGGGACTGGCATTCTGGCAGGCATGTTTACTCATCTTACATGGGTGGGTTTAAACTAAAAAGTGGGGGGGGGGGGGGGGGGTGGAGTCAACAACCTGGAAACGTACCCGTGTAGCTAACGGGAAAGAGAGTGTAGGAAAGGTCACATATAAATTAACAGGGCAGGGGGATGGGGCCCAATGCAAAGAGACAGAGGACCATAAAAGGAGGACAGTAGCAAAGTGGAAGGGAGATAAGAAAAACTAACCTGAAAGCTTTATGCCTTCAAGCGAGGAGCATTTGAATTAAGATGGATGAATTGAATGCGCAGTTAGTCGTTAAGGGACATGATATAGTTGGAATCACGGAGACATGGCTCCAGGATGACCATGGCTGGGAGCTAAACAGGCAGGGTATTCGATATTCATGAAGGATAGACAGAAAGGAAGAGGAGGTGGGGTGCCATTGCTGGTTAAAGAGGAGATTAATGCAAGGAGCAAGGAGAGTCATTAGCTTGGATGCTGTAGAATCGATATGGGTAGAACTGCGATATAGTCAAGGGCAGAAAACTCTTGTTGGAGTTGTACAGTGCATTGAGAAAGTATTCAGACCCCTTCACTTTTTCAACATTTTGTTACGTTACAGCCTTATTTTAAAATGGATTAAATTCTTTTTTTAATCATCAATCTACACACAATACCCCAGAATGAAGAAGCGAAAACAGGTGTTTAGAAATGTTTGCAAAGTATTTTAAAAGAACTAACTGAAATATTATAAATATTCAGACCCTTTGCTATGACACTCAAAATTGAGCTTAGGCTCATCCTATTTCCATTGATTATCCTTGAGATGTTTCTACAACTTGATTGGAGTCCACGGGGTGGAAGATTGCAACCTTGACGTGGTCTGCCCTGTTTCGACTAATGCACTCAACCCAACGTGCACAAACGGAAGAATAAATAGAACAAGTTGTCCAACAACTTTAGGCTGTGCACGCCACACGAAAGAAGAAGATTGGAGTCCACCAGTGGTAAATTAAATTGATTTTTTTCATGATTTGGAAAGGCACACACCTGTCTATATAAGATCCCACAGTTGACACTGCATGTCAGAGCAAAAACCAAGCCATGAAGATGAAGGAATTGTCCGTAGACCTCCAAGACAGGATTGTGTCAAGGCATAGATCTGGGGAAGGGTATAAAACAATTTCTGCAGCATTGCAGGTCCCAAAGAGCACAGTGGCCTCCGTCATTCTTAAATGGAAGACATTTGGAACCACCAGGACCCTTCATAAAGCTGGCCGCCCGGCCAAACTGAGCAATCGGGGGAGAAGGGCCTTGGTCAGGGAGGTGACCAAATACCCGATGGTCACTCTGACAAAGTTCCAGAGTTCCTCTGTGGAGATGGGAGAAATGTCCTGAAGGACAACTATATTTGCAGCAATCCACCAATTAGGCCTTTTTGGTAGAGTGGCCAGAAGGAAGCCACTCCTCAGTAAAAGGCACATGATGGCCTGCTTGGAGTTTTCCAAAAGGTATGAGAAACCAGATGAAAGCAAGATTGAACTCTTTGGCCTGAATGCCAAACGTCACATCTTTAGGAAACCAGGCAACGCTCATCACCTGGCCAATACCATACCAATGGTGAAGCATGGTGGTGGCAGCATCATGCTGTGGGGATGTTTTTCAGCGGCAGGAACTGGGAGACTAGTCAGGATCGAGGGAAAGATGAACAGAGCAAAGTACAGAGAGATCCTTGATGAAAATCTGCTCCAGAGCATTCTGGACCTCAGACTGGGGCGGAAGTTCACCTTCCAATAGGACAACAACCCTAAGCATACAGCCAAGACAACACAGGAGTGGCTTCATGAGAAGTCTGTGAATGTCCTTGAGTGGCTGAGCCTGAGCCCGGACTTGAACCCGATCGAACATCTCTGGAGGGACCTCAAAGTAGCTGTGCATCAGCGCTCCTCATCCAACCTGACAGAGCTTGAGAGGATCTGCAGAGAAGAATGAGGGAAATGACCCACGTACAGGTATGCCAAGCGTGTGGCGTCATACTCAAGAAGACTTGAGGCAATAATACCTGCCAAAGGTTCTTCAATAAAGTACCTAGTAAAGGGTATGAATACTTATGTAAATGTGATTTTTCAGTTATTTCTATTTAATTAAGACCACACCTGGAGTATTGTGTGCAGTTTTGGTCCCCTAATTTGAGGAAGGACATTCTTGCTATTGATGGAGTGCAGTGTAGGTTTACAGGGTTAATTCCCGGGATGGCGGGACTGTCATATGCTGAGAGAATGGAGCGGATGGGTTTGTACACTCTGGAGTTTAGAAGGACTTTTTCTCACAGAGAGTTGTGAGTCTGTGGAATTCGCTGCCTCAGAGGGTGGTGGAGGTAGGTTCTCTGGATGCTCTCTTGAGAGCTAGATAGGGCTCTTAAAAATAGTGGAGTCATGGGGAGAAGGCAGGAACGGGGTACTGATTGGGGATGATCAGCTATGATAATATTGAATGGTGGTGCTGGCTCCAAGGGCCAAATGGCCTACTCCTGCATCTATTTTCTATTGTCTAATTACTTTGCAAAAATGTCTAAACACCTGTTTTCACTTTTTTTTTCATAGATTGTAGATCGATGATAATTTTTTTTTAATCCATTTTAGGATAAGGCTGTAATGTAACAAAATGTGGAAAAAGTGAAGGGGTCTGAATACTTTCTGAATGCACTTTAATTGTATAACCTGGCCACAACTAAACTGTTTGCTTTGTTGAAAATGCATTCCTGTGGAGTGAGTGAAACATAGAAAATAGGTGCAGGTGTAGGCCATTTGGCCCTTTGAGCCAGCACCACCATTCAATATGATTAAGGCTAATCATCAAAATCAGTACCCCGTTCTGGCTTTTCCCCCATATCCTTTGATTCCCTTTAAACTCACATGGGCCCCATTTCCCCACTCCCTTCAAACTCACAGGGGCCCCATTATAATGATCCCTTTAAACTCACCAGGGTATGTTTTCCAGAATTACCTTTAGGTTTATTGAGGGCATGAGGCTGCAGTAAATGGTAATATATTTAAACCAATATGTATAAGGTTTATCTGTGTTTGATCTCGCTCGAACGGACTCTCAGTAGTGGTCTGCCTCGCACCTTTCCTGGATGTAGAATGCCGAATTACCAGGTTCTATCATCCAAGGAGTATCCAATTAAGTGGCTGTGGCTGCAAATGGCAAGTAGGTCTCGACTTGTCACTATCAAAAGGTTTTGAAATGTTTATGAATGTCTCTGTTGTTGACATCAAGCAACTATTCAAATAAATGTAAATAATTATGCCAAAAGGGATTAATTTAACAATACCTGCACTTGGCTTTTCCGACAGGGTCGGTGGCCCCAGAATGGGGTCATGATTATTACCTCAGTCAACACTGGTAAAAAGATGAAGGGTTGCATGTGATTTGGTAGGTTAAATGAGTTGTCATCTAAACTCCTCTCATTTTTAACCTCTAAATTTGCTTAGCACACATGGAAATCTGAGAAGTTTTTAAGGTGAGAAGATTTTGTCAACTTTATTCAAGTATCTTAAAAATTCAAAATTCATTACCACATCCACTCTTCGCCAAAGCTGCAAGTGCAGGAGGTGCTGTTTAAAAAACATTTCAATCATAGATTCATACAGCATTGAAACAAGCACTTTGACCCAACTTGCCCACACCACCCAACATGCCCCATCTACACTAGTCACACCTGCCTGTGTTTGGCCCTTATCACTCAATACCTATCCTATCATTGTATCTATCTAAATGTTTCTTAAAATGTTGTGATAGTACCTGTGCTCAACTATCTCTTCCGGCAGCTCGTTCCATACAACCACCACCCTTTCTGTAAAAAGATTACCCCTTAGGTTTCTATTAAATCTTTCCCCCCTTACTTTAAAGCTATTTCCTCTGGTTCTCAATTCCCCTACTCTGTGTGTTTACTCGATCTCTGTGCGTTTACTCGATCTATTCCTTTCATTATTTTGTTCACCTCTATAAAATCACCCCAGCATTCTCCTGAGTTGTAAGTTATAGCGTCTTAGCCTGCTCAACCTCTCCCAATAGCTCAGGCCCACGAGTCCTGGGAACATCCTTGTAAATCTTTGGACACTTTTCAGCTTGATATCTTTCCTATAAAATGGTGTCCAAAACTGAACGCAATCTTAAGACTGAAGAAGGGTATCGGCCCGAAACGCCATCCATTCCTTCTCGCCAGAGATGCTGCCTGTCCTGTTGGATTACTCCAGCATTTTGTGTCTACCTTCACAATAATCTTAAGTGTGGCCTCGCCAGAGTCTTGTATAACCGCAAAATGACCCCCCCCCCCCCCAACTAACATCTACACTAATCATGGGGTGGGCTTTGTTGGAAAGAATTACTTTAGCAATTCAAAGCAAGCTCTGCAGGTACTGTTGAACCAATATCCAGCACTGGGGGATAGAATAAGCACAGTATACTGCTTCAAAATATCAGTAAATAGCCCTGATTGCATTAATCAAAATAATGTAATTTTCAAAAGTCTGAGAACAGTGGAGTCAAATGGTTGATGGTTGGAAATTCCTTATGGAATACAAGGAGCTCTCACTTGGTTTACCTCACCCCTATCACTTTATAATCAGGTTGAATGACCGTACAATTGTTATGCTTGGAGTGTCTCCAGTAAACTAACTGAAGCACATGGGCACTTTAGTTTGGTCTGTTTTGAACCCATTTCCCACGTAAAATGCAGTAGATTATCTTTCGCCACTATAATGGTACACAACCATTGTGGGAAAATAAGCACAGCCAGTAGTAGAACTGAGGCTCCAGATGAGCTGGGAGGAATGGGCTGATGTGTCTGTGTTTACATGCAGTGGGAGATTGTCCTGTGACTCAAGACAGGAAGCTGGTAAAGTAAATGAAAAGAGGAAATAACTGTTCTTTTTAAAGTATTTATATTTTGTTAATCCTTCTAATCAATTAGATTAAAGTTTCTCAGGAGGATTAAGGCCTAATCTGAAAAGAATTTTCCATATTTTTCCTGATTTTTGGCAGATTTGTGCTCAATTCCCAACTGAACACCCCCTGTTGATCAAATACCAAGTATCTGATGACGAAGTGCTTGAATTAGCTATGCAGGAATTACCTGTAGCAACTTGCCAACAGAATTTATCCTCTTTTTCTGCAAGGAAATACATGTTAAAATGTTGGCCACATTGCTGCCTTACTATGCCAGGGACCCAGGTTCCATGCTGACCATGGGTACTGTCTGTACAGACTTTGTATGTTCTCCGGTTTCCTCCATTACACCAAAGACATAGATTTGCAGGTTAATTGGCTTTGTAATTGTAGATTATCCCTATTTTGTGTAGGAGAGTGTTAATGTGTGGGGATCGCTGGTCGGTGCAGACTCGGTGGGCTGTAAGGCCTGTTTCCACGCTGTATCTCTAAACTAAACTAAATTTAACTACAATAAACTAAACTAGGAGCCATTAATAGACAATTCCTATGTATATCATCAACCAATCTGTTACATAATTTGCCTCCATAAATCATTTGTTTTAGTAATGCTAGATTCTCAAACAAATGAATTTTTCGGTGTTTTTAAATCTCCCACGTTGTGCGCTATTAATGTCCCTACACATCTGTGACTGCTTCTTCCAGTTTCTTTAGGGACACATGTTTTGCTTCACTGAACAATAACAAGTAAGTTACCAACTATTATTGGCTATTTATTTTATCTGCCTCCCTCTAACTAGAAACAATTTGCTTTTTGGAATGAAAGAGAGAAAAATTCCCAGTCAAAGCAGACTTTGATCATCCCATGATTACATTTTAAAACAATTACATCAAATATATCATCAATTATTTTCTGTCCTTTCTGGACTTTCTCAAAACAAGTGCTCTTAGGTAGTGTTGAGAGGTTTAAGAGATCATCAATGCCAGGGGAATAAAACAACGTAAATTATTGGAGGTCATGATTGTGTAGAAACAGTTAGAGGCCACTCAAAGTCCTTGCATGGATTGCAAAGAACTGTTAGTATTTCTCAGAGAGAGTGCCAACAGGTTAATGAGTGCTTGATGGTTGGCGTGGACTGCAGGGCCTGGTTCTATGCTGTATGCAAGAGTTACGTTCTATGCAAATACACAAGTCCCAAACCTGTCGGCCAATCTCTGCTGGTGAACTTCTGGATGTTTATTGCTGCCGTGCTCCATGTGGGGTCGACTGATGGAGTAAGAAATGACTGGAGTTTCTTTGTGTTAAAAATCAGTAATCTGTTTGCTAATCTATTCCGGCAGAGATTCTGCCAGTTCATTCATTAAAATGGGGGGTTTATAAAATGTAAGAATAGAAAGGTAAGAATAAGTTAAGTTACTTTTTTTTTAAATTGTAGAAACATGGAACTGCAGATGTAAATTGCTCGTTTCAAAGCTTCCCCCCAGTCTAGTTTCAGTAAAAACACTGTATCAAGCACCTGAACAACTAATCTTTATTTTAACAAAAGCGCAATTACAGTTCAACTACTGTACCTATCCCACCGTGGGCTCGATCCTTGTATCTGCCTGATTAAGCCCTCTAGGCCTTGCACAAGCAGAGACACTCCAGAAGGTCACGCAGTCACAAGTGTTCTCCCAGAAGATCGACGCAGGGCCTCGTGGTAGCGAACTTTTATAGGTCCCTGGACCTTGAGGGGTCGAACCACATGGGGGTGGTCTCTTTATAATCCAATTACAGATATTGATTAACCCCATACATAACTGACGTTTCCCTAACCCAATAATACAGAGGCCAATACATTGTATTCAAACAGGGCTCCTTGAAGGAAGCAAACCATACAACATTTACCCTGATCTGCAAGAAACCCAGACAAGGCTCAATAACTCATCCAATCAACATTCAGTAACATAAAGCTTTGCAACATTATTTACAATAAGGTGTATGTCTGTTTTGCAGTCATCCAATCCATTCTATGCATTTTGCACATAATTGACAGGGTCTGTAGATGTTCTTATTCTTTTCCTGCAGCTTGGATCTAGGCTCTAGACAAACTGGCACCGCTCTGCAGCTTGCCCCAGTTCCACAGAGACCACTTTCAAATTGACCAAATCTCCCAGCAGCCCTGAAGCTTTTATCCCATTTTAGAGTCCTAGCCTCTCCAATCTGGCCAGGATTAACATTCCTTCCTTTTTATCATATATGATAACCTATTATTTATGATAACTAAATAGTCCAATAATCAGCGAACCAGATATACATAAGTGTGTCCATTACATTTTCCATCTATCAGCAACAAAAGATGATATTTCTTCCCAGAATCTTATCAAGCTTCTCAGGTTTTCGTGGGCGTAGCTTCACAATTTACGTCTGATGAGTCTTCACCTCCCGAGTTTTCGTGGGTGCCTCCATCCGTGTTGTTGCCTATTCTTCCATTCCTTTCCATAGTCAAACCTAAAACCTAAAATTTCTGAAAAACTTGGAACAAAGCAAGTTACCATCATGCACCCATGCTTCCCCATACATTCACTATAGTTCTATTTCACTAAAACCTATTATATCTCTATCACTGTATCCATATTCCTATTCTGTTCCCTAATATACTCTTTACTATCCTAGGATCAACACTAATCAGCCCTCTTCATATTCACTCGATGTTATAATATGTATATCTGATGATGGGTTCTCATATAAATTTCAGCTGGGTTCAGTGCAGATTTCCCCACAGGCGTAACTCTAATTTAAAGCAAATCATGAAAAGTGTTCCCTATTCAACCAAATTCAGTCTCAGCCTTCAATTTACTATTTTAATTTTAGTGTCCATCTCATCCTTCTCATTCCACAGCATTGTGACCGATAACACAATTCCATTCCAATTCCTGTAGAATTTCCATCTGTTCAAATTTAAACAATCAATTTCCATATGCTGTCAATATCATCATAAATCCAATTAAGAATGCCGAATCCAGGGACAATTTCTTTCCATCTTGATAATAGAAGCCACTTTACCATCAAGGGTTAAACAATTTAAACCCATTGGTAAATATGCATTGGCTCTACTATTCCTACCCCCATTCAATTTTCTCCCTCAAATTCACTAGATCTCTCCTCCAGTACTTCTCCTTACTATGCTGACTCTTTACTATGTTGGCTCCGTTCTCAGTCCAGCGGTTCTTGCTTCTACTAGTTCCTTTTATCTCTAAGTAACCCTTCTGGATGGTTAGTATTGACTTTCCGAGGGGAACCCATACATTTTCAGTCTACCTCATCTTTTTATACTACCACCTTATGTTTCCAGGGTATGTCTTAATTCCCGATATTGGCTAGGGTCTGTTCCTTCCTTGATAGTAACTAAATAGTCAAGTCCCATCTTTGACTATCCTCCTATGGGTGAGAAAAGAGAAGAATGCCAGATTAACAGTCAATTCTCTAACAATGTTTAAGACTGTATCCCTTAGGCCCTCTTTAAATTAATTTACTTATACCTAAATTTTGGCGCAAAGTAAGTATTTTGCCCCGAACCACAGAGGAATATTTTTATTCAGTTCTTCCAAAAGGAGCTTGTCCCAATAGTCATTACAAGTTGTCAGTGTCATTTCTTTAGGGAAGATTAGATAGTATTCTTTACTTTCCTTCCTTTTCTTTCTTCAAAAGCTAGATGATATTAAAGTTGGGCACTAGGGTAGGTCCTCTTCTTTTCTGGTTTCAGTTTCAATTTCAAGGGAGTAGGGATACCGAGGAGCTCTGTCTCCATGTGGTTGCCTTCCGAAATTGGTCTTAAAGGGGCAGGATCATATCATTTCCTCCTGCTAGCTGATTCCTGTTTCTGGGGAGCTACATTACCTTTGCTGTCTTCTGCCCATTCTCAAGGTGTCTGTATAGTGTTTACCTTACTCCCCAGATAGTATGTCGTCGATATACTGTCCTGCAGGCACAAACTCAGTAACACGCTAATATAATATTTTCTTTCCCCATTCCCATACCTCCTGCACAATAAGTTTGTTTCTTCTCTCCCTAGTGCCATTTCCATTCCTTAGTTACTAATCCTTCTCACGCCAGCTATTATGTTCCTTTTCTTACTTTCTTTATTGCCCCTTGGTTTTTCTTCCATCCTGCTATGTTCTGCCTTCTTACACCTTACTCCAATGACCTAATTGGGTGCAGTTGAAACAAGCTCCTTGATTTACAATCTTCTTTGCTCTCTCTTGCTTCTTTGCTATATTTAAGAGGGCGTTAGCTATATTTAAGAGGGCGTTAGATGTGGCACTTGTGGCTAAAGGGATCAGGGGGTATGGAGAGAAGGCAGGTACGGGATACTGAGTTGGATGATCAGCCATGATCACATTGAATGGCGGTGCAGGCTCGAAGGGCCGAATGGCCTACTCCTGCACCTATTTTCTATGTTTCTATGTCTATGTTTCTATCTCTAATTTGTTCATAATCCTGGAAATCCCTTCTTTGACCCCTCTTTCACTCGCTCTTTCGTTGGGCAGGCCCGACTCCAATGTCCCATCCCCCCACAAGTATAGCATTGATTAGGCAGCATGGTTAGTTTTTATCTACCCCTTGGTTCCATTGGAATGGGTTCTAAATTGGGAGTGTAGTGGTGATAACAATCTGAGTAATTTGGAACCCTAATTTTTCCCAATCCATAATTTTCCGGTACTCTGGGAATCCATGGTTCAGAGTTAGATCTTGGCAATTCTTTCTTGGTTATGCGTTCACTTTCTCTTCAAGTTACTGGTTCCTACACCTCCTTCCAATAGTGCCTCACAGCTCTGGCCATTTGACTGGCTCTGTCCTCAGACCTAACTGTTTATAGTCAATGCCTACTATGTTCTATGTGCTAAAGCAAAGCAAGAATTTCATTGTCCTATCAGGGACACATGACAATAAACTCACTTGAACTTGAACCAATTTCTGTTATCAGTTCTAATTAAATCCGCTACTTCAGTGGGGAGATGGGGTGGAAGATTGCAACCTTCACGTGGTCCGCCCTGTTTCGACTAATGCAATCAACTCGATGTGCACAAACGGAAGATCAAATAGAACAAGTTGTCCAACAACTTTAGGTTGTGCACGCCACATGAAAGAATAAGAAGTGGGGAGATGATTCAATAAGATAACACAATACTGAGGGGAACTTGCTCCATTCTGATAGTCTAAATCACCTGATTGGTCTATATATATATATTTGAAAAGCGGTCTAGAAATTTGTCTGCTCTTTCACCCCTTTCAGGTCTTATATCCAGCTGGAGTAATTATCCATTGTATGGTCTCCCACAAATCCCGGGAATCTGCATGATATACACGCATTGTGGTTCTTAAATAATCTATATAGGCAGCAGGTGACTTCTTCCTATCAGGGATTCTGTTTAGTACAACCATTATTTCATGGGGCTTCCATGGAGTATGGACATCTGTGGCACGGGGATTATTCATACTTACTGCACAGGCTGAAGCCGTTGTACCTATCCCTTCCCTTACTGGTAACTGCCTATGGGATACCTGTTTAATAGTAAGATCGAACAAGAACTTATCAGTTTGAAGTTTGATCTTGATTTTATGGTGATTACGTGAAGAACCCTGTCTAGACCGCATGCGCGTCAATCTTCAAAGCAGCGGTATGAAATCATAAATAACAATCACCGAAGTGACATCGTAAGGTGCGTGACTTGAGAACTACCAGATGATCTTTCTGAGAGAGGGTTGGGCGTGGCGGGCACATAATCACCAACGTAACTCCTCACAAAATCAAGATCAAACTTCAAACTGGTAAGTTATCATTTAATCTTACTATGTAACTTCGGAGTCACATGAGTGATTCTGTGAAGAGTTCGAAGCTTTGTGATTTCATGCCACAGATCGAAATCTCGGCGTCTCACTGCATCGATTGACTCAGGATGAGTGAATAATCTAAATGCATTAGCATGATATTGATTTACATGTATTAATGGTTTACATCAATAAAGAAATCAATAGCAACCCCTGAAACTCGGGGGAGGCTAAAGTGGACGCAAACAGAATGGGCAAAACCGCTGGCCAGTAACCGACCTACGGAAAAAAATGTAAAAAACAATTTAGTTGACCATCCTGCGGTCGCGAGGATATGGTCGATGGGCATGTCCATTGCCCTGGCCGCTGACGTTGATGTTGACCTGGTGGAATGAGATATACAATCGTCAGTGTTAATACCTGCATAACCCAGAACCTGCTGCAGCCACCTTGAAATAGTCTAAACGGACCTTCCTTTGTGTAGTTGTTTGTTGATTAATAAACAATGCCACACTTCTTAGGATTCTGGTGGCCTTGATAACATAGACGTGAGACCATGGGGTATCCGAAAAAAGATCTTAAATCATGCCACCCCTGGTCTGCTCTGCTTGTGTAGATCAGAATGTAAAATATAATGGCACCTGCAGCCAATTCCATCCTATCTAGCCATAGCGTTTGCAATGTTTGCTGATATTAGTGTCATATCTGAGGATGTAGCTGGAACCCCTTGGTGAAGTAATGTTCACACATTTTCAATAACCAACTGCATATTCTTGTAGTGGGAGAACTTGTGTCAAGATCTCTTTAACAACTCGATATCCGGGTTGAACCTGGCAGAGTAGTTCCCGTTTGTTGCAGCTGTTGTGTCTCTATAACTGAATAATTGTCAAATACCATTTAAGAATGAACTTGAAAATGTCAGTAATCTGTACCGTATTAATATGACATTAACATTTAAACAAATCACTTCCAATCCCCTCAATAGGAATGTATTGCTTTTTTGGATGCTATCCCTGCACTCTGCAGTGAGCACATTCATGGCTTGATGTGACAACCCGAGCCATAAGTCAATCCATTCAAAATGTGTAAGTCAATAATGTTTTATTATGCAAAGGCCGGTCTCCTAAAACACAGTTTGAACCAGCAAGTTTTAGTTTTTTGGAATACCCGTATACTGTTGTATTATTACGCCTGATGAAGCAGGCAACATGGCTGCTTAGCCAGTCCGAAATCACGAACCCAAACGAGGTCTTGCTGACTGTTTTAAGTCATGGCTAATAAGGCAAAATGGAGGAAGACATAAAAGAACATTCCTCCTTTTGTAGCGAGAATGTATTTCTCCGCACTGTTGTGCCACATAGTTTTGCAATCAGTGAATAAACATGAAACCAACATGTCAATATTCGATGTAACATTGAACCATACTTTCATAATACTTTGAGATCCAATACCTATTCTGTGTTGTCATCGATCTGAACTGGATGATACACCAGTGGCAAAGGAGATTAGGTAAATTTTTACAGGATACTTTTACTTGATTGCCATGTGACTAACATATGTCACCATCGTAGAGTGGCAACTTGAAATTATGTATGTAGAATATGTATATTCGCTCAATAGCCCCTTACCCATGGGGTGCATCTAGTGTATATATTTAGTTGATATCAACAATTGAAGAATTGGCAACTCATGCAAATCTCCAATACCTCCAACCAGAGATGGTATTTGGACTTCTCACCTTAGAGTCCTTAACATCAGTTTGTAATAACTGAATTAAACCGACCAAACTACTGGAGCGAGGTTCAAGTTCAAGTTAAAGTTCAAATGAGTTTATTGTCATGTTCAGCAATGCAGAATACTGTTTTCTCATCATTGTGACTGAGGTAGCTTCAGCTGACAATAGCATAAGGTTGTTAACAATGGTCTAATTTTCCGTTGAGAGGTTGCTACTTACACAATATCAGTTCCTTGATTTGCTCAGCTGAAACACAGCTACTATATTGCCAATTACTCTTAATGAAAATAAAAGTCAGTTTTATAACAGGTTGCTGTTAACTCCAATCT
The DNA here is from genome assembly GCA_963514005.1 of Raja brachyura. Next base: position 63,036,595 of record OY740784.1, read on the forward strand.
CTTGCCACAGGGCGGAGTCAAGGCTAATTAATAACTAAAGATAAATCCCAATGAACAACGGACAGTTTATCCCATTCCGCAATGTTTTACTGTTATAAGTACAGTTATATTGTCTTTGATAACCTTTGTAATGGGAATTGCATAGCATGGATCTTTGAGACCCTTATGAATTTGTTGTAGTCAGGAAATAGGTTATCATATTCGGAAAGTTCATATGCCCGACACTCTCCATTTTTCATAATAACATGCCTTATTCCATGGGTGGTTTGCATGAAAACTTTTGCCCAATTCCCAAACCTTAACTTTAAAAAATAACCCTGACCATAATCCAAACTTGCTTGGAATGCTACGACTGTGCCTCAACCAGATGATTTTATCCTTTGTGTGTTGCACAAAACAAATGTAAATATTACAACTTGTGAATGGTGCAACTGGTGCACTTACCCATATTTTGGAAGTGCTAGACCCATTATGTTGAGTAGGATTGGTAAGGTGCATGGAATTTCTGAGCTATCATGCTGCCCCCAGCTCCAGTGAACCACGTACTGCCGATGAGCACCTGGGGTGCGTCCTGAAACAATGATTTTTGCCCATCTGCCAGGTATTCTTCCCCTGTTGAATAGGCCTACCTGAATAACAGATTCGGCGGCTGGCTCTCACATCCCCCTCTTGGCGCTGTTCCCTGCTGGCACATATGTGCTTTAGTTTGTTCTATTGACTTTTTTAGAGCCTGGAGTCAGTTATATCTTGACATTTTGCTCTTCCCTCCTCAGAGAGAGCATTAGTAGGCAGCCCTAAACAGGCGCTGCCGCAGGATACCTATACTGAAAAGAACCCATTTGGACCTATACCCAAATGGAATATTCTGCTGGGATAGCAACTTTGTTGTCAGGAAAAACGTACCTCTGACACGTGCCCCTCATCCCTTGGGGTATGCCCCATGGCCATACCCTGAGACTCAGTGTCAGCAGGATACTGACCCGTCTTGGTCTCTGCCTCCAAGAGGGAGACCTGTAACAGCTCTGTAACTGGAGCTGCTGGTGTGGCCTGCAGAAGGGGAAATTCTGTCTCACCCTACCATCAGAGTCGGTGTCTGAACTAATCCTCATCTATGAAGGTACTATCAAACAGTTCTCTACTAGCTACTGCTGACGCCTTTTTTGTTCAGGATGGCGCTGACACTCCTCCTGTTGGGGTGTGCCCTACTGCAGCACTGTATGCAACAGTTGCTGTATTTGGGATAGTTGTTTCAAATGCACTATCCAGCCCCAGTGAAGAATCATCCCCCAACTCCGTGGGCCTTGCTATCCAGCCCCGGTGGAGAATCATCTCCCGACTCAGTGGGCGTAGCAGATTTATGTGTGAACTTGAGCAACCCTGTCCTACGCGTTGCTGGCACCACCTCTCATAAAGGCTGGCACTTTTTGACATGAAACAGCCCTGTACCAGGCGCTGCTAGCACGGCTCTCCCATAGGCTGGTAATGTCACAAGTGAAACACCCCTGTAACAGGCTCTACTGGCATGGCTCTGCCTTAGGCCGGCACTTTCATACATGAAGCAGCCCTGTCAGGCACTGATGGTGTGCCCTGTCCCATAGGCCCGCACTATTACAGTGTAAGCTCACTAAATCAAAATTTGTAGTGTACAGCTTTACCTGTGAAAGGTTAAAACAATTTTAACCCTTCACAGCAACTTGTGCTAAACAACAAGGATTTCATTGTCAGAGACATATGACAATAACTTTTTATGACTTTAACTTTGCCTTTAGCTTTTAACTTTAAGAAAAACTCTATAACATACATACATTTTATTATTAAGAGAAAACCCTTGTAGCCTGACTCACCTGAGTCAAAATAGGGCTGAATGAGTCCAATTTTATTCCTTGCCTGGGGACCAACGTCTGTGAGCCGCTGACCGCACTGTCAGCGACTCTGGTGTTATTTCCTTGCCGTTCCATGGCATCCCCTCAGGCTGGGAGCCGCTGACTGCCGCTGACTGCCTTGTTAGTGGCTCCTTATCTCACAAACCGATATTTTTTATGGTTATCCACTTCCGTAGTCGGACTGGGTTTCCCCACAGTCCATAACCGGCACACTCGTCAGACTGCGAAACTGGCAGGAAAACCTCTGTTGAAAGGTTCCTGCCTGAAAAAACCCTGGTAAGTAAAAATGAACTTACCTTCTAGGTTTAACTTACCGCCGGCAGGAGCTGTGTCCTGCCATTCTGGTGCTTGCGCAAGTGCGGCTGACATACTGACGCGCATGTGGCCTAGACGGGGTTCTTCACGGAATCACTCACGTGACTCCGAAGTAAAATTTGTAAGTTTTCAGTTACATCAAAATCTATCTTGGTATCTTCAATCACTGTCTCACCTTCAGATGAATCTTCCCATTCGCTAGGGGTTTCCCGATACTGCCCAAATAAATAATTCCTTGTCCTTTCTACCCGTATAATCTGTCTAAGTTGTGGCTCACAAAAATACTCTGGCGGTTGCACTATATCTAACATACCTTCCTTTTCTCTAAACACCAGAGCTAATCTTTTTGTTCTACTCTGGGTGCTATAAGCCACTGGACGGTCTATCAAAGATGGCGTGGATAGAATCAAAGAATCTGGTACCTCAGTATCTGCTGTTGGTAGCGTCTGTTCAGATGTAGAATCTGCAGGAGTTGTTATAGATTCTGCAGACCTAAAATATTTATTATGGACACAAGTCATACACGGTGCTAGTGAAGCCTGGGAAACGCAAGAGGAACATGGCAGAAGCTGTGAACTTCCACTAGCGTTAACATTTGTCCACTCTTCCAAATATTCATATCCTTCCCCCTAGAAGTCAGCACTAACCATCGGATTCCTAATCTTTAATTCTACAAGGACTAATTTTCTTCTTCAAGGAAATTTGCCTTTCCCTTGTTCTGTGTGTTTCCCTCCTGTCCTTCCTACTGCCAGGACATCAATCTACTTTACGTTTTTTTAGTTAGATTCCAAGTTTAGCAATAGTTTTTTCCCAACTAGCCTTTCTCTTATCCTCCTTATTCGCCTTCTGTTCCTCGAAATATTTTCTCCATAACTCTATTAATTCTTTTGCACTTTCATTATTACTATGCCGTTCTATGTTCTAATGCCCCCCGGCGGCCATAGCTTGTTTCCTAATTTCTTATTAAACGCTCCTGATAAATTTCTTAATTTCTCTGCCTTGTGAGGAAACTCATTACACATTAGTTGCAATGGGCTCTTTTCCTCTCCTGTTACATCTTTATTTACATTATTCCCCATGCTTCTTATCAACCAAAACAGAATTCCTAAATCCTTCCCTTACTTCCCTAAATTTATCAAACTCACTCCTAAACAAAGGCTAATGACTCAAAGCGTTTGCATCCTCACAACTTTTTACTTCTTTGCTCCACCAATCCTACTCTCCCATTCAAATTATTCTCCTATCTCCCACACGTCCACACCCTTACAACTTTCTCAATCCCCAATCATTCAAGGATCAGAGTACTCCAGGTAACAATCAAACTCCTCCATGCACAATCAAACACATTCTCACGCTCATTTAATCCTCAATTGAAACACCCGAAAATGATCTTCAGACATGCAAGTAACACAGTACACAAGCAGGATAACATGCTACCTATTACTATCAGGTACAACCACACTTCTAAACAAACCACAAGCATTTGTTTATTATAAATCACGCACTCTAAGAGATCCTCCTCGTGGCGCAATCGGTCAGCGGAATGACTTCTCCCCCGACACAGCGATCGAAAGAGTACAGTCCCTGATTGAACCACGACTCAGATTCTCACAATACTATGCTCTAAATAAAGTCAAATATCTAACTCTCAAACACACTTTTACTTCAAGTATCTAAATCTGTAAACAGTCACACAAGCAGCAATACAAACAACGGTCCATGAGTTTAACACAATCTAAATCTTAACCTCTAACTATTATCTTTTGAGATTTATTCACACACACGGACTAGTTACACAATTTAGATCCAATAACAATACAGAAAACTAGATTTTTACAACTACCAAGATGATTTAAAGCACTAGCGCACAGTTTACAAACACTCGATCTCGACGCCGCGTCACGCTTTTATCACTCAATGAACCTCTCCCTCTGATACTGAAGATTTTCCCCTTCCTAGGTTACTCTTTGTGAGGGATACTACTCCTTAAATGACTACTTTTCCTCCTGAATGTTACTATCCTACCAAGACTCGACTTCTATAGGGGGACCTCAATCCCTCCTCTCTAAGTTCGACAGAATTGAGGGTACCCTTCGCATTCGGATTACTTTTCACCAAGTAAACCAGGTTCCCATCTCTCAGGTACTCATCGCTATCAGGTACTAATCAATCAGAGGGTTACTATTCATTGTTGATCAGCCGCTATTCGGAATCGATCACGGACATGCACCAACTCCGAAGTTCTATATACAGGAATTCAAATTCCACTTGACGGGCAGAACTTCTGTGTGAAATTTTGTATTTGGAAATTTGACTGCTAATCTAGACTCGTTCTTGAACTCCTAGTTTAATGCGTATCCCTCCTCATACATGGGCACTCGAATCAAATTAAAGTTGCCCAATTAAATTCTCGAAAGGACTAAAGTATTCCGGCCAATCTATACTCTGACCACCGAGCCCAGTACCTTTACAAGGTTCCTCGTCCGTGACCGAGGACTCAGACACTTTCACGCAGACACTCCTCTCTGTTGGGCACTGGGGGTTCAGCGCCTAGCCGCTTCGCGCCGGCAGTTATCGATGCAGATTTTCAGAGCGCACCTTTCCAATTCCCGCTCCCATCAAAGATCTGATCGCTACGTAGGTCAGACTTGTATTTCAATACCCTACCAATTGGATACCAAATCTATCCTTGGGCCACCCCTCGCCCAATGAAGTGCATCAGGCTCTCATTAAAGCAGCTGCAGTCTGGCAACTATGACCAGGTTTTGGGGCAATCCACACCCAGTTTTATAGTTTTATGGTCCCCTAACCCAAAGGAGTGCTAACCCCCCCCAACCCCCCCCCCCCCGCCCCACCCCCATGCTTGATAAACTCTATTCTAATGATCTCAATTAGACCCTTTCCCAAGCCGTTTCGATCTGCTCTGACTAACGAAGTGCTGAAATTCAAGGCGAAAACCACACCCTGGGTCCAATTTTCACACTCGCAATCGAAACAGCTCAACACCTACGATCGCAAACCTGTGTTTGGGGGTCTTTTGAGATCCTGGACTAGCCCCCAATGTAAATTGCTCATTCTTAGCTTCCCCCCAGTCTAGTTTCAGTCAAAAACCACTGACTCAAGCACTTGATCAACTAATCTTTATTTTAACAGAACACAATTACAGGTCAACTGCTGTACCTATCCCACCGCAGGTTCGATCCTCGTATCTGCCTGATTAAGCCCTCTAGGCCTCGCTGAAGCAGAGACACTCCAGAAGGTTATGCAGTCCCAAGCGTTCTCCCAGAAGATCGAAGCAGGACCTCATGGTAGCTGACTCGAGGGGCCGAACCACATAGGAGTGATCTCTTATCGATTAACCCCATAAATAACAGACATTTCCCTAACCCAATAACACAGAGGCGAATACATTGTATTCAAACAGGACTTCTTGAAGGAAGCAAACCTTTCAACATTTGCCGTGATCTGCAAGAAACCCAGACAAGGCTCAATACCTTATCCAATCAGCATCCAGTAACACAAAGCTTTGCAACATTATTTACAATTATTTACAAGGTGTATGTCTGGTTTGCAGTAATGAAATCCATTCTATGCATTTTGCACCTAATAGACAGGGTCTGCAGATGTTCTTATTCTTTTCCTGCAGCTTGGATCGAGGCTCTAGACAAACTGGCACCACTCTGCAGCTTTTCCCAGTTCCACAGAGAGCACTTTCAAATTGACCAAATCTCCCAGCAACCCTGAAGCTCTTACCCCATTTTAGTGTCCTAGCCTCTCCAATCTGGCCAGAATTAACACTGATGCTGGTTTACAAAAAACACACAAAGTGCTCGAATAACTCAGCGGGTCAGGCAACAACCCTGGAAAACATGGATAGGTGATGTTTCGACTCAAGATTGTCTGAAGAAAGGCCCCAACACAAAACATCATCTGTCTATATTTTCTAGGATGTTGCCAGTCCCGCTGATTTACTCCAGCACTTTGTCCTTTTTAATACAATTTTTAATTGCCCAGTTAAATTTCTACCCAGCGAGCTGTTACGTAAATGTTTACTGCCAAAAAGATTTATGATTTTCTATTAAGCAAGACATAGCTATGATTAGAACTGTTTTATATATTGAAAATTCAAAGATAATCTGTTCAATTAGTTTTTTGTTCACATCATCCAAGAATATAAAATCTTATCCGGATGCATCACAACTTATTATGGTAGCTGCTCTTCCCAAAACCAAAATAAATTTTAGAGAGTAGTGAATATGTCTCAGTCTATCATACTAACAAGCTTCCCCTCCATTGACTCCGTTTACCGTTGGCTCTGGAAAACAGCCATTATAATCAATGATCATGTACACCATATTGGTTCTCTCATCTCCCCTTTCCCATTAGGTAGAAGAGATAATAGCCTGTAAACATATGCCACCAGATTCAAGAACAGCTTCTTCCCCATTGTTATCAGAGTCTTGAACGGATCTCTCAAATGCTAACAATGAATTCTCGATCTTTCAATCCACCTCATAGTGGTCCTTAAGGGTCTTGGAGTTAATACCGAGAAGCATTGAATAGAAAAAATGATCAGCCACGATCATACTGATGGGCAGAGCAGATATGTGCAATCGAATTGTCATCTCCTTTATTCCAATAAAATGTTATCAACAAAAAAAAGCTTTAAAATATTTTAAGAGACATTGATAAATTTATGCCAAGTGCAAGAATTGGGAACATTTACCAAACTTTTTGCAAGCTTAATCTTTAGAATATGATAAATATTTTAGCAATGACTTCTAAAATCATAAAATTGTAAGCAGACATTGTTCAAATTAAATATGTGCCTGATTATGGAATGGTGAAATACTTTTGGATTTTCTACAGCTTCACAGTTATTTCCTCCCCCAGCCTCTTGCTAAGTCCAGAAAATAAATTCAAAGAGATGTCTATAATGGATAAAGGCATTCCAAAACCTTTTAGAGCCAAATAAATACTTTTGAGGTGTAGTTATTGTTGTCTTCTGGACAAACATGGCTGTGATTTTGCACACAACAAAGCTTTGTACTAAAATGGCCAGAGAAGCAGTCAGTAATGTTGGTTGAGAGATAAATGTTGACCACATTGCCAAAAATATGCTCTTCCTTAAAATAATGCCATGGTATCCATTTATCCAGAGATGATAGAACATCGAGGCATAGAGACCATTTGGCCAATTGGCTCAAGGTTGGTTTAACTTGGCATTATGGTGCAGATTGTGGGCCAAAGGTCCTGTTCTTAATGGTACTGTTCAACATTCTATGTTTGATGTATCCATTATGGTTGAAAAATAACTTCTAAGCCTAAATCGTGATTAGCTCTGTAGAGGTGTAGCTGGTAACTTTGGTTACAAGGTCAATCATGACTTATTTTTTTCTCCCTCCTAATCCCATTCTCTTGCCTTTGCCCCATAACTCTGACACCTGTTCTAATCAAAAATCTATCTCTGCCTTAAAAATATACACTGATGTCCTCTACAGCCTTCTGAGCAAAGAATTCATCAGATTCACCACCCTCTGACTAAAGACATTTCTCCTCATCTCCTTCCTAAAGGAACATCCTTTAATTCTAAGGATATGACCTCTAGTCCTAGCCTCTCCCACTAGTGGAAACATCTTCTCCACATCCACTCTACACGCTATTCTATGTCTTGTTTAACATTTTATTTGTTTATTATTTGGAATCCAGGATTTGCCAATAAGCTTTATCCATCTACAATTTCCCTTTTTGGACCAATTCGAAATCGACTATATTGGTGGGTCTAGAGTTCCATGTATTCCAGAAAGGTGAGGATGGCAGATTCCATTCACTGAACTTTCACCAATTATTTCAAAAGCTATTAATTGAAGTGTTTGAGGCAGTTTGTTGTGTTTGAGGCTACAACAACATTTAAAAGACATTTGGACAGCGATATGAATAGAAATGGTTTTAAGGGATACGTGTTAAATGGGACTAGGGTCGACAGGCATCTTGGTCAGCATGGTTGAGTTGGGCTGAAGGGCCTGTTCACGTGCTGTATGACTACATGACTCTAATTCTGTGCCCCCCGGTTCTGATACTCTTGCAAGGGGGGAGTTCATCCTTCTTATCTGCGCTGCCTATTGTAACAGGCTAAGAAGCTCTTATCTTCTGTCCAATTAAGAGAGGCATGAGAGCGTCTCAAAGATGGAGCGGTGATCTTATTCAAACATATAAGATCCGAAGGGGATTTATAAGGGTAGATGTTGTCATGTTTTCCCCAGAAGGATAGTCATGACCAAGGGGGCCATTTAAACCTGAAGTGTGGAGAAATCACTTATTTCAGAGGGCAGTAAATAGCAGTCAACATTAGCAAAAACGTGGGCCATCCTAATCATGTTCTTCCTTTATTGAGGGAGTGCAGCGTAGGTTCACCAGGTTAATTCTCGGGATGGCGGGACTGACGTATGATTAAAGAATGGGTTGACTGGGCTTGTATTCGCTGGAATTTAGGATGAGAGGGAATCTTATAGAAACACATAAAATTCTTAGAGGATTGGACAGGGTAGATGGAGGGGTGGGAGATTGCAATCTTCACGTGGTCCACCCTGTTTCGACTAATGTAATCAACCTGACGTGCACAATCAAAAGATCAAATAGAACAAGTTGACCTCCAACTTTAGGCTGTGCACGCCATACGGAAGAAGAAGAAGGGTAGATGGAAAAAAAATGTTTCCGTTGTTGGGGGAGTAGAGAAGCAGGGGTCACAGTTTAAGAATAAGGGGTAGGCCATTTAGGACTGAGATGAGGAAAAACCTTTTCACCCAGAGAGTTGTGAGTGTGGAATTTTCTGCCACAAAAGGCAGTTGATGCCAATTCACTGGATGTTTTCAAGAGAGAGTTACTGTAGATTTAGCTTTTAGGGCTAAAGGAAAAAGCCGGAACGGGGTACTGATTTTGGATGATCAGCCATGATCATATTGAATGGTGGTGCTGGCTCGAAGAGCCAAATGGCCTGCTCCTGCACCTATTACCTATGTTTTTGTATGTTGGTATCCCCTCTTCAGATTCCATTGGACAAAGCATACAAAAATCAGAAAGTGCGTACCAGTAGACTCAGGAACAACTTCTTCCTCTGTTGTTAGGTTTCTGAATGGTTCCTCCATAAGCTAAGATGCTGTCCAATTCACCTGTACCCTATTGCAGACATTGGATTTTGTCTATGGAACCATTGCCCTACAATGCTGAGAACTCCATTCTGCACCCTATATCTTCCCCTTTGCTCTACCTATTGTACTTGTGTTGGACTTGATCAAAGGTATTTTCTGATCTGACTGGATAGCATGCAAAACAAAGCTTTTCACTGTACCTTGGGACACATGTCAATAATCTAAACCTCTGCATTTCTCTGTCTCAAAGAGTGGTGGAGGCCAGGTCGTTAGACATATTTAAGGTAGAGATAAATAAATAGTTGAAGAATCGAGGAAATTAGAGTTATGGTGAATGGCATGGAAGAGGAATTGAGGACAGTATGGTTCAACTGTGATCACATTGAATGGCAGGGCAGGCTTGAAGATCCTGGTGCCCTACTCATGCTCCTATTTTCTTCTGTTCTGTGTACTTCTTGGTTCTTGTATTACCCTTTGCTTCCAGCAATTGCATCAGTTTTGGATCAAATTTACTATTCTCATTAGGATTTTACGATTTTTTCCTTTGTTGACCTTGTCAAGTGCATAACCTTTGTTCACCATCCTTGTTAAGTACACAAAATATTTAATCAGATTTGTGAAAGATAACCTCTCGTTGACACATCTGTGTTGAATGTTCCTCACCGATCTTAAATGAAGATTTATACTATCCTTCCCAGCTTGTTTTATTATTCAACATGAAAGATAGCACATGCAGCACTCTCTCAGATGTACGAGCCTAGGTTTTGTGTTCATGTTGTTGGGGCAAATGAAGGAGAGCCAATAACCTAGAGTGCTACTATGGAGTAAATTCTGACACTTTGGTTAAATTGGTCATCAATTACAAATACAATCACAAACAAAGTACATTTTATTTTATAAAAATGTCTTAACTTGGATGGATAAAAAATTCTCTTTACTCTGACTATGTCAGAGGCATAAAAATAAATACGACTTATTAGATGCGCGTTTGCACAATCAATTAAGTGATTATGACTGTTACAGAATTCTTCTCTCACATACCTAGAGACCTTTATTCTCTCCCATCTTGCAATGCTATATTGCAGATTATTGTAATTTATACTTGTAGTTTTCTGTATTCTGCAAAAGGCGGACTGTTACATTTGCCTCCAAACAGTCATGTGATACTGCATGGTCACAATCAAAACCCTTCTCCCTAAAAGGTTTATTATTCTGCATGGAGGAGATTGGAACGAGATCACTAATTCAGAAACATTTAGACAGGTACATGGATAGATTATGTTCAGAGGCATATGGGCCAAACGCAGGCAGGTGGGACAAGTGTAGATAGGGCATATTGATCGGTGTGGGCAAGTTGGGCAGAAGGGCCTGTTTCCACGGTGTATGACACTGTGACTATCACATAATTTGAGGATGTTGCCAGGACTCGAGGACCTGAGCTATAGGGAGAGGTTGGACTTTAGGACATTATTCCTTGGAGCACAGGAGGCTGAGGCGTGATCTTGTACAGGTGTATAAAATCATCAAGTTAATAAATAGTGTGAATGTCCAGGGTAAGAGAATGAAGAAAAATAAGGCATAGGTTTAAGGTGAGGGGGGAGAAATTTAATAAGAACCTGAGGGGCAATGTTTTCCCACAAGGGGTAATGGATATATGGGACAAGCTGCCAGACGTAGTGCTATAACAGCAATTCAAAGACATTTGAATGGATAGGGAAGTTTTGGAGAGATATGGACCAAACACGAGCAAATGGAACTAGCTTAAAAAGGGCATCTTGCTGGCTTGGGCTGAAGGGCCTGTTTCCATGCTCTATGTATCTATGACATCATGAAGTGAACCATTGCTGAGGTGAATGAGCACAAAATGAGGTTAAATATTTTAACAAAAATTAATGGAAGTAGACATTTAACGTAGCTAGGACATAAAAACAGAAAATGCTGGAAAGACATGCAGGTATCTGGCAGATCTGATCATAGATGCTGCCTCACTTGTTGAGTATCTTCTGGTGTTTTCTGTTTTTATCTGCAGGCCTATTTTTAAAATTTTCAGTAACAGAGTTGAAAGAAATAAGTAAGTAGACTCTCTATTATAAATAAAAAGCATAATAGACATAATTTACAAACTTCAGAATGTAAACCAATATTTTAATCTCTCACTGGATAGACCTTCCACCTCTGTGCCAGAGGTTGTTGGTTCATAACAGATTTCAGATCAATATTTAATTGGCACTAACAGGGTGAAGCATTTAAAACTGAATGCCATTGGCAGATATGAAAGATTTCAGGCACTCGATGAAGCATTATAGGTCTCTCTGATGTTCTAACTGACGTATCTATATACTTAAAAGAGAGAGAGAGAGTGTGTGTGTGTGTGTGTGTGTGTGTGTGTGTGTGTGTGTGTGTGTGTGTGTGTGTGTGTGTGTGTGTGTGTGTGTGTGTGTGTGTGTGTGTGTGTGTGTGTGTGTGTGTGTGTGTGTGTGTGTGTGTGTGTTTATTTGTTTGTGCGTTGTCACATCTTTGCGAAAAAGTAACGCGGTAATGATATAATATTTACATATTCCGGTAGACATCTTTCCCATGGAGTCCAAAATCGCCTTATCTGAAAATGTCATGCTTTATTTCTCGAGTTATTACTGAAAATGTTCAAAAATCTGACAAAACTTTGAATTTAAAAACGACTGTCTTTCGCTGATGATGTCACAATGCGTCTGCGTCGCGTGCCGTCTTCTTCATGCTGTGAGTGACGTCACCCCCCCCCCCCGACCACTCCCCCCGTTATTCAAAAGACACAGAAAGAACGAGCAAGTCGGGCCCTGTACTCGCCCCGGGTCGTTGCATGGTGGGTAGGTTGTTGGACCCTTGTATTCGGGAACCAGCCCTCCACTGTGACACCACGTCCCCCCCACCCTCAAACTCTACCCCCGCTCCCTCTCTGTCTCCCCCCTGCACCCTCTCTGCCTCCCCCCCCGCCTCCTCTGTCTCTGCCTTCTGTCTCTGTCCCCTGCCCCTGCCCTCTCTCCCTCTCCCGCCGTGCCTGCGAGTTGGGGACTACGCGTGAGTGGATAGGACGGGGGATGGGGTAAAAGGAGCGAATGAATAATATCAAGGGGGGTGGTTAGTGTGTGTGTGGGGTCTGGTTAGTATGTGTGTTATGCCGCAGGCCGCCCCCCCCCCCCGCGTTGAGCGGACGGGACCTACTTGGTCTAGTAATAAATTAAATTCCCACTACATGAGGGCAGTATTAGAAAGTTACCCAGTCGACATTAAACACAGAACATTCTTTCAATTACTTAATAAAAAGCAAAGGAAACCCCACAGGTGCTGGAAATCTGTCAATTAAACCCTTCTCCTTATATTTTATCTGTGCACTGTGGACAGCTTGATGGTTTTCATGTTTAGCTTTTTCTTTGACTGGATAGCATTGAAACATGCCTCGGTACATGTCACAATAATAAACTAAAGTCAACTAAACTGGATCGGTATGGACAAGGTGGGATGAAAAGTCTATAATTGTGCTGTAGAGCTCTATAGACTCTGTGAATTATGTAATTGTAGTCAACCAGGACTCTGTTCCCAAGAATGGAAAGGCTGCTCAACAAAAGTAGCCAAAAGCAGGCACCGTGCTACAACAGAGTTGCTGAAAACCAGCCTTCAGTGATAGTTGAGAGACAATAAAGATGACATGGTCTCCACCAAATCGACATCAGGTAACCAAAAAATAGTGGTGAATCGAAGCTCCTCTCAGCCAAAGATCATAAGGTCAAAGATCATAAGGTAATTTCAAAGTCTTTTGACTTAATCAGTAATGAGTGGAGAATATGTCGAGAAATAAAACATGAAATGTTCAGAAAAGGTGATCCCAGCCTCAACGGGAAAAATGTCAACCGGAATATGTAAAAATGTAATCGTTACCGCGTAGTTTTTTTCGCGAAGATGTAAAGACAACCACATATACACATACATATATGCACACTAATAAGATCAGAGTTTTAATAAGTATATTATTGTCCTTCCATAAAGCTTCACAATATCTTTATCTTGTTCACTCAAGATACTTGTATATATTCAGTAATTGACTTGACAAAAATGCTTAATTTGAGCACTTTCTACTGTGTACTTGCTATCACACAGACCATGTACAAACCATTTCTAAACACAACATAGTGAAAAATTGGTCACATGGGTACTAAAAGGGTACAAGCCCATTCTTATGGATGTCTCAAAAATAGACACAAAAAGCTGGAGTAACTCAGAGGGACAGGCAGCATTTTTGGCGAGAGGGAATGGGTGACGTTTTGGGTCAAGACTCTTCTTCAGACCCAAAATGTCACCCATTTCTTCTCTCCTGATATGCTGCCAGTCCCGTTGAGTAACTCCAGCTTTTTGTGTCTATGTTTGGTTTAAACCAGCATCTGCATTTCCTTATTACACACTTATATACGTCTCAGCCTTTCTTTAATAATTAAAACGCAAATGTAAGAATATAATGGGCCAGTCCCACTTAGGCGATTTTTCAGGCGACTGCCGGCGACAGTTAAGTCACAGCAGATCGCTGAAAAACCGACGTCTGGAAAGGCGACTGTCAGAGTGGAGCACACACACACAGATACACATTGTTTCCTTCACCAGCCAGTTATGCAGGCGGGGGATAAGGCAAGCAGGGGGAGCATTGTCAGAGTGAAATTCACACGGTGCAAAGCCAATGTGATACAGACACACCACGATGAACGGGAAGGTTGGTGCTGTAATTAAGACGGTGAATGCACAGTGAACGGGAAGGGTCAGTTCAGTTCAGTTTAATTTGTCATATGTAGGTTAATACAGGGTGAACGGTACAATGAAATGTATTTGAGAAGACAATGGGTCACGTCAGCAATGATATTTGCAAGGATAATATTAAGGTAAAAAAAGATAAGATAAAAGTGACATTGGTAGGTAAAAGACAATAATAAATAAAATAATCAACTTATATGATGTGTTTATGAGTTCAGAAGCCTGATGGCATGTTGATGAAAACTGTTCTTAAGTCTAGTGGTACGTGCAGCCATGCTCCAGTATCGTCTGCCTGACGGTAACGAGGAGAACAGTTGCATGCTCGGTGGCTGTGGTCCTTGATGATGCTGTGTGCCTTCGCTGTCGGTGGAAAATGTCCTGAATGGCCAGGAGACAGTTGCCCGTGATGTGCTGTGCCGCCTTCACCACTCTCCGTAGTGAATTGATGCCGTGGGCACAACAGTTCCCGTACCAAACTGTGATGCAGCCCGTCAGCAGACTCTCGATGGTGCATCTGTAGAGGTTTGTGAGGATGCTGGCGTTCATGCCAAACTTCCTCAGTCTTCTCAGGAAAAAGAGCCACTGGCGGGCTTTATTTGTTATTGTGTTTGTGTGCAGTGTCCAAGAGAGGCCCTCGGTGATGTGCACACCGAGGAACTTGAAGCTGCTGACCCTTTCAAACTCAGCATAGCTGATGTGGATGTCCACTCCCCTGCTGTCTCCTGTAGTCCATGATCATCTCTTTAGTTTTGCTGATATTGAGAGAGAGGTTATTTTCAGGGCACCAGCTGTTTAGTGCCTTTACCGCCTCTCTATAGGCCGTCTCATTATTGTCTGTGATGAGGCCCAGGATAGTCGGGTCATCAGCAAACCTTAAGATGATGTTGTAGCTGTGCTTAGCAGTACAGTCGTGCGTGAACAGGGAATACAGGAGAGGACTGAGCACGCAGCCCTGTGGTGTGCCTGTGTTGAGGATCAGTGAGGATGAGGTGTGGCTGCCAATTCTCACCACCTGGGGCCTGCCCATCAGGAAGTTGAATATCCAGCCACAGATGGAGGTCTCCAGTCCAAGATCAAGGAGCTTGGGGATGAGTTTTGAGGGAATGATAGCGTTGAATGCCGAGCTGTAGTCAATGAAGAGCATTCTCACATATGTATTCCCTTTGTCCGGGTGGGTGAGCGTAGTGTGAGTTGCCACGGCAATGGCATCGTCCGTGGCCCTGTTTGGTCCATACGCAAACTGAAGAGGGTCCACGGTGTCAGGGAGAGAAGAGCAGATGTGAGTTTTGACTAGCCGCTCGAAGCACTTCATGATGATTGATGTCAGTGCAACAGGACGATAGTCATTTAAACAGGAGATTACTGGTTTCTTTGGAACAGGAACAATGATGGATGCTTTGAAGGGAGTGGGAACCACAGACTGACTTAGGGAGAGGTTGAAGTCACTTTAAAAGATGGGGATGAAGGGGTGGGGAGAAGGAGTGGCTGTGAAGCTCAGCGGTCATTAACAATATCCTTGGTTCTGAAAACTACTGTTTATGTTTATTTTCCCAATGAGCCAAATAAATTCACCGGTAAGCAACGGCGACAACCTATGATAACCCACGTCTTCCTGGTGACCCACTACCACTGCACCTACGTCACGAGAATTCTCACTACTCTCCATGGCATCAAAATTCTGGTCGCCGCTAATGTTGAAAAATTAGCAGTGACCAGAATGTCGTTACGACTTGTTGCGAGTCTGAGGGCACTACTTACGACCATGAAGGCGACTCCCCAGCAACCACCTGCTAACATGTGGTGCTGTAATGTGCCGCATAGTCTTCTGTAGTCACCTAAAAAGTCGCCTAATTGGGACAGGCCCATAAATGTCCAATATAACCATCCATTCTGTGCCTTGATAGACAGGAAAGCAGGAGAGATTACATGGTAAAGGCAATAAATGTATAAGGCAATAGGGTTGTTAACGATGACACAAGGAGCAGCAGATGTTGCAATCTTGAATAAAACGCAAAGTGCTGGAGTGACTCGGTGGGTCAGGAAGCATCTCTGGAGGGAATGAACAGGAAATGTTTTGGATCGGTTCCTTTTGTAAAACAATGTTAATGATGCAGGCAAATAAATAAAAGATGGATTTTAGGGAGGTGTAAATGGGATTAGTAGAATTGTTAATGAAATGAATAAACAGGTTATAAACTGAGTTAATGAAATAAAACAAATTGCTGGAGGAGCTATTTTTTTGTTATATACAGACAACATCTGTGGAGGGAAGGAGAGAGTACTCTTCTTCACTGTGAAGTGTTCCAATCCAAAATGTTGTGTATCCATTTCCCTCCACAGATGCTGCCTAACGCTTTGTTTATTCTATACCTTAAACATATTATATAAGCCATTGGACTAGTTCAGGAAGTAAAGAGGTCTTTCTGCGGTTGTACAGGGCCCCGGTGAGACCACACCTGGAGTATTGTGTGCAGTTTTGGTCTCCTAATTTGAGAAAGGACATGCGTGTTATTGAGGGAGTGCAGCGTAGGTTCACCAGGTTAATTCCCAGGATGACAGGACTGTCATATGATGAAGGCATGGAGCGGCTGGGCTTGTGTACACTGGAATTTAGAAGGATGAGAGTGGATCTGATAGAAACATATAAAATTATTAAGGGATTGGGCACGCTAGATGCAGGAAAGATTTCCCGATGTTGGGGGAGGCCGGAACCAGGGGCCACAGTTTAAGAATAAGGGGTAGGTCATGATGAACTGAGATGAGGAAAAACGTATTCACACAGAGAGTTGTGAATTTGTGGAATCTCTGCCTCAGAAGGCAGTGGAGGCCGATTCACTGAATGCATTCAAAAGAGAGTTAGATTGAGCTCAGGGCTAGTGGAATCAAGGGATATGGGGAGAAAGCAGGAACGGGGTACTGATTGTGGATGATCAGCCATGATCACATTGAATGGTGGTGCTGGCTCAAAGGGCTGAATGGACTACTCCTGCACCTATTGTCTATGTATCTATGTAAAAGATAGAGGTGGAACATAAACCGAAGATGACGTAAATTAATGCATGGTCTCAAATTGATTGCAGGCTCAAATTAATTCTGCTTTTGTCATGTTTTGGGAATTCTGTCTTTAAACTTTACAGTTTAGAATATAGTATGGAATCGGCCCCATCAGCCCACGGAGTCCGTGCCAACCAGTGAGCAAGTCGCACTCTAAAGCCCCTGTCCCACTTTCATGACCTAATTCACGACCTCTGCCGAGTTTGCACTTGACTCGTACTCGCACCATGGTCGTCACAAGGTCGTAGGAGGTTGTAGGTAGGTCGTAGTCGGTCGTGATGCTAGTTGTAGGTACTCATGGCATCAAGTAGGTCGCGGCGTATTTTGTAGCCAGATCAAAAATGTCCACGAGTTAAAAATGGTCGGCATGGAAAAAATCAATACTTTTTACTCGTAGGTAGGTCGTAGTAGGTTGTGATGCTAGTCGTAGGTAGTCATAGGTGGTCGGAGGCAGTCGAAGTTAATAACTCCGGGGTGAAAAAAAGGTCAGTAGAAAAAAAAGGTCATTTAAACAGCAGAATATCACCTCTGTCACTCCAAGGCATGTTCATTCATAGCGGGAGAGTTTTTTGGATCGGAGACTTGTGTTTTAGAGATGGCACCAAAAAGGCAGCAGCACAGGGGGAGGGCACGACCCTAAAAAAAAATGGCCATGCAGGTGTTGCCCACCCAAGAGGAGGAATGGCAGGAGGTGATGCCACAGGAAGTGATAGTGCAGGAGGAGGTAGTCCTGCATGAGAGACCCCTGGAGGAGGAGACCAGGGTGGTAGTATATGTCCCCACCACCACCCCATCCTTCACTGCCTCATTTGAAGGCAGCAAAGAAGCCCTCTCTCCTGTGTCTGACACAGCATCAGAGGCAGATGCCCCATTGGTGGTGAGGGAGGGCTGGAAGAAGGTTATGCGCAACACATTCAACAGGCAGCAGGAGGGGACCTTGAGGAATGGTTCCAGCAGAATGCCATCCTATACGAAAAGTAAAATTAGATGTATAGGAACAGGGACAAGAATGGCATGTTTGCCATCCACTGCCCCACATGTGTGCTTAAAGTTCCATCTTTTGTCAAAGCCCAGCGCCACTCTCTTCCAGTCATCTGGTGTACTGGGACAGTCCATCACATCATCTCCATTCACCCATTGAGACCTCTTCTTGTGCTTCCTCTTCACCCTTGCTCTTCCCCTTCTGCTTTTCTTAAAAGGCTGCTGAAGCAAAAGGGCTACTGCAAACAGCAGTAAAACGTACATGGTCGAAGCCAGTCTTCAACATAGTCGAAGGAGGTCGAAGGAGGTCTTCTTCATAGTCGGGGGAGGTCTTCAACATAGTCGTGGGAGGTCTTCAACGTAGCCGTAGGAGGTCGTACACATAGTTGTGGAAGGTCATAGGTTACAGCAACCTTGGTTTTTCTTTAGGTCGTTTAAGGTCATCAGAGGTGGTGAAAGTGGGACAGGTCCTTAACATTATCGTACACACAATTTTACCAAAGCCAATTATCCTGCAAACCTGCACGTCTTTGGAGTGTCCGAGGAAACTGGAGTACCTAGAGAAAATCCATGCAGTCATAGGGAGAACGTACAAACCATAAAGATAGTACCCATAGTCAGGATCAAACCAGTGTCTCTGGTCCTGTAATGCATTGACTCTATCGCTGCGCCACTGTGCCACCTATGTCCATGTCACCATGAGGAAATGTTGATGTAAACTCATGCTGTCACAGGGAGAATGTACAAATCCATACAGACAGCACCCACACTCAGGATCAAACCTGGGTCTCTGGCGCTATAAGGCAGCATGTCTACCACTGCACCACTGGGCTACCCCATTCTTAAATCAGTGCCCCATACTGAACCATGCTGGCAGTTCTCGTCTCTGTGCTTCTCAACCAAGTTCCCCTTAGCTGACATACCATAGTCATAGAATCACACAACACGGAAACAGGCTGTTCAGCCCAACTTGCAGAAGGCATTGATAGGCTGCCCCAAGGGGCTTTCTACCTCCATGGTCAATAGAACATAAGAAGATTAATTTCTTCATGCTTTCCTCTCTACTGTGCCACCATTTGACAATTTGTTGACTGTTGGTCCAAACACTGACCTGTTAGTATAGTTGTGCCTACATAATATTTCGGGAAAGTTCTCTGGCCTGACAATTGTTGACAGGATTTATGTCCCGCTGGTCTTTTGCTGGAAAAGTACATCAGGAAGTATGTTATTCTGTTGTCTGAGAATCTGATTGTTTCCTTTGGGATCCTATCACAACATATCATGAAGATTACTATAAATATAAGAGCAATGTGTTTTACCATGTATGTTATTTTGTACTTTAATTTGCTGTTGCTGTATTAGTTTCCTACACTGTTTTTTCTCGACCCAGCCGTCACATCATCACTGGATGTTTCTGCTTTACTTCAACTTATAATCACATCTTCTCAGCCTTTGAAAATGCTGGGATCCTTTCAAACCTAGCTTATGGCCCCGAGTTGGAGCCCCGCAATCTCTCAAATGATACTCATTGGGGGAAAAGGGAAATAGAGTTCACGTGTAGCAAATTAATTGCAAAACCACATTAAAAATAAATGAAAACATGCTCTAACTCCCTACATCAGCTCTTTTCAGCTTGGCTGTGCAGATTGTGGTCTGACAGCTGCACGGTACGTTTGCATTAACATCACGCAAAGTGATACTAATTTTTGAAAGGGACTGATGTTTTCATGTGCACGCAATTGTTTTCAGCTACAGAATTGGGATCCTTTTATCTTGAAGCAACAAGGACGCAGGCCTTTGACGGACTCCATCCAGAAATTGCAAGTTCACGGAGCTTGTGGAATTAGCTTGCAAAAACTACCCCATCACTGTGTGATGATACAAAAATATATCTTGAGCTCCGACCAGCTGCAGTTCCCACCACCGAAAGCCTTGCCAAAACCAAATTAACTGCAAGCTCACTGTGAGCCTCTGCATAGACATAAATCATGCTATGAAATTGTTGGATTGAAGATGTTAACGTGAATTAATCTCATGGCAGCCATTTGGGGCTGGTAACTCATGTCATTAGAATCTGGTTAAGGGCAATTTATGGCCTTGATATGCCTCACAGCCTTGCAGGCTGAGAAAGGGAGTAATTCAATTATGGAGTCTCACACATGCAGGTTTAAGGATGTTCCCAGCAATTAATTTTTTTTTTTTTATGTCTGACTTCATAGTTACATTTTGTTTAGTTGGTCCATGGTTGCAGAAAGGTGAAGATAAGCCAGATGGAATTTGGCCTTGACTCAACCAACCAATTCTATGTCGTAATGAAATCAGATCCACTGTTCTTTATCTGAATCATCATGCTAATTCAGAATTAAAGAATGCTTCAAACCTTAGCACACCACTTCATCATTCACACACGTCTTTATGAGGACCAATGTAACAATTTTAGAAACATAGAAAATAGGTGCAGGAGGAGGCCATTCGGCCCTTCGAGCCAGCACCGCCATTCATTGTGATCATGGCTGATCGTCCCCTATCAATAACCCGTGCCTGCCTTCTCCCCATATCCCTTGACTCCACTAGCCCCTAGAGCTCTCTTAAATCCATCCAGTGACTTGGCCTCCACTACCCTCTGTGGCAGGGAATTTCATAAATTCACAACTCTCTGGGCGAAAAAGTTTTTTCTCACCTCAGTCTTAAATGACCTCCCTTTATTTTAAGACTGTGGCCTCTGGTTCTGGACTCGCCCAACATTGGGAACATTTTTCCTGCATCTAGCTTGTCCAGTCCTTTTATAATTTTATATGTTTCTATAAGATCCCCCTCATCCTTCTAAACTCCAGTGAATACAAGCTTAGTCTTTTCAATCTTTCCTCATATGACAGTCCCGCCATCCCAGGGATTAATCTCGTGAACCTACACTGCACTGCCTCAAACACAAGGATGTCCTTCCTCAAATTAGGAGACCAAAACTATACACAATACTCCAGATGTGTTCTCACCAGAGCCCTATACAACTGCAGAAGAACCTCTTTACTCCTATAATGAAATCCTCTTGTTATGAAGGCCAACATTCCATTAGCTTTCTTCACTGCCTGCTGTACCTGTAAGCCAAGTTCAGTGACCGGTGTACAAGGACGCCCAGGTCTCGCTGCACCTCCCCCTTACCTAACCTAACCCCATTGAGATAATAATCTGCCCCCTTGTTTTTGCCGCCAAAGTTGATAACCTCACATTTATCTATATTATACTGCATCTGCAACCCATCTGCCCACTCACTCAACCTGTCCAGGTCACCCTGCAACCTCCTAACAACCTCTTCACAGTTCACACTGCCACCCAGCTTTGTGTCATCCGCAAACTTGCTAGAGTTGCTCCTAATTCCCTCTACCAAATCATTAATATATATGGTAAACAGTTGCGGCCCCAACACCGAGCCTTGCGGCACTCCACTCGCCACTGCCTGCTATTCTGAAAAGAACCCGTTCACTCCTACTCTTTACTTCCAGTCTGCCAACCAATTTTTTATCCATGTCAACACCCTACCCCCAATACCATGTGCTCTAATTTTAGTCACCAGTCTCCCGTGCGGGACCTTATCAAAGGCTTTCTGAAAGTCTAGATACACTACATCCACTGGCACCCCTTCATCCATTTCACTTGTCACATCCTCAAAAAATTCCAGAAGATTAGTCAAGCATGATTTCCCTTTCATAAATCCGTGTTGACTTGGACTAATCCTTTTACTGCTTTCCAAATGCCCCATTATTACCTCTTTAATAATTGACTCCTGCATCTTTCCTACCAGCAAAGTCAGGCTAACTGGTCTGTAATTCCCTGTTTTCTCTTGCTTTCTTGAAAAATGGGATAACATTAGCTATCCTCCAATCCACAGGAACTGATCCTGAATCTATTGAACATTGGAAAATGATCACCAATGCGTCCACTATTTCTAGAGCCACCTCCCTGAGGACCCTGGGATGCAGACCATCAGGCCCAGGTGATTTATCATCCTTCAGTCCCATTAGCCTACCCAGAGGATCTACCCCCTTAGATCCTCTGTCCTCCAGTACATCTGGGAGATTGCTTGTGTCTTCCTTAGTGAAGACAGATCCAAAGTACCTATTCAACTCTTCCGCTACTTCTTTGTTGCCCATAATAATTTCACCCTTTTCTGCCTTCAAGGGACCCACATTTGACTTTGCTACTCTTTTTCCCTTAACATATCTAAAGAATCTTTTACTGTCCTTCTATATATTCCTGACCAGCTTTCCTTCGTACTTCATCTTTTCAGCCTGTATTGCCCGTTTTATTTCCTTCTGTTGTCCTATGAAAGTTTCCCAATCCTCTGGCTTCCGGCTACTCTTTGCTGTGTTATACATATTTTCTTTTAGTTTTATTCTATCCCTAACTTCTCTTGTCAGCCACGGTTGCCTTCTACTCCCCTTAGAATCTTTCTTCCTTTTTGGAATGAAATGATCCTGCGTCTTCCGGATTATGCCCAGAAATTCCTGCCATTGCTGTTCCACTGTCATTCCTGCTAGGATCCCTTTCGAGTCTACCTTGGCCAGCTCCCCTCTCATGCCTTCTTAGTCCCCTTTGTTCAACTGCATCACTGACACTTCCGATTTAACCTTCTCTTTCTTAAATTGCAGATTAAAACTAATCATATTATGGTCACTACTTCTAAACGGTTCCTTTACTTCGAGTTCTCTTATCATATCTGGTTCATTGGACAACACTAAATCCAGAATTGCCTTTTCTCTGGTAAGCTCCATTACAAGCTGCTCTAAGAATCCATCTCAGAGGCATTCTACAAACTCTTTTTCTTGGGGTCCTGAACCAACCTGATTTTCCCAGTCTACCTGCATATTAAAATCCCCCATCACCATAGTGGCATTACCTTTGTTACATGCCAGTTTTTAACTCCTGCTGCAACTTACACCCTACATTCGGGCTACTATTTGGGGGGTCTGTAGATAACACAAATTGGTGTCTTCTTGCTTTTACAATTCCCCAACTCAATCCTCATCAGTCCCTATGTCTTCCCTCGCAAGGGACTGAATTCCATCCCTCACCATCAGAGCTACCCCCCCCCTCTTCTGCCCACCTGCCTGTCATAGAAACATAGACATAGAAATTAGGTGCAGGAGTAGGCCATTCGGCCCTTCGAGCCTGCACCGCCATTCAATATGATCATGGCTGATCATCAAACTCAGTATCCCGTACCTGCCTTCTCTCCATACCCTCTGATCCCCTTAGCCACAAGGGCCACATCTAACTCCCTCTTAAATATAGCCAATGAACTGGCCTCAACTACCCTCTGTGGCAGAGAGTTCC
The DNA here is from genome assembly GCA_963514005.1 of Raja brachyura. The sequence goes on from OY740784.1 coordinate 63,060,080, forward strand.
AGAGACCCACCACTCTGAAAAAATTCCTTCTCATCTCGGTCCTAAAGGATTTCCCCCTTATCCTTAAGCTGTGACCCCTTGTCCTGGACCTCCCCAACATCGGGAACAATCTTCCTGCATCTAGCCTGTCCAACCCCTTAAGAATCTTGTAAGTTTCTATAAGATCCCCTCTCAATCTCCTAAATTCTAGAGAGTATAAACCGAGTCTATGCAGTGTTTGTTCATAAGACAGTCCTGACATCCCAGGAATCAGTCTGGTGAACCTTCGCTGCACTCCCTCTATGGCAATAATGTCCTTCCTCAGATTTGGAGACCAGAACTGTACGCAATACTCCAGGTGTGGCCTCACCAAGACCCTATACAACTGAAGTAGAACCTCCCTGCTCCTATACTCAAATCCTTTTGCTATGAAAGCTAACATACCATTGGCTTTCTTCACTGCCTGCTGTACCTGCATGCCTACTTTCAATGACTGGTGTACCATGACACCTAGGTCGCGCTGCATCTCCCCTTTTCCTAATCGGCCACCATTTAGATAGTAGTCGGTTTTCCTATTTTTGCCACCAAAGTGGATAACCTCACATTTATCCACATTATACTGCATCTGCCAAACATTTGCCCACTCACCCAGCCTATCCAAGTCACCTTGCATTCTCCAAGCATCCTCCTCACAGCTAACACTGCCCCCCAGCTTAGTGTCATCCGCAAACTTGGAGATATTGCCTTCAATTCCCTGGCTTTTCTATATGATGTACAACCCTGAATATTAAGTTCCCAGGCCTGATCCTCCTGCAGCCATGTCTCAGTAATCCCCACAATGTCATATCTACCAACCTCTAACTGAGCCTCAAGCTCATCTACTTTACTTCTTATACTTCGCACATTCATATACAATACTTTTAATCCCTTTACGCATCTCACCATTTCAAATATAATGGTTTACCTTGTCCTCTTTTGGATTGTGGACCTCTACCATGTTGATTAATAGAAACATAGAAACGTAGAAACATAAATAGGTGCAGGAGTAGGCCGTTCGGCCCTTCTAGCCAGCACCGCCATTCAATATGATCATGGTTGATCATTTAATATCAGTACTCTGTTTCTGCTTTTTCCCCATATCCCTTGATTTATTTTGCCCCAAGAGCTAAATCTACCTCTCTCTTGAAAACATCCAGTGAATTAGCCTCCACTGCCTTCTGTGGCAGAGAATTCCAAATGTGTTCTTTGTGCTACCTTTATCTGTTACTTTTTACATTAGCAGTGACCCATCTGTAAGGTTGAGGACTCTCTGAGGTTATTACTAGTGCCTGCCATGACCTCTTAAGGCAACTGGTCGAACTTATTCCAATTCCATATGTCCCTAACTTTTCCTGGTTTTACTTCTTGTCGGATGGTTATAGGACCCCCTTGGAAGGTCAGGACTCCGGGTTGTCAGACACCATGGAAGTAGTTGAAAATGTAGGAATGGTAAAGGACTGTCGGAGTCCAAGCAAGCAAGACAATAGAAGAGGGATTCAGTGCATGTGTAAAACCTAGAGGGATGAAGAGTACAATGGTGAGAGATGAAAAGACAGAATGGTGGAAATTTTGGCTTTGCTCATTAGTGCAAGAAATGAGCAAGACACACACTGAATTCAATGGGGTTTCAGTAGGTTCTAAAACTTCTTGCCCGGGGAAATGACAGCATTTCTCAGGATAATCTGGACTAATATCTGATCCAAAGATGAGTCTGCAGAAGGGTCCTGACCTGAAACGTCATCCACCATGTTCTCCAGAGATGCTATCTGACCAGCTGAGTTACTCCAGCACTTTGTGTGCTTTTGTGTAAACCTGCATCTGCAGTTCCTTGTTCATTGATGGTCTACGTTCTGTTGTTTTTATGGACTCTCAGGTGGCTTATGAGTCCAATCCTGGCTTTGAAAGCTCTTAGACATTCAGGACAGGTAATTCCAGTTGGTAGATAGGGCTTTGGTTGTTGCTGCCTCTCTTTCCGTTTTCTTCACTTTTCTTCTAATTCTGCGCATCTCTTGGCTTCAAAAGTCGCTGTTCCTTCTTGCATGATGGTTCGCCAGAGTTGCCTGTCCTTGGCATTGGTTTCCCAATTGTCAATGTCGATTGCACATTTCTTCATGCTGGCTTTTAAGCCGTCTTTGAATCTCTTCTTTTTTCCGCCTCTTTTACGTTTGCCTTCTTTAAGTTGGGAGTAGAAGGTTTGCTTTGGTAGACGCTCATCTTCCATCTGAACAACATGACCGACCCATCTTAGTTGGTTCTTGATGAAGAAGGCTTCGATGCTAGATGTTTTCGCTTCATTCAGCAAGCTGACGTTGGTTCTTCTGTCTTCCCAACTGATATTTAAGCTCCTTTGAAGACATCATTGATGGAACTTCAAGTATTTTCAGATGGCGTCAGTATGGTGTCCAGGTTTCTGATGCATACAGGAGCGTTGAAATCACCACTGCCTTGTACACTAACATTTTGGTGTCTGTTCGGATGTCACGATTTTGAAAGAGTCTTGTTCAAAGACGTCCAAAAGCTGTTCCAGCACACTTAAGATGATGTTGGATCTCGTCATCAAGGTCAACATTGGAGGAGAGGTGATTTCCAAGATACGGAAAGTGATCCACATTTTCCAGATGTCTATATATTTGTTTCACTGTTGAATTGATGGTTCTTTCCGATTTGTCTCGTGTTGGCGATTGGTAGATAACCTGAATCTTCTTGGAGTTGATGGTAAGTCCATGTTTTGTGTGTGCATTGTTGAAGGCAGTCAGGATCTGTTGCAGATGATTTTCTGAGAGAGCTGCAACACAGTTGTCGTCTGCGTATTGGAACTCGATGAGAGAGCTCATATATGTCTTAGTTTTGGACTTGAAACCGGCAAGATTGAATAGTGTCTCATCTGTTCTGTAGGCAATTTTGATTCCTGGGGGTAAGCCATCCTGGATGATGTGGATGGTTGTCACAATGAAGATGGTGAACAGTGTTTGGGCAATCACGCATCCCTGTATCACTCCTGCTCTGACTTGAAATGGCTCACAGTTGCTGTTGCTGGCCATGAATGTGGCAAGCATGTCATCATGGAGAAGTCTCAGGATTCAAATGTACTTTTCAGGACATCCAAAGGTGGATAGGATGTCCCATAAGAGTTCCCTTGATACCGAGTCAAAGGCCTTAGTGAGGTCAATGAATGCCATGTACAAAGATTGAAGTTGTTCACAACATTTTTCTTGAAGTTGACGCATTGTGAAGATCATGTCGGCTGTTCCACATGATGGTCTAAAATTGGATTGTGTCTTCTCGGCTAAAGGCTTGAGTTGGTTGTTCATGATGCGGGCAAGGACTTTACTTGCTGTTTCTAACAGGGAAATTCCACTATAGTTTCCGCAATCAGATTGATCACCTTTCCTTTTGTAGATGGTAACGATTGCTGAGTCTCTAAATTCTTGGTACGTCTTTTATCGACATAAAAGTATGTGGAAGAAAGAGGATTTTTTTACTATACAGGTCATTGTCGGTTTGTGAACACCCAACTTATGTTGAGCCCATACATATAAATAAGTAGTTGGAAGATCAGTGGAGTGGATATGCTGGTTGCTGCAAGACTACAGGTGACTGTTCTTGATTCGCCTGGCCATATCAAAACCAGGAAATATATATTCTACATAACAAGTTGATGCCAATTTTGCGAAGTCTATGTGGGTATCTGCTGTCCAGGCCAGCAGCAGTGTTCTTTTAAAACAGCCAATAGGATTTAAAATCTCATCTGCAGTAAAATATTTTCAGAGACTATAGAGATAGAGCAGGGATAAATTAGTTAATAATCAGCATTTTTTTTTAAATGGCAAAAATGAGATTTAAATGCTCCCTCAGGCTATCTACTCCTATGGGATATGTAGGGAGGAATGGCAGATGCTGGTTTAAACCCAAGACAGATGCAAAAAGAACTGCTGCCTGTCCCGCTGAGTTATTCCAGCTTTTTGTGTCTATATTCCTATGAGATAACCTGCCTTTGCAGACATCTTATGCAGTGTGGGAACACGGGTTGCAGATGCATTTCTGATTTGCGAATTGTTCGGGTTACGAACGGGCTTCATGAACGGCACCCTGCAGTAGCCTGGGGAGGAGCTGAATTTGAAAGATAGGGTGAAGTCATCGAGGATAATAGTAAAAGTGAATAAATAAATCAAGTCCATATGCATGCATGCTGCAATACATATGTAAGATTGAAAGACAGATAGATACATAATAAAATAATTATGAGATGAATTAAAATCAGAGCATGCTGTAAATACTCGACAGATCAAACATCATCAGCAGTTCAGATGAAAGATGAAGGATGAAAATAATTCTGTTTCTCTCTACACAGATGCTGTCCGAACTGAATATTTCCACATTCTCTGTATTTCAGTTTTCAAATATATGGATTTGTTTTTCTTGTTATGGTGTTTGGATGTCTTACGCTCCAGACTCACAGTGGAGGTATATCCTATCATCCTTTCTGACCAGTCACATGTATTTTCTTATACTTTTTTTTTAAAGATAAAAATGCAGAGAAGGAATGTACCTCAGATCACCCATGACTTGTACACTAAGTGGTGTACATAAGTGTAAATTTTCATTTACAAGAGGGGTAAAAATGCAGCAAACACAAAAAGAGTTTAGGAAAGAGAGTTAGACGTGATTATTTACATGAATGGATTTCAAAGGGCATCTGATGCTTGGAATCATTGTTTTATTTCAGTTCCTCTCCATATAATGCACAGTCTTGTCTTGAAAATATATTGTTGTTTCTTCATTGCAGCCAGGTCAAAATCCTCAATTTTCCTACTTCTGCGGGATTACCTGCTTCACTGTAAAGGCTCCAGCATTCCAAGAGCTGGCACACCACCATCTTTGAACATAGAACATAGGATGGTACAGCACAAGAAGGGGCCAACATGATGCCAAGACAATCTCTTATCTACATGTGCATCCTCCATTCCCTTCACATCCATATGCCTATCTTAAATTATTTTGCAGAACAAAGTCATCAGTCATGGTCTAGCTAAAGATGTGCAACTAAAAGGGAATACTTTGGCAACAATTATGTTCTCCACAATTGCAACTTCTATTTTACACCTGACACCAAATTAAGGAATTCATATGCCCCTTCAATTTTCACAGGAAGGAGATAGAGAGCTTAGTAGCATGGTGTCAAAACTGCAGCTTCACCTCAATGTCAGCAAAATGAAGGAGCTAGTCATAAACTTCAGAAAATGGAATGAAGTACATGCCCCAGTCTGTATCAATAGTGTTAAAATTAAGATAGTCAATAGCTTCAAGTTCAGAAGTGTACATTTCATCAACAATTTGTCCATAATATGATTATCCAATTATCACATTGATAATATGAGCAGAAAGAACAGCAAAACTTCCAATTCCACAGAAGACTAAGAAAGTACAACACATTTCAAACATGTCTTATCAAAATAGAAATGCACCATACAAAGCACCCCATCTGGCCTGAAGAACGTTTCTGACCCAAAACGTCACCGATCCATTTTCTCCAGAGATGCTGTCTGACCCGCTGAGTATTTTGTATTTTGCATCTATCTTTGGATACTTTAAGGCTCGCTTTTCCAAATGCTCTGCCAAAAATCACAATAACTTGCAGGGAGTTGCAGACACAGTCCCCCTACCATCAACTCTATACTTAACACTGCCTCGGGAAAACAACCAACATAATCAAAGACCACTTATATCCTGGTCATTCCCTCTTCTCCCTTCTTCCATCGGGCAAACATTTACAGTACAAAAGCTTGAATGCAGTTGCTACTAGATTCAGGAACAACATCTTCCCTGCTGTTCTCAGACCCTTGAATGATCCTGTCATATGCTATGGAGTGTATTTCCATTTTCCCCATTTACCTTTCTGTGGCCTTTGCATTAAACAAAATCTACACTTTCTCCAGTACAATATTTTGCAATCTTTCTTTGTCTCTTTTTGCACTACCTGTTATTGAACTTACGTGGGGTTTGATAGTAATCAGGTATGGATGACTTTCCTGGATAGCATGCAAAACTTTTTTTGTACTGTAGATCGGTACATGTGATAACAATAATACCTGCTGAAACAAAGAACTGCAGATGCTGGTTTGTACCAAAGATAGACACAAAGTGCTGGAGTAACTCAGCGGGTCAGGCAACATCTCTGGAGAAAAAGGATGGGTGATCCCTCGGGACAGTCTGAAGAAGAGTCTTTACCCAAATTGTCACCCCTAATACCTGTTAATCTCCTTGCATGATTATAAACGTGATCTTCACTCCCCGTATAATATTTACTTCCTTTATGAAACCTACTCTATTTCCATCAATTTCTGATTGGCTTTTTACTCACACAGGTAGCCAGTTCACTCTCTTCAATTACCAGTCTGTAAATGCAAAAATCTTTCTGTTTATTGAGACAGTTCATTAAGTTAGGTGCAACTAAAGTTTATTTCAGAACAATATTCGTCTATAGTGAAGGTATATTTTTCAGTCTGCACATGTCTATGACAAACCCCTCATTGGGATTATAAAAAAATGTCCTGCCTCTACCCAAAAGATTCCATGATAGATTCTGGGAACATTTGGTGCCCATGTGAACCTGAGACCCCTGGATAAGCTCCAGCTGAATGCTCATCAAATCTGGAGGAGGAGGAGTGCGGTAGGGGTGGGAGAGGAGGATTTTTGGAGGAGGTTTATGATATTTTAAGTTCTTCTGAAACTGCTGCTCTGAATTTCCAGAAAACCTGGTAATATTTATAAATCCGGAATGTTCCCAGCAACAGCATCATGACATAACCACACACCAGATAGAAACAAGTTGCCTGCAATCTTGTTATTTTTATCTGCCAACTCAACTCTATTTTGTACCTTCAAAAAACCTTTGCCTACACTTCAGTTTCTCTCGATCAACTGCTAAAATCGAAATTCATGCAATCGTCAACCCCAAATTAACTTTCCCAAATTCTGTCCAGACTAATCGTACTTGCGGCACAAATGCAACGCTCAAGTGCATCACATAAATTTCAGTACTACGGCTTTGTTTGGACTCTCTGGGCACTGTTAATTCCATACTTCAATCAAACCCAATTTCAAAGCCATCAGTTTTATTTCATTCCACTTCATCTTCCATCTCCAAACTAATTTTGTACCTGTATACTGCCTAGGTGAGGTTTGCTATATGATTTTACTGGGTTATCTGCAAAACAAAGCATTTCACTGTGCCCAGGTACAGTACATGTGACAATAAAGTATCTTTGAATTGAATAATTGACAATCAAATTATTGTCTTTCTACTTTATACAGCTTCTGCTGAACCATCAATGCTTTTACTTCATAGTTTGAAACTGTCTTCTCTGATACACTTGCACACTTTAGCCCTTGGCTTTTACAACAAGGTAATAAAAACTGATCCCTTGAAGTTTACATCGACTTTCTCTTTGATTTTTCTGTTAATCTTGGCTTCCTCTCATTGTGGTTATAACAAATGTCAAGCCTCATTTACCCAAAAGATTCCACAATGGATAACAGCTCATTCGATGGAAAAGGAAAATTTACCAAGTGCGCAGAACATTACTTATATCTCTATAATCATTTTCATGCTGATAATACGTTTAAATAAAAAACTTGAAGTGGCATAACAAACAAAATATGATATTATAAACTCTTTATGATCTCTTACATTGTCAGTGCTTTAAAGTTTAACCAAACTCACATAATTGGAAATTATATCCATTATATAGTTAATATAAAATATTAGTTATCATAGTACTTTTACCGATAGATTCCTGTTTTATAGCAGTTGACTGTAAAACTGGAATCTATTAGTAAAAATTACATATGCAACTCGTATCACAATCGGCATGTCTAACATTGGAACGCCAGTGCTGCAACATGTAATCACTGGAAAAATAAGCATTGGAATCTCAAAATTACTACTTAAGTTTACTTTTAAAAACAAGCTGGTTGTATTTCATTAAGGAACAATGATCCTGTCTATTGAGAAAAAAATCACTTTTGAATATTACATTAGGTTGAAATAAAAGTTGCATTTCATAAACCGTCTTTTAAAAACTTTTCTTGCAAATTGCACATTAGGAGACCTTACTTGTAGTCGACTGTAGTGAGAGCAGCTGGTTCCCGATGTAATTCAGATGTTTTGGAGATGTGACACACAGTGCATCGTTTTGGATTTGCCTTTGGCCAGCTTAGAGGAACTCAGGGATGATTTAGAGGCAGTTGACGTCAGAGATTTCTTTCATTTAAAGTCTGTACTGCTTTGGTAAAAGGCTTACAACTCATCGGCTGCAGGGTTATTGTAAATAAATTTAAACTACAAGAAAACTAAGTTAATTAAATGTGTAAACAGGGGAAAAACTGACTTGAATAACTGTGGACACAAATTGTAAAGAGATTAGTGATCTTGGAATTTTAGATTTCCAACATTTGCAGATTTATGTTCTTGAATTAATAAACTGGTCTTCATAAGATTTGTTAATGTTTGTTACAGAACTAAACAACAAATTAACTCAGGCTATATCCATAACAGTAAATATCCACCATTAAAAATGGTTGAGGGTGGTGAAGATTTAAAATTTGTATTGATATAGATTAATGCCTGTATCACCATGTCAGTTTTCAAAATAATCACTTTCAGTGACCCAGCGAACTATTGTTCCCCAAGTTTGTTTTTCTAATTTCAAATCTTTGAAATCTTTAATTTTTTCTGTGCTGACCATGATCTTTGAAAACGTGATATTAAGGGGATAATTTTAGTTGTTGAAGTAGATAGAAATATACGGGGGGGGGGGGGGGGGGGGAAGACATGGGTGGTGTGAGATTGAAATTCACCCAGATACTGTCAATTTTTAGACAGGCACATTAAATCATAATTACTTCTACAGCACATGCTTTGTTCTCTCTCCTACTTTTCATCTTTGATGACCATTGAATCATATAATCATTGACATTCACACAAGGAGGCCATTTGACCCATTGATTTCATACTTGCTGAAAAAAGCCCTTCTGACCCATCCCATTCCCCAGTTCTCAGGGCAAAGCATTGCTGAGCTCTGGTGCATCACAGGCTCATCCAAGTACCTTGTGAATGTGAATAGGTTGCTGCTTCCACCAACCTTTGTGACAATGAGTTGTATTTTCCATTCACTCTATTCTTCATGTAGGTTCCGTGTTAAAAAATTAGTAATTTGCTTAAATAATATCATGTAAAAGTATTATTTTATTCTTTTGGGCAGCATGTTCTTTCTCGCTGTCTCAAGTGAAATTGAATATTGTGTGATCAGCGAACGTGCGTATTTTAATCGATTTGTGTCCTTTTTTGTGTCAATCTTCGGTTTAAACCAGCATTTGCAGTTCCTTCTCACTTATTTTTGATCATATGGTCTAGATACGTTTGGGTATACTATCGTCACATGTACCAAGGTAGAGGGTAAAGCTTAGTTTTGCATGCTATCCAATAAATCAGAAAATATGTGTAGTAAAGAACTGCAGATGCTGATTTAAATCAGAGGTAGAAACAAAATGCTGGAGTAACTCAGTGGGACAGGCAGCATCTCTGGAGCGAAGGAATGAGTGATGTTGCGGGTTGAGACTCTTCTTCAGACTGATTATATAATCAGATAGTACACTACATAAATACAATCAAGCCAAATTCAAGTTCAATAGGTAAAGCGAAGGAAAAGATACAGAGTGTAGAATATAGTTCTAGGCTTTATAGCCCAGAGTTCCAGAGACAAAAATCCAAATGTCTGCAATGAGGCGGTGGGGAATTGGACTGCACTATAGCTTATAGAAGGACTGCTCAGAAGCTGGATACCAGAGGCTGTTCCTGAGTCTGGTGATACGCATTTTCAAGCTTCTGTACCTTCTGCTGGATGGCAGTGGAGGGAAGAAGGAACGACCAGGATGGAAAAGATCTTTGATAAGGTTGGCTGCTTTGTCGAGGCAATGTGAAGTGTAGATGGAGTTAACAGTTGCCGTCTGGTCCAGCTGATGGACTTGAGGGTCATACAATGGGAGCAGTAAAGGGCTGTGCATATACCATGTTTTTTAATTACAGCAACACTTTTGAATTTTCTGTCCACCTACCAGTTGCCTTGCTCAGTTAAGTTTTAGTAATTTTCCAATATTTAGCTCATTATGGAGGTTTTGCCAACCGGGACAGTCCTGAGACGGTCTCTTCTGAGATTTTCTTGGAAGATCATTCGTAGCTCAAATTTCCAAATCATGTGCCCAACAAGAAATTACTTTAAATATGCCTGAAGATGTATCACCTCTCCTATTAATTTAAACATGGGCTGATAGAATTTGTCAGAGGGTGCATGTTCCCAAAGCACGGTGACCTCAGCTATCGGATGGAATTTGGGGAAGCCGTTTCAATTCTATCTCCTGGTAATTTTCCATTCTAAAGTATCCAGAGACCAATTCACTTGAGTGTTACTGTGGCTTTGCAAACAGAACAATTTTTGTAGAGTTTGTTGGTGAGAAATAGTATGCAAGAAATGTCTGTATTTTGTTGGCATGCAAGAAAACTACAAGGAAGTTGCACAGATATGCAGGGAATGGAGGGATATGGATCACGTACAGGCAGTACGTTCAATCTGGCATCCTATTCTGCCCGGTCACTGTGGACCTAAGGGCCTGTTCCTGTCCTGTACTGTTTAATGTTATATGATTCTGAACAGAGAGCAGTGCCAAATTTCCAGTGAAACCAAGTATTTTCACCATCCTCTGCAAACACTCAGTTCCCCCTTTTTCCATTTATGAGGTTTAAAATAGCATAAGCACAAGCATGGATGAATTCTTAAGAAAACAAAATAAGGACAGGGAAAACAAAATGTTTCCATTAGCTAGCTAGAAGGATGATAAACTGTGCGTGTGGATTTGAGATGGGTTGCCATACGGATCAGAGGTAACATGAGGATTTTTTTTCTCTCTTTCGTTGAACATTTGGGATCTGGGATGCCCTCCTTGATAGGCTGGCAGATACAGGTTCAACTGTGGCCTTCACTTGACAGTAGAAAAAATGCGAGGATCTGAAGAAAGAGCAGGACAACACATTAAATTGAGTCAAGTCTCAATTGACTGAAAGGCTCCCTTCTGTGCTAATCTAGGACCTGTATGTTAATATAATTAGATTAGTTAGGCATGGGAGTGCAGACCTTTTGCTGTGAAACGTTAGCTTTGATGTATGTATATTTGTCCTTAATGGTTACTCTGCCTGAAGCAAGTCTGACTGACAGAGTTGGCCTCCGGTCAGACTGGAAGGCTCTGGAATAGATAAGGTGGCCAGCAAGAGAAAATAAATGGTAAATAGGAGGTAGGTTAGTATTTAATGTGGTACGGTAAAAAGGGCAACTGAGGCTTGAATATTATACAGTGTTACTATTATTTTAAAACAACCACAACAAAAGTCAGTAATTGGAACCAATAAAAGACACAACATGCCAGCGTAACTCAGTGAGTCAGGCAGCATCTCTGGAGAAAAGGAATAGGTGACTTTTCGGGTTGAGACCCTTCTTCAGACGTTTCGGATTGTCCTTTTATCTGGACTGAGGTCATAATTGGTCAGATTGGATAAGGGCAGATTTGTGTGGACAGCGAAGGTCTGGGCATTTTTCCTGTGTAGTAAATTATCTGTGTTGTAATTACATGGAACAAACTGGCAGAGGTGTGGCTAGTTCTGGAGCATAAAGAGAAATCGCTCTGACATTTCATTCTTGAAGCTATTTTGAAACTACGCTACATTATTTATTAACTAGAGTAGTTTAAAAATCATCTTCTAAAGCTCTGAACGCCGACAGCAGAACGGACCTAACGTAGGTGATAAAAGAAGGTACACAGTTGATTTTTACATAAACACGTGGTTCTTAGGAAGCATTTAATTAAATTTTCATGTTGCGAAAAGGGGACAAAAAAAATGTATGAACCGGCAGTTCACCGCAATGGCGGTGAAAAACGACAATCGACCGCAATCGACACAACGTTCCAATCGACCGCATTCCACTAAAACCCACTCACAAGTTGATTTAAATGGCCATTAATTTACAGGCATTAAACACTAGATTCCTTCCATTTGGCCTATAAATTAATGAAAATGAGATTTAAAAATCATGTTAATATTGTGGATTATTGTGTGAATGTTATTTGGACACTTAGGCAGATTAAAAATGTTTATCATTTCTTAAGAAATGGATAGATGTTTAGATCTAGTAGTTGAATTTTGTAATTAGCTACAATTAGATAACTAACTAATTATATGCTTTAATTTCAGGTCATCCAAGTAAGATTGTTTCATATTTGTTTCAGAATGCTTCAATCTATAATAACTGAAAATTTCATTGAGTTCTCTTAATTTTTAAGAAAGATGGGCTTTTGACTGTCCTTGATCACAACTTTTGTGTTCAGTCAATGGAAAGGCAATGGGGAACAAGATGCTAATTTCCAAGTATGAAAATGGTCATAACTTTTTAATACTGAAGATATGAAAGTGAATTAGGTGTCAAATTAAACTTCTTTTTATGCTTTATCTGATGGGATAAATTGCAGACTTGATTTTTTAAATCTCAAAATTTTGTAACATTGCTAATCTATGGCACTCATGCTCGATCCTGGTTTCTTCGATGGGCAAAGGTTATTGTATCTTCTTCCTCCCGTGGTGAAACCAGATACAGTTACTACATTTAAGAGGCATTTAGCCAGACAAATAAATGAGCAAGGTATAGTAAGAATCAGAATCAGATTTTATTCGCCAAGTATGTTTTGCAACGGACAAGGAATTTCACTGGCCAGGTCAGTCATACAATGAAAAGCAACAGATCATTCAACACATTTTAACATGATCATCCACCACAGTAACTCCTACACATTCCTCACTGTGATGGAAGGCGAAATAAAGTTCAAGTCCTTTCCCTTAGTTCTTCCTCGGTCGGGGGCCTCAAGCCCCTGTTGACGGGACGGTCTTGACTCCCGTAGCCAGCGGTGTTTGAGCCCTCGTCGTTGAGGCGATCCACTCCCGCATCGAGGGGATGTCAGCTCCCCTGCGTTGGTTGATCGAACCTCGCGTCGGGGCTGGACGAACCTTCTGCGACTAGCCTCACCCGAGACTGTGAGCCCTTGGTGTTGGTTCCGCGATGGGAGCAACCCCAGGCAAGGGATAAGCTCCGATGATAAGTCTGCGCCCCATGGGGGGTCCACGACAGTCCGAGGCGGCTTCCAACTCCATCGATCGAAGGCTGCAGAGCCTGGAGAATGTGAGCCGAAGAATGATCACATCTCCGGGAAGGTAGGGACCTGAAAAAATGTTTCCCCCCACACAAAAACAAACCAAGCAAACAAAACAAACATAATTTTAAAAAGATGAAAAAATGAACAGACTGCCGGCAAGGCAGCCATCTCCCCCGGCGCCCCTGGTGGTCTTTACAGTCCTTATGCAGGCAAATTGATTTCCGTGCAAGGGGAAAAAAGGTAGATGTGGACGTGAGAAAGGCTCATTTCTGTCTCCATGCCTCGATTATTCAAAAATTACCCAAGATAAAGTGAACCTTGGGAATCTTCTACCCTAGAGTTCGTGAAGCTCTGTCATTGTGAATATCCAAGTGAATGTCGATAAATTGTTTTCAGCACAAAGGGAATCGGAGCACATGGGGCTAGTGCAGGAAAGTTGCATTGAGGTAAAAGATCAACCATGATCCCATTCAATGACAGAGAAAACAAAAGGGCTGAATGGCTTATTTCTGCCACTACTTCTTATGATCATTATCAGGTTTCATGATAGATTGAATTCAATTGACCTATCTTCCAGTGCAACTAAGAAAGGATGCATCAGTAATAGGAAAGGATAATAGACGTAAAGATAGTTACATTGATTAAATATTTTGTTCCCTGCTGTTGCGTTAGATTGACTTTAAGGACATTTTGGGCACATCTAAGCATCACTTTATCAGATTTACTTTTGATTCCCAGCCCCAACAGACAAGCTCAGTCCCAGGTTAAGGTTAAACAGTTTCACAGTCACAGAAGTCCAATGCTTTTTTTAAAATTTAACTGTTTTAAACAGATGGCTGGAACTCGGCCACAATCACTCAGCTTGTTCTCAGCAGTCTTGGGGTTGCCAGAGAATTTTGCTAACAAAAAAAGCAGGTTTGGCTTCACTGGGAAACTTTAGTTTAGTTTAGAAGAGGCGGCACGGTATTACAGCGGTAAAGTAGCTGCCTTACAGCACCAGACACCCAGGTTTGATGTTGACTATGGGTGCTGTCGGTACGGAGTCTGTACGCTCTCCCCGTGACCACGTGGGATTTTTCCTGGTGCTCCGGTTTCCTCCCACACTCCAAAAACGTGCAGGTTTGTAAGATAATTGACTTTGGTAAAAAATTGTAAATTGTCCTTAGTGTGTAGGAGAGTGTTAGTGTAAGGAGAGCGCTGGTCGACGCGGACTCATTGGTCGAAAGGCCTGCTTCTGCGCTGTATCTTTAAATTAAACTAAACTTTAGTTTATTCTCATGTGTACTGAGGTACAATGAAAAGCTTTTTGTTATATGCTAAGCAGTCAGTGGGAAGACTGTACATGATTACAATCGATTGTCCTGAAAGCAGATTAAGTTAGAGACACAATTATCTGCATCTGTGAAAGTATGACTTGCAAGTTGCATTAGAACTGGACTTCACTGTGGATCAAATGGCAAACAGTCAATAAGCACTGGTATATCTACGTTATGTTGCTTGGAAAAATGGCTAACTAAATGGATTCAGTCAATAATGTACATTGCTAACAGTTTGATGGCTGTATTTAGTTTAGAATCATCAGGATATCAGTTAATAGTAAGATTAAACAAGAACTTACCAGTTTGAAGTTTGATCTTTATTTTATGAGGAGTTGCGATGAGGGATTTCGTGAAGACCCCGCCAGGCACGCATGCGCGACATTCTTCAAAGCAGCGGTGTGGAATCACAGATCACAAACCGAAGATAGTAAGATTAAAACTTGACCATACCAGTTGAATTTATAATAGAGGGTTGGGAGCGGAGGGCACGAAATCCCTCATCGCAACTCCTCATAAAATAAAGATCAAACTTCAAACTGGTAAGTTCTTGTTTAATCTTACTATTTTACTTCGGAGTCACGTGAGTGACTTCGTGAAGATTTCAAAGCTCTGTGATTACATGCCCTGGACCACGCCCATGCTCACACACTGCCGTAATTCTGATGGAGGAAGTATGTTAACGTATTTCAGGCTTGAACAAGCTGAAAAATAATAACATTTGTTAATACAACAATAACCCCCTGACTCGGGGACCAACGTTTAGGGAACAGCACTTAAAACTGCATCCGCCAACGTTGCGGGAGCGGTATAAATCAGTTATAAAACCGCTGAAATGTAGATTCACTGGCCCAGCTCGCTATTGCGAGGCCATAATCCATGAACACCGCCACAGTCCTGCCACTGATGTGGATGCAGCCCTGGTAGAATGACATTTAAAATATTAACGTCTTACCTGCTGCACCGAATACCACCTCGAGTCATCTGGAGATAGTCTGCACAATCACCCTGTGACATGGGTTTCCATGGCTGAAACAGACCCGTCTCCATATATCTGATGCCCATTTGCAGACGTGTAGTCCCAGGTCTGTGTAGTGCAAGTAATTCTTCTATAAAGAAGTTACCTTATTATGGTCCGGTCATTCTATCCAGGTTTAATTCCTGTAAAGTCATGACCTGTTGAGCTGTGTTCAGTGCCATTACCATAACCACTTTGAAGGTCAGCAAGTCCATCATGGGCGACCAGCTCCTGAGGAGGGTCAACACTACCTCATCGCAGTCCAATCTAGCGATAGGACGACAATGCACTCCTGGCACTGTATACAGCACTGTAACTGAGGGACACATCATAATGACGACCCATGAGTATACCAGCACCTTGGAGAGTATAGCAGATATGTAGATGGTCTAGGTCCGACTACAGAAACCTCCCATATCCTTATGTAGGTGAGGTACTGCTTCCTACTGGACTCTCTCTGCACGATGCTGTTTGACACCCATGGTCCTTTATGTTGCAGAGCCTGGTAGCGTATCCTGCAGCACCTGTCTGATGAAGCAGAATGGAGAAAGCATAGAAACCCCCCATTTCCCCCGAATGTAGTGAAAACGCGTCCATCGCCACGGCCCCAGGATCTAGTTCTCAAGACATATGTTGGTATCCAATGGCTCAACCTGGACGCAAAGAGGTCGAATCTGGTATTCCATATTAGGCTATAATGTTAGCAGATATTTGGAGGTTCAATCTACTAGATGTCGTTATTAATACTTGTGACCTGGTGTCCGCCACTATATTGAGCTTATCCAGAAGGTACATAGCTGAACCCAATTCTTTCAATCCACCAGAGCCAAATTAATGTTTCCAATTCATCCCAAGATATTAACTTGATGCCACCCATAAGGTTTAATATGCCACCTCAGTGGTATTATTTTGGAAGACGAACATACGTATGCTACAGATTAGTACATTAACGCGCAGCCCGTGACATGCTCCCAGCATTTCTAACAGTTTATACCTAGTGATTGAAGAAAGTAGACTCATGCAATCCCATTTACCGCCCCAACTGGAATGGTGTCAGTAGTTCCCCAGCCCTTGGCGCTTGCGTCGGTTTGTAACGCGACTACTAGGTTTGATGTAATGATGGGATTTAACAATCACAATCATTGCTAATCCACCATTGTACCTCAATTATGCTGTGATTGGCAGCTGCATAAGCTCGTAATTGTCCAGCATTCGCTATACCTGCCGAGATTTTGCTTATTCACCCAAGCTTTGATAGCGTAACGACCCAATTATGTGGCTGGAATGTAGCTCCAATTTACCCATAGCTTAGCAGCATGTCGAAAGTCGGTTCCCTGGCGCAAGCAAGGCTGTTACATGCATTTATTATGTCTATAGCTCTGTTCCCTGGATAGTGACAGAGCCCCAGAATGTATGTACCTCCCTCCTACTTGTGAGGTTATGCATGCAGCACTTCCAAGAGAACCAGGCCCCCTTACCTCCATGGTTACAGGCGGGCCTGACGTTCTGGTTTCTAGTATTCCGTCTTTGCTGGGTGCTGCTCGATCGCCTCGGTAAATCCTTGTTCCTGCAGCTGGTGTGTGGTGAGGTAGTCTATGCTGGCTCTGCCCTAACAAGGCTTCTGCTGTTGGGGAGCTGGTGCAGATGTGTTCTTGATGGCCTCGTCGTTGACCTGTTTGGGCAGGTCCTCCCCAAACAGCTGTCTTGGTGGTGTGGTGGAGGTACGACCCAACCCAGCGAATTCAGGGTTAATGTCGGGCCGGATGGAGCTCTGACTAAAACAGTTTCCCGAAGTGTGCTACACAGGAGGGCTAGAGCATCCTGCTGCTCTGCGGATGCACCTGCCCCATCGAGGGTCCTGACGAGCACCGTGATGCCCGACGCCAATAGCTTCAGAATTTCCTGCCTCTTCATCTCTTGTGCCCTCGCATTGGAACTAATGTTCCCTCAGATGGCTGAGTCGACCCTCGGGACGTTCAGGGTAACACAGTTTCCAGGATCCTAGTACTTCGCCATGGTTTCTGAAAGCACCTGGTCTTGGAACTGGTGTGTCGTCAAGAAATTACTTACTGCCAATGTAGAGTGCAGCGGTACCCCTGAATACAGGTTTCGGATTTTCGACACTACCTCCAATTTCTTCTTTTGGATCGAGAGCAGTGGGCTCTTCTGCATTGAAGGTGGCGGTCATGATCCGACTCCCAGAACGCTGAGACTCCTGCTCTTGCAGGATCCAGGTCCTGCTGATATAGTTGCTCCACCATTAGCTCCATCCTAACCATGCGACCGCTGCCGCTACACACGGACAACAGGTCGACTTCCCCAGGCCCTGATGAGTCGCTGGGGCTTCTGCCAGTAGGTCACACCTCAACGAAGTGGCTGACAGGTACTCGTCAGCACCCGCTCCTGCGGGGCTGAACGACTTCCGCACGGACAACCCGCTAGCCCGGCATCCCTCGGACCTTAGCGGCCTCTCTACCTGACGAGCAGGCAGAGGAAAGGAGTCGGAACCGGTCCCCACTACCGGCTCCGTGGTCCGTGCAGGCACACCGTCACCCTCACCCCCAGGGGTCTGTGACTGCGCTTGGCTGGCTTTACCCGCAGCAACGGGATTACCTAACCGTATTCTGCTGCCACCGGTCTGCGCTCCGGCAGCCTGTTCCGGTGCAGTGCTGGTACCTCCTGCTCCTGCAGGCTGTACGACTCCTGCACTGACATACCGCTAGTCCGCCGTCGTTCGGACCTATGCGGCACCTCTGCCTGGTGGGAAGGCAGAGGGAAGGATCGGTACCGGTCCCCAATACCGGCTCCGCTGTCCGTGCAGGCTTGCCGTCACCCTTAACCACACGGGTCCGTGAGGGCGCATAGCCGGCTTTACCCGTAACAACGGGGTTGCCTAGCCGTAAACTGCTGCCACCGGTCTGCGCTCCGGCAGCCTGTTCCGGTGGACACCGGTACCTCCTGCTCCTGCAGGGCTCCCCGACTTCCAGCAGGTCCATCACCGGCCCGCAATCTAGCAGGTTACCCCCGGCGGTATGTCGATGCCTCCCGCTGCAGCGGGGCATGACCTGTGCGCAGCTCTCCCCCATCTCTGATACCTGCATTGTAGGAGAGTCAAAACGAGCCGCCGAGCGGGTCACACGTTTACGCACCTTTGCCCCACAGTCACTATGCTTAGGTGAGAGTGGTAGGGAGTCCAGGTCTTGCCTACCCTGCTCCCACGCGGTGCTCCACCATTTTGCGGCCCCATGGTCAGCCGTGGTGGAGAGACGGGTCCTGGCTGCGCAGGGCTCCCCGACCTCCGCATTCTTCTAGCATGGTGGCCGCTGATTCCCATCTGAAGTCGCACGGCCCTTGGAGACCTGCTTCGCTGTCTTCATTCTGGTCTCCATCCATCTGTAAGCAAACTCTAATACAGACGCTTAGCTATTCAAAGTTAGTATCTTACCTGATGGTTTAAAAAAAAAATATTTTTTTTTAAGAAGTATGGTGACCAGCCTCTCATGCTTTAATAACTTTTATATGCTGGCAGTCTGAACCTCTTGAAGACAATGCATACCCTGGAGTAGCAGGGCACTTTAATGTAGACAGGCCACAGAATCCCTGCAGCTGCAGTGTGGAGTCAGGCTGCCTTTGCTTGCAAGCCTGCTGCTTCCTGAATGCCAGCAACCCGCAGAAACCCCTGCAGTGTAGAGTCGGGCTGCTGCCCATGGCAAGCACTGCAAGCCCTACTCCACATGCACACCGCCAGCCCGCAGTATCACCCCTGCGGGCTGTGGTGTAGAGTCGGGGCTGCCGCTCTGCCGTTGAAACTTCTGATGGCGAGCCTGCAAGCCCCACTCCTGCATGTACAGCGCCAGCGCGCAGTATCACCCCCGCGGGCTGTGGTGTAGGGTCGGGGCTGCCGCTCTGCCGTTCCTAACTTTGAACGGCGAGCCTGCAAGCCCCACTCCTACATGTACACCGCCAGCCCGTGGTGTCCCCCGCGGCCTGTGGTGTAGAGTCGGGGCTGCCGCTCTGCCGTCGCGAACTTTTGACGGCGAGCCTGCAAGCCCCATTCCTTTTCGTGCCGCCAGCCCGCGGTGTCCCCTGCGGACTGCGGTGTGGAGTCGGGCTGCCTCTGCCGTCCTCCGCCGGCGAGTGTGTGAGCCCGGACCCTCCTGGGTCAATGGGCTTCCCGACTCCAAACTATTGCAGCCGCCGCTGACTGCCGCAGCAGCCAGATCCGAGGTGGCCTCGAGACCCTGCGATAGGGCCACCTAGAAGAAAAAAGACCGCAGGTTAGTGTTTTACTTACCTGCAGGTCCCAGCAGTAGAGGAGCAACGCTCCTCCCTGCCTGTCGCTCGCATGCGGTCGACGATATGTCGCGCATGCGTGCCGGGCGGGGTCTTCACGAAGTCACTCACGTGACTCCGAAGTAAAATTCAATATTTATTTATTTACTCACTCATTCGATGAGCGGGCCCAAGAAGAGTCTTTAGCTTATATCTGAAATTTTACAGTGCCTGTTCTTTAGATTTTAGATTTTAAAGATGCGGCATGAAACAGGCCTTTTGGCCCACAGAGTGCATGTCGACCAACAACCACCAGCACTATCCTACACACTAGGGACAATTAACAATTTTACCAAAGCCAATTAACCTACAAACCAGTACGACTTTGGAGTGTGGGAGGAAACCAGAGCACCTGGAAAAAACCCACGTGGTCACAGGGAAAACATACAAACTCCTACAGGCAGCAGCCGTAGTTAGGATTGAACCTGATTCTCTGGCGCTGTAAGGCAGTAAATCTGCTGCTGCTCCGCTGTGCCTCCCAATGTTTCTTGATTTGATTTGATTTTATTACTTGTCATTCAAACCTCAGAGAGGCTCAAACAAAATTCTGTTTCTACAGCCATACAAACAGAACAATTCATAAAGAAACCAGACAAACAATTCAATTCACACAAACATCCATCACAGTGAATCTCCTCCTCACTGTGATGGAAGGCAACATTTTTCTCTCTCCCCCACACATTTTCTCTCCCGATGTCGAAGCCCCAGGTGGGCGATGTTGAGTCCCACGGCCATAGAGGCCGTGCCGGGCGATGTACGGTCCCGCTCCGGGTCGCACCAACCCCGCGACATGGGCGGGAGAAGTTGTGTTGTGGAGCTCCGGGAAGCGGTCTCTCATCCGGACCCGCGAGCTCCCGATATCACAGTCCACCGGCAGTAATCTGCAGCTGGAGCTGGAGCTCCGGAGTCGGGCTGCAGGTGCGAGCCACCACCGCTCCACACAATCTGAGGCCGGCCAGCCCCACGATGGTAAGTCTGCAGCTCCGCAGGCTCCGTGACTGGAGGCCCCAGGTCGTCCCGGACGGAGGCCGCTCCATGGTGCTAGGCCCCAACGACAACAGAGACCCGACAGGGAAAAGTCGGGTCTCCCGTGCAGAGGAGAAATATTAAAAGTTTCCCCCTCCCCCCCCACCCCCCACATATACACAGTTAGAAACAGTACCAAAAAAAACAAGAACAACTACATTTCACTAGACAAAATTTTTTTTAAAAAGACAGACAGGCTGTAGGGGCCGCTGCAACGTGAGTCGCACAAAGTAAATTTCATGTCACTCAGAGTAAATTGTGATAGAGATCACTGGCGACTGGAATTTCCCCAGTAATTGGATTGGTCCTCCTATGTACTATTCACATCTGTACCTCTAATCCTTTCCCAGCGTCTGGCACATGCCAAATAATATTATTTTCATAATGCATAATTCTTTCTGTACATTCAGATATTGGAGTAAAAACCTCCACACTATGATTGCCTTGGAACAATCTTAGTGGGACTATGCTTTTTTTGCACTATTTCTAGGGACACTCTGCTGACAGTGGAAGACCACACCAGTTACTGCACAGTGGTCAAACACCTTCCAAGGTTCACAGAATGTGCTACATGCAACAGGGAATGTTTTCTCCAGCGGTTAGTTGTGTAGATGTTCATTCAATGGGTGGCTCAGTGATGACTTTGCTGATAATACTCCATTCCGATCTCTAAGTAGCAATGGCAAGCCACGGATCAGGAACCATTCTGAAGAATCTATTCCCACAGAGTAGCCAGGGCCATCACATTCTATCTCCACCTCTTTGAAGAGCAATGCTTTCACTGGTTCAGGTTTTCCAAAATTGTAATCACTGAAGTATGTTCTAATCAGAGACCTGGATTTATTGATCCTGACCACAGGTGCTAGCTGTGCGGAGTTTGTACATTCTCCGGGTGCTCTGGTTTCTTCCCACATTCCAAATATCTGCCGGTTGGTAGGTTAATTGACTTCTGTAAATTGCCCCTAGTGTGTAGGAGTGACGACTGGTATCTTGTTTAAAAAATTTAGTCCTTTGCATAAAAACATTTTTAACTTCTCCATACTGCAGATATAGAGAGCAATGTGTAGATCGCTTTAACATATCTTACATGAAATTTCTTTCAGCATTATTGCGTTGTGTGGCCACCACAGAACAGGCTGATGTGTTTTACGGGTATCCTAGTTTCTTCCCTGTACATGACCTTTCACCTGGTCTATGGCTTGTGGACAAGGACGTGCACATCCTATTGAACGACAGTAGAAGCTGTGTCCTTCTCCTCTGTGGCCTCTGTCTGTAAGCCAACAGCCAGTTGATCTGTTGCCGTTGTCTTGCTGCCATGGGCACAGTGTCTTTCGTGGCTGATGACTCCAGTCTCCGATTGTTGTGCTGCAAAATGTGTGGAAATTCACAAAATTGAGTATGGTCCTGTCACAAATCGTGCAGCCTAAAAACACTGCAAGTGCTGAACTCTAGTGCAAAAAGAACAAACTGCTGGATGAAATCAGCAGATTGAGCAGCATCAGTGGTGGGAAAGGATTTGTCAACTTTTCAGTTAGAGAACCTACATCAGGCCAAATGGTGAAGGTTTTGTTTGAATGCTTGTTTCTTGGTGTAGTTTACCCTAACACTACTTCAAACTTATTTTTGGCCAACTTTGTGATTTTCTGGGAGGGATGGATTCAGTGTCAAACACAATAATGCTTTAGCATACCAAAAATGGGTGAATCCTGTTTAGTTTAGTTTAGAGATCCAGGCCCTTTGTCCCATTGAGTCTAAGCCGACCAGTGATCACCTCATACACAAGCACTATCCTACACACTCGGGCCAATTTACAATTTATAGAAGCCAATTCACCTACAAACTTGTATGGTTTTGGAGAGTGGGAGGAAAGTATTGCACCTCGAGAATGTATAAGCTCCGTACAAACAGCACCCTTGGTAGTCAAAATCGAACCTGGGTCTCTGGCACTGTAAGGCATCAACTCTACTGTTATGCCACTATGCCACCCCAAGGCATTTATCTGCAACATGGTTTGTGCTACTTTGCAATAAAATGGAATATTGCCACAGTGTTGAGGATCTTGATGAGAAAGACACTTTGGTTTATTTCTGCCCCTGGGTTTGGTTTTCATTAAACAATAAATATTGATATGATGTTTCTGTGATATGAAGAAACAGGGAACAGCACTGGATACAGTCATGGCTTTTGGACCTGACCTCATCCCAGCAATCAAATTGAAGAGATGCACTCCAGAGCTGGCTGTGGCTCTAGCCAAGCTATTCTAGTGCAATTACAATGCTGGCATCCGCTCAACAATGTGGAAAGTTGCTCAGGTATGTCCTGTTCGCAAAAAGCTGATCAAATCCAATCTGGCACATTGCTGCTCAATCAGTCCAGTGTCAGTCATCAGCCCAGTGATGGAAGGTCATTGAAAATACTATTACTCACCCATGCCTATGCTGGGGTTTGACAAGACCACATGGGTCCACTTCATCACAGACTTAGTCCAAAGAAAGACTCCTTAACAATGTGTAGGTAGGAACTGCAGATACTGGTTTAAACCGAAGATAGACACAAAATGCTGGAATAACTCAGCAGGACAAGCAGGATCTCAGGAGAGAAGGAATGGGTGATGTTTTGGTTCTTCAGACTCCTTAACAATGCTAACTCATATTTGTATGTAGCATGACCTAGACAACATTCAGACATAGGCTGATAAATGAAAAGCAACATTCGTACCACAGCAGTGTCAGGCAACAATCATCTGCACCAAGAAAGACTCTAACCACCTCATTGTGCTATTTAATGACATTACTATTGCTGAATCCCTAACCATCAACATCCTGGAGTCATAATTGACCAAACACTCGAGTGGATCAGCTGCATGAATTGTGTGGTTGCAGTAACAGGACAGCAGCTGGCTTCCTGTGGTAAATGATTCACCTCCTGACATTCAAACTCTTTCCACAATCTGCAAGGCACTAGTCAGGAGTGTGATGGAATACTCCATACTTGTCTGCTTCAACAACTTTCAAATAGCTCAACAGCACCCAAGACAAAGCAACTTGTTTGATTGCTACCTCAAGAACCACCCTAAACCTTCATTCACTCCACTACCGGTGCATTGTTGCTGCAATGTGTATAATATGTGTGAAATACCTAGGCTACTCAGCCAGCACCACCCAAATCCAGTGACCTCCAACCCTGCGTAGGACAAGGCACTAAATATATAGGAATATTACCACCCACTAGTTTCCATCCGTATCAAACATCATCCTGATTTAGAACTATATCGGAAGACCATCATTGTCATTGGGTCAAAATCCTAAACATCCTACCGAAGAACACTTGATGACTACCTTCACCAGAAGGACCTTAGTAGTTCAAGATGGCGACTCAAGCAGAGTTACAAATGGGCTGTAAATATTGCCCTTTAGCACACTGCCCATTTCCACAAACTTATTATGAATTCTCAAGAAAAAATAGTCACACCATCTTCTCATATATATATTTTCTAAGGTTCAAGATTTTCAGTGGTTCAATGGTGCTTTTATTGTCACATGTGGGAACTGCAAATGCACAGTGAAATTGTTTTTCTTACAAACAATCCAGTAAAGTATTACCATGCCTAGGCTCATCCCTGATTAGCAAGTGTACAGAAATAATCCACTGATCCTGCATGCAAGAGGAGCCATATTTTGGTGCCATTTTCAAAGCCCAGTCCGCACTCTAGTTGTTCTGAGTGATGCCCGTTCCAGGCGTGCCCCTTGCTCCTGTGGGCCTCCAACCATCGCCATTTTCTTATTTTGACATTGCAATTTTCTGTGAACCTTGAATCAAATTTTGGTGCACATCAGTACTGCTAGAAAATTGAAAAAACAAATTAAACTAGTCTTTATGATTTTTTTTTAATGGAAAGAATAAGCCCCCTGTATCCACAAAGTGCTGGGGATGAAGTTATTGAGATCCAGGCTGTTTGAGTGGGTCTGGTCTTGGTCGAGAAAAATATCTTCACGCTGCTTTAACTTGGGGCAAGTTCAAGATGAATTGTTGATTTTACTTCGGAGTCACGTGAGTAACTACGTGACGAACCCTGTACAGCCATTCGTGCGTCATTACGTCAGACGCTTTCGTGCAGACGACTGTGGAGCAGCGCAGCTCCTCCAATGGTAAGTCTAAACGTCAGGTAAGTGCTATTCCTTACCTGTTGTAGGTCTCCTGCAGGAACCTCCGAGGTTTTTGCGGAATGTTCGCGACGGCCGACGAGGGAACCAGCCGAGGGCTTTGGGGAAAACCCTGGTCCGACCGCAGAAGCGGAGAGCTGGCGAATGTCGGGTTTGCGATGAGAGTCACTGATAACGCGGTCAGTGATTCCACACGTTGGGTTCTCGGGGAGGGGACACCCAAGAATAGTAGTCACCAGGGTATGGGGCTAAACTGACCTGAACGGTCAGCCTGGGTTCCCGGTGGAGGGGAAACCCAAGAATATGCGGTTCCAGACAGTAGTAGTCCCCAGGAGATGGGGTTAAAACTAACCTAAACGGTTAGGCTGGGTTCCCGGTGAAAGGGAAACCCAAGAATATGCGGTTCCCAGAATGCAGTAGTCCCCAGGAAATAGGGTTAAACTCACCTAAATGATTAGCCCGGGTGCCGGGAGGGTTACCGCGGGTATGTATATATATATATTTATATTGATTCCCGGGGAGGGGAAATTTAGCTATGGGGTTCGCAAACCACAGTAATCCCTAGGATATGGGGACAACTGACAAAATGGTCAGTACAATAAGGAAAGATGTTGGGAGGTTTCCCCTTTGGGAATGAATTTAGAGACATTCCTTCAGCAGTGAAGTTTATGGCAGTGTCAGTGTATTGGAGAGGCTATGCCAGCAGCACCTTTGGGTAGGGCTGCTTCATGGGGATGCCAAGTTATGGCAGTGCCAGCCTATGGGAAAGGTTGTGCCAGCAGTACCTTTGTTCAGGACTGCTCATGGGGATGCCAAGCTATGGCAGGCAAGCCTATTGGAGAGGCTGTGCCAGCAGCACCTTTGCTCAGCGCTGCTCATGGGGATGCCAAACTATGGCAGGCTAGCCTATTGCAGAGGCTGTGCCAGCAGTACCTTTGCTCAGGACTGCTTCAGGGGAATGCCAAGTTATGGCAGGCTAGCCTATTGGAGAGGCTGTGCCAGCAGCACCTTTGCTAAGGGCTGCTTCATGAGAACGCCACATCTATGGCAAATACTGGCCTATGGGAAAGGCTGCGCCAGCAGCACCTTTGTTCAGGGCTGCTTCATGGGCACTAGCAGTACCTTGTTCAGGGCTGCTTCATGGGAATAGGCTGCTTAGTAGGGCATTCCCATTTACAGTGATCATGGGGGATGAGGGGGCATTGCTAGGATAAAGCAATATAACAGAATGATGACAAAAAAGCATTCAAAGAGAACTATTCATAGTTCAAAAACACTGGTTATGTATGTGCTAAAATCCACTGTTAAGTCTCAAACTATATTTGAGAAATTGGGCTCCTCTATCCAGTTAGATTAAGTTCCTATCAAATAGATTTGTAGGACATTGGGATTCACTTTTAGGTATCCAATTGGCCGTGATGCCAGCCTGGGCAACAGATTGCAGTCAATAGACTCTGGTAACAGTTTGTTGTTATAAAACAGCTTTTCTAGTCATTAGACTAATTGTTAATAGTATAGATGCGATTCAACTGTGTAAGTAGGGCAACTGTTACCTTGTTAAATGGTTAACTATTAAGTGCCATATAGGTCATTGTTAATACACCTACTTATCACCAGCTGAAATTAATAAAGTCACAATGATGGACAAACAGTATTCATTACTGCTCCAGCAGTTGTTAGGTAAATCTTTCATTATATTGCAAAATGGTGCTAATGCCCCTAAATGGGAAATTGCATCAGCAGTGCTTTGTAGCAGGCCTGCTTAATGTCTCCATCATGTAGAAGGTGAGCATGCCGCGTCAGTATTAGTCTGACGCTGGGGTCATGGCAAAGTCAGTGTATTGCTGAAGCCGCGCCAGCAGCACCTTGTAACAGGGCTGCTTAATGGCTTCCTCATGTAAGAGGTATAGCCTAACGTCGAGTCTGAGGGTATAGCCATCGAGCATGCCCAAGGGATGTAGGGCACATGCCAGAGGTCTAGAAAAGTTGCCATCCCAAACACATATGCAGTGAACACTGCTCTCAGGGGGACATTACAGTTGGCCGCCAGATCTTCTATTCAGGTAAGACCTTTCCATAGGCGAAACCTGGAGGACGAAGCACAAGCTATTGGAACAAGCAAGTTTCATAGTTTCAGCGACAACGCACCCCACCTCTTCATCGGCAGTAAGCGGTTCACTTTAGTTGGTGGCAGCATGAAAGCTGGCCAGAGGTTCCACGCACTGTACCTGTGCTACTCTACAATTACGGGACCACTTACAACTTGGTAAAGTGTACACTTAGTTATACATTACAAATGATTGCGACATTATCAGCTACTTTGAGGGGTCTAACCATGTAAAATGGACAATACTTCCATTCCAAGCAGGTTACAATTGGGCAGGTTCAGTATAAGGGCCAAGATTGTCTTGCAAGACTGGCTCGGAAATTGGGCCACAGTTGCTGTTTACGGCAGATACCAAATTGCAAATATCATCTCGCGTTTTGAGGTGGAGCAGACTTGCATGACTTACCAATTTTCTGTTATTGGTATCAACTATCTATAGACCCTACGGGCATTGTATGCGTTAAAGAGTGATTGGGCAAATATGCATGTTGTCATGCTCAGGTTCAGGTTGATACATTATGACGATGGCATATGTTAGTCACGAGGGTGCAATCAGTTAAAGACCCCTGGAATGGTTACATTATATTGTTTGCCACAGGAAAATCATCAAGTATAGGTTAATGGCAACACAGAATTGGTGTTGAATCACACTCTATTATGAAATTCTGGTTAATTGGAACACTATATATCACACAATCTTTCGCCACTATTATGCCACATATTTTGCAACCAGTTAATAAGCAGAAATTATGATATATATAGCATCAGACTAATACTTGGCTGAATATATATATATATATATATATATATATATATATATATATATATATATATATATATATATATATATATATATATATATATATATATATATATATATATATATATATATATATATATATATATATATATATATATATATATATATATATATATATATATAGTTAAGAGGCCGCTTTAGGATCCTATTGTGTGATTATGCAAATTGATTCTCGATTTGTCGGGAATAATAATATAACCTTATTTGATTATTTTAAACGTAATTTTACTGGTTCAGCCTGAGGCTTGGGAAATCAGCCGTTGCATGATAAACTCAAATTATGTTCTGCATAATAAACTGCCCTAAGGTTTGGGTTGTTACATCTATCCTTCTATAAGTTCAAAGTGGATAGTACCAAAACGCAGAACATTTCTTTTCCAGGAGTTTGTTTATGCTCATGTTACATTGAAAATGGTATAAATTGCTAATGTTTGGAGTTCATGTTAAATGATTGTTTGTTAATTTTGAGATGTACGGTTATTAATTGTGTCAATGTGCTTTCTCATTGAGTTGGCTGAAGCAAACAAGACCTGCTCTGTCGGGTTCACGCCTGATATCAAGTGGTAGGATATCTTCAACATGGTTCTCCCAGGACCAGTACAATGCCATATGCGATGTTGACATTTGTGAACACTATTTCACCAGGAGGCTCCAGCTATATCTTAAATTTGGCTGGAGTTTATTAGGTAGTTATCCTTCTGGTGCTGGTTTTGCGCAGCAGGTTCAGTCGTTACATAATTGTGATGGTACAGGATGATTACATCTGTAAATTATAATATATTATATTATAAATACCTGAGCAGACCAGAAGGGGATCAGGTCTCAAAATAGTCACAGGCATGCCAGGGGACCTTTGATCAGGTAAGCACCAGGCACGTGCCATGAGTAATTGCTCAAGGTAGGCAGTCAGCCGGCTTTTAAAAAAAACTTAAACAGGGCATGTGCAGATTGTTCTCTTCGTAAAAAATAAGTACCAATTCAATTTTCCCAAGGCTTCTCAATCTCTTTCATTTTTTAATTACGGAATGAGTGGGGGATGGAGGATGAAGGCAGGTGGAGAGATGGTGGGAAAAACGGGAGCACACCGGGATGTTGAATCAGTTGTCATCTGATTGAATGATAATACTAATTCAAGGGCCCAATTGGAGGGAGAGTTCTTTTCACAGCATGTGGAGAGACTGTGCCAGGGGTAAAGATGCGGGGAGGGCAGGAGTATTGAGCAGGAGGGGGTCAGAGATCGTATCAGTAACTCACTCACTGCTGCTGCAGCGCTCCGGGCACGCACAGCAGAACTGGCCACCACTTCTGGGGATAGAAGCAGCTTGGGTGCGAGCGGCCGCCGGGACCCGACAGCAGAACTGTGCTGCCACTTCAAGTGCCTTCTGCTGGCCTGCTCACCTCTGGCAGTGCTCTTCATCTGAACATCTCTCACCTCGCCGGCTTCGCCGATGTCAACCGCGTCCAGCAAATCCTTAAATTCCCACAGCCAAGTAACCTCAACTGGTCCCGAGAACGCGCTGTCGGAATTTAAAGATTTGCGGGTAGCCGGCCGGCGAGCAGCAGGTGAGAGGTGTTCATATGGAGAGCACTGCCAGCGGTGAGTGGGGACCAGCAGAAGGGGCTGAAGTGGCAGCCGGTTCTGCTGTCAGGTCCCGGCGGCCGCTCAAAGTCAGTCACCCGAGCTGTTTCCTTCCTCAGAAGTGGCGGCCAGTTCTGCTGTCCGTGTCCGGAGTGCTGCAGCAGCCACCCAAGCTAATAATAAAACCATATAGCAATTACAGCACGGAAACAGGCCATCTCGGCCCTTTTAGTCTGTGCTGAACACTTACTCTCACCTAGTACCATCTACCTGCACTCAGACCGGAGCGTGGCAAGTGGGTTACTGACCCCAATCCCCTCCTTCACAATGCCAGACTCCCCAAACACTGTGAACGGAGCTCTCCCGCCACCCCGCGAAATATAGTATTTAAAAACATAAAGCATCAAGAAATGTACTTGCCATGTTATTGGTACATGAAGTCCATTCTTCACTCTTTGTTTCCTGAGATACCATTTAAAATAATGGCAATTCATATTTGAAAATCCCGCCAAGAAACTCGCGCTGCGCATGCGCAGTACAGCAAAGGCAGAATTTCTGCTGCCTTCAGCCCCGCTTGAGATTGACGGCTTGAAGCAGCACTGACGACACGTGGGCTGCACAGACCTTCCCGTGTTACAAGTGCTGTGGATGAAAGGCACGGAGAATTATGCCTGCCTCAGAGATTGATCTCTTAGATAGGTGTAATTCTCCCATACCTTTACTATTTATTTTTAATAATTGCCATTTCATAATTTTAGTCAGGGTAGGCAGTGCCTACCTTGCCTACCCTGATGGCACATGCCTGGTAAGCACACATATATACAACAATTTGTCAAGGTCACCAAGAGCTTTGGAGGTTCTGGACTAGCAATGTTGTTAGTCACAAAAAATTTGCGAGAATGTATTTGTTCAGGCCACTCCAGATGATAAAAACGGAGTTTGCGTTATGTAGAAATGGATTCTGATTCCAGATCTCATTCCACCAGGGCTGCTGCAACATCAACAGCAAGGTTATTTATGTTCCGCTGGGTCGCATTGTTACGGCCGCAGCATGGTCCAATGAACGAATCTCCAAACATTTATAATAACCTATTGCTGAACCAAGGGTATTTGTTAACTCTATTAATGTTCTGGTTATATTTTCCATCTGGGTGAGAGATGGAAATATTATTATTTCATTTAAACAGCATCAACATGTTTTACATCTATGTCATGACTGTATGCATTATGAATCCTTTCCCTTCATTTGTCAATGACGCAGCTGTGGTTGTGTATACTCGTTTCACATGGCATGAAATCGGAGAGCTTTGAAATCTTTACGTAGTCACTCGCGTGACTCCGAAGTAAAATAGTAAGATTAAACGAGAACTTACCAATTTTAAGTTTGATCTTTATTTTATGAGGAGTTACGATGAGGGGCTACGTGCCCTCCGCTCCCAACCCCCATAAATGTCATCTGGTAGTTCTAGTCTTTTGTTCTTACTATTATACTTCAGTCACTATTATCTGTGATTTCACACCGTTGTTTTGATGATTGACGCACGAACGGCTGTACGGGGTTCTTCACGTAGTTCCTCATCGTAACTCCTCATAAAATAAAGATCAAACTTCAAACTGGTAAGTTCTCGTTTAATCTTACTATTGTGCATCATTGCTTGATGGGACACAAACCAACTTTTTCCCACCTAAAGATTCTCCCCCCTACTACAACCTAATGAAGGGCTCCAACCCGATCAAAGCCCATCCATGTTCTTCAGAGAGGCTGCCTGGCCTGTTAAGTATCTCCAGCATTTGATGTTTTGACCACAGAGAATGTTAATTTATGGCACTTCACAAAGTTACCTTGGATGTATTACACAAACTGGCATATAGTGTGTACTCTCTACTGGACTCTATGAAGGGTCATTCACATTTTAACCATAGCAAACTCTGCTGCTGAAGACTCGTGTGTTGTAAGACTTTCTCCAACACTTTCCTCCTTTGCTCTAACAGTCTCTCAGGGCCTTTTTCGTAACAGCTGCTTTTTTCCTTCATTTTGGAATTTCAATGCCAACTCGTACAACATAACATCTTCCACAATTGAGCTTCAACCAATCTGTCAGTGTACAAACCTCAATCTCCAAACCAAGCCAACAATGAAACATGAAGGAGCATGCACGTGAGGTTGTTTGGCCTGCTACTTCAAAAAAACCTACATAGTGCTGGATTAACTCAACGGTACAGCCAGCATCTCTGGAAGACATGCATAGTGATCTTTCAGGTCGACACCCTTTACCAGACCCGACCCAAAACGTCACCTATCCATATTCTCCAGAGATGTTGACTGATCCTCTGAGTTACACCAGCAATTCATGATTTTTTTTAAAAGCCAGCAGCTGCAGGTCCTTGTGTCTACATTGACCAATAACTTACTTTATTTTATATGTTTTTCTGAACACAAATAGGTAAAGTGCGTGCCAGCCTATGAGAATTATCAAAAGTTAGTATGGTACGGCGGCACATTGGTAGAGCAGCTGCCTTACAGCGCCAGAGATCTGGGTTCGATCCTAAATACAGTGCTGTCTGAACTGAGTTTTTAATCTTCTTCCCGCGACCGTGTGGATTTTCACAGGGTGCTCCGGTTTCATCCTATATTCCAAAGACGTATAGATTTGTAACCTAATTGGCTTGGGTAAAATAGTAAATTATCCTTAGTGTGTAGGATAGTGCTAGTGTACGGGATCATAAGATCAGAAGTGATAGGTGCAGAATTAGGCTAGTCGGACCATCAAGACCACTCCACTATTCAATCATGACTGATCTATCTCTCCCTCCTAACCGCATTCTCCTGCCTTCTACTCATAACCTCTGTCAGCTGTACAGATCGCTGGTCAGAATGGACTCGATGGGCCGAAAGGGCCTGTTTCTGTATTGTATCTCTAAACTAAACTATCTCTAAACTTAACTGAGTTATAATGATGGATTCTCCCGGTGACGGTGACATTAGCAACCAACAAATTGGATACTTGCAAAGACCAATTTCATCGAAATGTCTCGCCCTCTTAATTGAATGGTTTGCTAGACTATTTCAGAGAGTAGGTTGGCAGTCAACCAGACTGGTGAGTGGGGATTAACACATAGACCTGACCGAGTAAGCACGATAGAGTTCCTTCCCTGAAGGACAGTAGTAACCAAACAAGTTTTTACAACGATCGATAGTACTAGTCACCATTACAAATAGCAGTTTTTCTTTCCAGGTTTATTTAATCCCACAGTCTTTGTCAAGATACCAGAAAAAATGAACTGCTAGGCCAGCATACCCTGAGATGCCAGATTTACTTCTGGTACAGTTTGGAAGACAGACATCACATTTGAGAAATGTCAGATTGAGAACCAGTTTTCCCATCAATGTCACTTGGTGAGTCAGGGAGGATAAAGATATTAATTGAATACAACAAATGATCAGACACTGGAGAGCTAGAATGTAGTGACCTTTTTGGAAGAGTCCGCACATACTGGTTGAGTGCCAATGTAGATCATTATCCAAAAGTTCCGGCACTTTAAAATCTAAGCTGCTTTAATAACAGTTCACTGGACTGAAAGATTACATGGAAGCAAATATTGCAAAGTAAAGTAACTAGACAACAGGGTAGACATTTTGCCCTGAGTAATCTCAAAGATCTTTCCAATCTTTTCTTTATGGCCAAGTAAGGTTTATCTACAATGCATTTCATTTCAACAAAAGTCTTTTTGACCTTCTCAGCAATGTGCTTCAATTTTTTGTATGTCATCAGTTCTTTGCCAACAATCTTGTGAAGTTCAGTAAAACTACAAGAATTTGTTATTCAACCCCCCCCCCCCCCCCCCCCCCAAAGCGGATCCAGTGATGGGTAGTTGTGCAAAATCTTCCTTTGGGTCTTGGTAGCAATTTAACTGTTCCAAAGAATGTATCTAAAATTGGCAAAACACTTGACAAGAGAAAATAACCCAGGTCCACATTAATTCTGTTGGACTATGTTCTGTGTCATATGGTGTGTGTGTTGTTGAATTTATTAGCTCGTATTTTATTAAACAAACCATAAACTTGCACTGATGTAATGCCTCCGATGTAGAATAACAATCAGCAACACTTCAGTGTGGTACAAGAAAAAAAAGTGTTCAGAAGGGTAACCAAATGGAAGTTTGTTTTAAAGCAGCACTTTAAAAGAAGGCAGGGTTGTGGAGAGAGAAATGTGAGGAAGGGACCCTGAGCACACGGCAGCTAAAGGCACAGCTATTATTGGTACAGCAAAGCTGCAGGGCTGCCCAAAATCTCAGGATTATAAATCATAAATTGGACTGGAAAGGTTACAGGGAGTAAAAGACTTTAAAGGGCTCGTGAATAAGCATATTTGGATTTTATCTAGTTTGCTAGAAATGTAGCTGTACATGCAACCTATGGCTGCCAAAATCCTATTCAAAGATTTTTGCCAGATTATTCATCACTTGGATTCCACTGCAGCAAAAGCTGTGAGTTATTGCATCAAAGGTCTCCATAAAGTCACGGTCCCCAATGCATTTGCATCCTTGAGTTAATGTAAGGAAATCTGTTAGACCTAAAATTCCCAAGATTCCATTCAGTTTATGGAATATTAACCCATTCACACATCAGATGGTGATGTTAAATACTGCAAATATCCCTGAGTTAACAAAATTACTCCAAAGACAAACAGGTTTGTAGGTTAATTGGCTTGGTATAAGTGTAAAATTGCCCCGTGTGTGTGTGTGTGTGTGTAGGATAGTGTTAATGTACG
Organism: Raja brachyura; assembly: GCA_963514005.1. The sequence continues at coordinate 63,094,485 of OY740784.1, forward strand.
GTGATCACTGGTCGGTGCGGACTCCGTGGGTCGAAGGGCCTGTTTCCGCGTTGTATTTCTAAACTAAACTAACCTAAAAAACTAACAGGCTAATTTCACATAAGATGGAGAAACTTGTAAAAATCAAAATCAAAAGGGATGAAATATAAATAAAACTCAATGGAGTAAGGTTGGGCATATCGCCAGGTCCTCATGGCCTGTATCCAAGGGTCTTAAGGAAGTGGCTGCAGTTGGAGTGTGTACCCATGGCTTGTAATGTTTTCAAAGTCTACTATATTCCATGAGTTCATCAAAACAAAAAAGCCAATTATGATTTGCTAATTCAAAAGTTGTAGGGCAGTTATTTTAACATTTCTTTTTTGGCTTGATGCTAGAGTTGGTAATCAAAGAAGAGACAGCTAATCATTTAGGAAATCTGAATATGATAAACTACCTGTTTTACTTGTGTTTGGCTTGATTGCATGCATGTATACCATTAACTGATTTGATTAGATGAGTGTATGGTACATAAATTAAGTGCAAGGTATTGGTGGTAGTGTGCTTAGAACGGACTCTCACACAGAAGCTAAAACGATAAAGTACAATAATAAACAAGGTCGGAAGGAATAGGAGTAGAATTAGGCCATTTGGCCCATCCAGTCTAGTCAGCCATGCAATCATGACTGATCTATCTCTCCCTCCTAACCCCATTCTCCTGCTTTCTCTCCATAACATCTGACACTTGTACCAATCAAGAATCTGTCTATCTCAGCCTTAAAAATATCCACTGACGGCCTCCACGGCCTTTTTGTGGCAAAGAATTCCACAGATGCACCACCCTCTGACTAAATACATTTCTCCTCATCTCCTTCCTAAAAGAACATCCTTTAATTCTCAGGCTATGACCTCTAGTCCTAGACTCTCCCCTGAGTGGAAACATCTTCTCCACATCCACGCTATCCAAGGCTTTCACTATTCTGTATGTTTCAATGAGTTCCCTCCTCATTCTTCTAAACTCAAGCGAGTGCAGGCCCACTGCTTACAAACGGTCATCGTAGGTTAACCTACCAATTCCCATGAACAAGCTTCAGTATTTATGGCTATCGAAATAGTTAAGCAGACAAGCAGCAATTTTAGATTTTAATTCCTGAGATCATTCTTGTAAAACTCCTCTGGACCCTCTCCAGAGCCTGCACATGCTTCCTCAGATATGGTGCTCACAACATACTGCAAAATAGTTGGAAATAAGTGGGTCCTTTACAAGCGGGAGTAACTTCGGCTGTACCCCATCAATTTTGGCCCTCTTGACTCTTTTCAGGCTACAGTAACAAGTGCTGTACCACAGGGTTTGGTTCTTGGCCGCCAAGTCTTTGCTATTTATGTTTTAAAACCTGGAGGAGGGAACAAAATGGTAGTTTCAAAGGTTACTGATGATATGAAAATAGGTGGAAGCACATATTATGATGAGGATATTGTGATTCCGCAACGGGATAAGGATAGAATGAGTAGAAACTTGGCAAATGAAGGGTTAGTATAAAGTTATGCACTTTCGTAAGATTATTATCAAAATGGAAAGGAACTGTAATAATGTTCTGCAGTATGCTTAAATTACAAAAAGTCTGAGTGTTGATATTACTATTTCCCATGACCAAGCTTCAGTATATATAGTTATCTAAATAGTAGACAAGCAGCATTTTTAGATTTTAATGCAAAGGTATTGGAGTTTAAGTAGAAGACGGTTTTGTTACAGTAGTACATGTAGGCAAATGCATGCAAGCAAGACTAGGGTAGATGAGACATGTTGGCCGGTGTGGGCAAGTTGGGCCGAAGAGCCTGTTTCCGCGCTGTAAAACTCTATGATTATTAGTTGTTGAAGCTACACCTGGAATATTGTGCCCAATTTCAGTCCCCTTACGAAAAACAAAATAAAACAATCCAAAGGAGATACGCATGCAAGATATGTTCTACGAAGAGAGGCTAGAAAATGTGGGTCAGAATTTCTTGGAGTATAAAATTATGATATGGCCTTATATAAGATCTGAAAGGGACTTGACAGGTAGATGTTGAGATGTTCTCACCTTTGAGAAGGGACCAGTTATTTACAACTGTATGGGAAGTTGTATATCACACACGCACACGCACACGCGCACGCGCGCACACGCAGAGAGGCAGACAGACCCCTCCCACTTATATTCCTTCCTCTGGCTTCTCAATTAGTGCTTCTTCTATCCTCATTCCACTTTGTTTTTTTTTCATCTCAGGCCTTTGTCCAACAATCTGCCTATCACACTATCCTCTCTGCCACATCCTGTCAAATTTGTCAAACATTATTTACCTTTCGTAACAACATTGGGTTTACATTTACTACTGCCACATGTACCAAAATTGAAAAGCGTTAGTTGCTGGCTATCTAATCAAATCAGTTAATTGGATGCAATCAATCTTGCTGAGAGAGCTTGCTGACTGGTTGCATCGTGGCTTGGTTCGGCAACTTCAGTGCCCTGGAAAGGAAAAGACTACAAAAAGTAGTAAACACTGCCTACTCCATCATCGGCTCTGACCTTCCTTCCATCGAGGGGATTTATCACAGTCGCTGCCTCAAAAAGGCTGGCAGCATCATCAAGGACCCACACCACCCTGGCCACACACTCATCTCCCTGCTACCTTTGGGTAGAAGGTACAGGAGCCTGAAGACTGCAACAACCCGGTTTAGGAGTAGCTACTTCCCCACAGCCATCAGGCTATTAAACCTGGCTCGGAACTCTGAACATTAATATCCCTCCATCTGTTATTTGCACTTTATTAATTTATTAATTCATGGGTGTATTTATGTATAGAATTGTAGTCAATGCCTTCTATGTTCTGTTGTGCTATGCAAAGAAAGATTTTCATTGTCCTGTCAGGGACACATGACAATAAACTCTTTTGACTCGACTTTGAAGAAGATTTCCAATCCGAAATGTCACCTATTTAGAGTATTGTGTTCAGTTTTGGTTACATTACTATAGGAAGGACACTGTTAGGCTGGAAAGAGTTCAGGGAAGATTTAGGAACATTTAGGATGTTAGAATTAAGATTTAGGATGTTAGAAACATGGAAATATAGGTGCAAGAGTAGGCTATTCGGCCCTTCGAGCCAGCGCTGCCATTCAATATGATCAAGGCTGATCATCTAAAATCAGTACCCCGTTCCTGCTTTTTTTCCCCATATCTCTTGGTTGCTTTAGCCCTAAGAGCTAAATCTACAGAATCTCTCTCTTGAAAACATCCAGCGTATTGTTCTCCATTCCCTTCTGTGGCAGAGAATTCCACAGATTCACAACTCTCTGGGTGAAAAAATGTATCCTTTATTCTTAAACTGTGACCTCTGGTTCGAGACTCCCCCAACATCTGGAACATTTTGGGGGGGGGGGGGGCTGAGCTGTGGGGAGAGGTTAAGCAGGCTCAAACAGTACACTCGCACAGGACACTGAGGGATGGATGTAGAAGTGTATTAAGTCATGAAGGGAATGGGTAGAGAGTGAATGCACAGAGTCTGTTACCCAGAGTTGGGGAATCAAGAACCTGAGGACATGGGTTTAAGGTGAGAAGGGAAACCTCTTCACACAGACAGTGGTGTATATATGGAACAAGCTACCAGCTGAGGTAGTTAAGGCAGTACTATAACAACTTTTAAGAGATATTGGACAGGTAGATGGATAGGAAAGATCTAGGTTGATATGGGCCAAATGTAGGCAGGTGGGAACAACTTAGATGAGGCATTTTGATCAGCATGGACAAATTGGGTTGTATTGTATGACTCTATGATTCTTTTACTCTATGATTAAGTTACTGGGAAGCAAAGTACTGTTGAGTTAATCTTAAAGGTGTTACTGTTGTGCTTTTTCAGTTCTGTCCTGGCCATATGAATATTCCAGTACTCTTGCATGGGTCCTTGTACAGGTGGATCAATTTGTGAGGACTTGCAATGAGCAAGTCAACTTTCCACAACTGAGTCAGCCACTTTAGTTTAGAGATACAGTATGGAAACAAGCCCTTCGGCCCACCAAGTCCACACTGACCATTGATACCCGCGCATTTACACTATCTACACACACAAAGGACAACTTACATTTATACCAAGCCAATTAACCTACAAACCTGTATGTCTTCGGAGTGTGGGTGGAAACTGAACATCTCGGAGGAAACCCACACAGGTCACGTGCGGAACATACAAACTCCGTACAGACAACCACCCATAGTCAGGTTTGGACCCGGGGCCCTGGCGCTGTAAGACAGCTATTCTACCGCTGCGCCACCGTGCCGACCTCTGCATTAATAAAGAAAAAGGAACCCAAAAGTGACTTTGTTTTGCATTGTAAAATAAATCTTCTATCCATATGACTAAAAGTCTCTTCTTGACCACTTCTTGTCTGCGATGTATATTGATTTTAGAAAAAACATTACTGTATATTGCTATGATTTGTGGCCATCTTACTGACAGTCCTCCCCCGCTGGGGCAGCCCTGAGGATATATGCGATCGATGAAAAAAAAAGTTATGAGTGTTTAAAAAATCTCGAGATCAGCTGATTGGTCCTCTCGCCTGTCAATCATCATGGTGAAGGTAAAACCCTGGATGCCTGGACATGAATCAGTCACTCTGGAAGATCGCGAGGGAGAGTCCACAACTATGATTCTAAGCTGTGAATCAACTGAACTGTGAGTCTGCAATGTACTTGCAATAAATGATTTGTTAGCCCTTAATGACAATGCAATTAGTTGTTTGGCAATTTGGTGGCCTACACTCTGCTTGAAATGCTATGCAATTGAATTTGGTGGCCTGCACTCTGCTTGAAATGCTATGAAATTGAATTTGGTGGCCTGCACTCTGCTTGAAATGGAATTTCAAGGAATAGCCATGAGTGAACTGCCAGCCTACCAGCCCTGAGTGACTGATCTGCCAGCCCACCACCCCTTAGTGACTGAGCTGCCAGCCCTGAGTGACTGAGCTGCCAGCCCACCAGCCCTGAGTGACTGAGCAGCCAGCTCATCAGCCCTGAGTGACTGAGCTGCCAGTCCTGAGTGACTGAGCTGCCAGTCCGCCAGCCCTGAGTGACTGAACTGCCAGCCCACCAGCCCTGAGTGACTGAGCTACCCGCCCTGAGTGACTGAGCTGCCAGCCAACCAGGCCTGAGTGACTGAGCTGCCAGCCTACCAGGCCTGAGTGACTGAGCAGCCAGCTCACCAGCCCAATGCGTCCCACTTAGTCTAGTTTATATTATAACATTTGTGGTGAGAATGATTGAGGTAAGTGATGGGCCAATGACACATCATTTTGGGGCATCTGTCTTCACTGAGATTGGCTCTGTGGTCAGACCCAATGCCTGCATGTTATGAAGCAAAACAAAATGGTAATTACTTTTTAGTGGTCAAAAGAATTTGAGGAACATGTTCCACAGTCTTTAAAAAGAAACTCATGCGGCTGTCCACATTAATTGATTTGTGAGTAATTCATTTCTGATATTCACTGCACAGTAATTGAAAAATGCAGCACCAAAACAGTGCACTTGGCCTCTTTCAACCTCTCTGACCTTTTGATTCTATCAGTTGAGAAGGCATACCTTTTCCCCTTTTGTGTATCCTTCAGGATGCCATAAGGTTATACTGGTGACACCAGAGACTCCAGATGCTGGAATAAAAAGCAATAAGTAAACAGCTGGAGGAAGTCAATGCTCAAGCATCATCTGTGGACTCAAAGGGAAAGTCAATGTTTTGGGTGGAAATGAACTGCAGATGCTGGTATACTGAAGATAGGCACTAAGTGCTGGAGTAACTTAATGGCTCAGACTGCATATTTGGAGAAAAAGGATGGGTGACATTTTGGGTCAGAGCCCTTATACAGACTCTTCTCTCAGCCTGAAGATGGGTCCAAACCATTTTCACCACCGGGTGGCACCTGTAATGGCCGCCTGGCCAGCAGTCTTGCCCCTTCTCTGTTTTTATTATTTTAAGTATGTCTTGAATGTTTGTTTTAATGTCTCTTGGTATTTTTATTTGGGTGTGCGGGGGGGATCGGGGGAAACCTTTGTTCAGTAAGAAGCGGCCGACTAGGGAGCTTCATGCCGCGGAGTGTTCCAATCCGTCCTGACGGCGGGGTTTCGATCATCCCGATGAGAGGGCTTGAACAGCGGACTGTTGGCAATGGCCCCGTTCAAAGGCCCCGACCACGGGTGAACAAAGGAGGAAGATGACTGAACTTTATTGCCTTCCATCACAGTGAGGAATGTTGATTCCACTGTGGTGGATGTTTATGTTAAACTTTATTCTACATGCTGTGTATATTTTTGCTTTTTTAATTAGCATGGCTGTATGGTAACTCAAATTTCACTGTACCTTAATTGGCACATGTGACAATTAAATTGAATCTTGATCTTGAACATCACCCGTCCTTTTTCTCCAGAGATGCTGCCTGACCTGCTGAGTTACTCCAGTACTTTGTGTCAATGTTTTGGGTCAGCATCTGGATTGGAGCTCCGTGCTACCAATGCTAATGCACACACTCCACCTGAATCATCAACCATCCCTTTGCTTCTACAGTTGCTGCTTGAACTACTGAGTTCCTCCTGCAGTTTACATTATTCTTCAATGTCTACTCTGGTGTCAAACAAAACTGTGTAAGTTCCCATAATCTTTTCAACACTTTTCTCAAGCTTCCTCACTCTTATGTTGCAAATTCCCTCTAACAATTTCCTGTTAGATTGGAGCTTATCTTCAGGACCAATAGATAACTACCACATATACACTCCACAACCAAGGTCACTTCAACCTCAATTATTGAGCTGCAGTTTACAGACAATGCTTGCATTTGTGCATGCTGGGAGACTGAGCTCCAAGCCTTTGTGGACTTGTCGATTGAAGCACATGAATCTGCATTCAATATCTTGAAGACAAAAGTCCTCTACCAATCTGTCGCTGCTGCACCACACTGCAATCAACAATAGAGGAAGACATTTTGAAAATCATATTTAATAAGGAAATTACAATGACCTTTGCGTATGTGATCAAAATGATATGCATTTAAGATTGGAAGGGAAAATAATAGTTAAAGTAATCAAACACTTATAGTCCAACAAACCGAATTAGACCATTCAGCCCATTGATTCCATGTTGGAGAGCAGTAGCGTAATCCCATCAATTCAATCCCTGTATTCTTTTTGCCTGATATCCTATAACTTGCATCACCATCAACTCTCCTTCGGTTATTTTGACATTACCTACACTGAGGAATAGTTCATTGCAACCAACCAATTTACCAGCATGTCTTGAAGAGCGTAACAATAATGTGGTGGTATTGGTGAAATAAGATTCAATACACAAGAATGAATCTGAATATATGTATATGAGCCATATAGTTGAGGATGGGACAGTGGTGCAGCGGTAGAGTTGCTGCCTTACAATGCAGAGTCCCAGGTTCAATCCTGACTACAGGTGCTGGCAGTACATAGTTTCTACATTCTCCCTGTGACTGCATGGGGTTTTTTCGGGTGCTTCAGTTTCCTCCCACATTCCACAGACATGTAGATTTATAGGTGAAATGGCTTTTGTATATTTGTCCCTAGTGTGTAGAATAGGACTGGTGTACATGTGATTGCTGATCGGAGTGGAATCAGTGGCCTGTTTCCATTAATCTCTAAAAAACTAAATCTATCAGGTAAGGATGCATTGGCTTTTGTGGTGAAATAATAATTTATTGTTTATTGGGTTCTTGTGGCCTACTTGGAACATAATATGTATATCCCCCTCCATAGATGCTGCCTGATCTACTGAGTTCCCCAACAGTTTACTTTTTAGAATCATAGTCACACAGCACGGTAACAGGCCCTTCGGCCCAACTTGCCCCTGTCGACAAGATGCCCCATCTGTACTAGTCCGACTTGCCTGCATCTGGTCGCTAGGGCTTCTTGCTGTAAGCTACAAATGTTTTTTGTCACAGGGCCCTTTAGCGCTCAAACATGTTGTGAATATTTATCTCCTTATCTGTGGTGGGCTTAATTTCTGAGCACTGCCTTTCTCCACTAAGCAGCAGAAGGTAGGTGCATAATGAGTCTGTTACTCACCCTACAGTTCATATTGCTCCTGTTGCCAAGGCAACATCAGTGGAACCCAACCTTATGCTCATGTTGGAAGCTGTAAAATTCTACTCACACACAGTTAGTCTTTAAAAAGAAGAAACAAATCTGCAAAGTTTATGAACTGAGCGCCAATATTTACAAGTTTACTTTCACCACAAATCTATTGAGCAAAACTTACCACAAAACATCCATGGACAGTCTTGCCTATCTGTTTTCAGTCCCCTCCAATTCTATGCACTTCTATTTCACTGGTGAATTATAGAAAGTGTGGGAACACTCGCTTAAACTTTTAAATACATGTTAAAATTAAAATGGCAGGTCAGCTCTCCTGCGGCAAGGTCACTCACACATAGCCTAAGTTAAAATACTGTAGAAACATATAAAATTCTTAAAGGATTGGTCAAGCAAGATGCAGGAAAAATGGTCCCGATGTTGGCGGAGTCCAGAACCAGGGGGTCACAGTTTATGAATAAGGGGCCATTTAGGACTGAGATGAGGAAACATTTCGTCACCCATAAAATTCAGAATCTGTGGAATTCCCTGCCACAGAAGGCCGTGGAAGCCAATTCACTGGATGTTTTCAAGAGGGAGTTAGATTTTGCTCAAGGCTAAAGGGATCAAGGGATATAGGGAAAAAGCAGGAATGGGGTACTGATTTTAGATGATCAGCCATGATCATATTGAATGGCAGGTGCTGGCTCGAAGGGCCGAATAGCCTACTCCTGCACCTATTTTTCTATGTTTCTAAAATGTGAGTTTGTGATAGCTTCCCAGTCCACAATCGTTTTTAGTATATTTAACTCGCCTATCTAGTCCCAAACTCTTATGTTCTTGAGTTAAAGTTTAGTCAATTTATACAGCCAGTGATTCGGCATGTTTTAATTGCGTTGTTAATATATGATGTCACCTTCTAAAATTCAAATTGGAAACCATTTCTTAACACTAATTATGTAGTATGATGCAGTTCTTGACTCCGCCTTTGCATTAACAATATAGTTATTTACTGATCTCTCTGTCGATCATTCTTCTCCCCAACCCCTCAGTCCCTCTGCTAATGATGTCCCTCTTCCAATGGGTTGCTTGATACCCAGGGTTGCTACTGTCAGCACAAGGGGCTGAAATTAAAATCTTCTACGCTGCCAGACTGCCTGGGGATGTGCTACAGAAGTCTGCAGCTCTGAAGATCATGACATTTAGGCCCACGGCCAACATGGGGATGGTGTCCACCATCTTGTCTGAGCCAATAATTTCTTGGCTTTCGTTTGCTCTTCTTTTTATTTACTTAGTCCTTCTTGTGATCTTGATGAAACCACTTGGGTGACAAAGGCTGATTTTCCTGCAATTGACATCTGGAAGCAATTATTCCCTGGTTGCTAAGCTCAGGAAGTAGAGGTTATGCCCTGTGACACTCTTGCATCATTGACATTGCTTGAGGTAGGAGAGACAGACACACGGCCTGCTTCTTAATTGATTCCAGAATTTTCAATATCACTGCATCTGGGAGCTCACGTCATGGGTGAGGACACAACATGTGAAGAAATAATTTTTCAGAACATAAGAACATAAGAAATAGAAGGAAGAGTAAGCCATTCAGTCTGAAATATCTGGTCTACCATTGAATAAAATCATGGTTAATCTCATACATCAGTGCTACATTCTTGCACTATCACTATCACTTTATCATTTAATTTTATGTTAACTTTGTAAATTCTGATTTAATCTCCTTTTGAGGCTGAAGAGTCCAGCAAGCTTTACCCATCAATAGACAATAGGTGTAGGAGTAGGCCATTCGGCCCTTCGAGCCAGCACCGCCATTCACTGTGATCATAGCTGATCATCCTCAATCAGTACCCCATTCCTGCCTTCTACCCATATCCTTTGACTCGGCTATCCTTGAGCTCTATCTAACTCTCTCTTGAAAGCATCCAGAGAATTGGCCTCCACTGCCTTCTGAGGCAGAGAATTGCACAAATTCACAATTCTCTGTGAACATTTTTTTCCCCATCTCAGTTCTAAATGGCCAACCCCTTATTCTTAAAGTGTGGCCCCTGGTTCTGGACTCCCCCAATATCGGGAACTGTCTTCCTGCCTTTAGCGTGTCCAATCCCTTAATCTATATTACTAAAAGTCTGATCTTGACCATTTCCTGTTGTTCTGTACATTGATTTTAGAAAAAACACTGCCACTTACGGCTGTGATTTTTGGCAATCTTACTCAGAGTCCCCCTCCGCTGCGCAGGACAAGAGGATTTTTCCCATCGATGAAAAGTAAAAGAGTTATTAGTGTTTTAAAAATGTTGAGATTCTCTCTCCTGAAGGCCACGCCCCTTCCGGAGAGACTATCAAACCCAGAAGTGTTGAGTGCCTCAGTCAGTCTCTGCAAGATGGGGGAGCGAGAGGGTCACGTCTCTCAGTCTGAGCTGTGAATAACACTGATCACATGACTACTAAACTGTGAGTGATTTTACTGACCTGTCAGTGCCCTTAATGTGGTTAGAAAATATAGTTTGGAAATGCTTAAACTGTGTTGGCTTTGGTTTGGAAATGCTAAAGCTGTGTTGCCTTTGGTTTGGAAATGCTAAAGCTGTGTTGCCTTTGATTTGGAAATGCTAAAACTGTGTTGCCTATTTAAAGTTGCCTTGCCTAATTAAAGTTGCATTGCCTTCTATATAATTAAAAGTCTAATCTTGACCACTTGCTGTTTACGGTTAATATTGATTTTAGAAAAAATGCTACCACGTATGGCTATGATTTTTGGCCATCTTGCTCAGGGGCCCTCTCTGCTCATCAGGTTTCGAGGATTTTCCGCATCGATGAAAAATAAGAGTTATTAGTGTTTTAAAAATGTTGAGATTATCTTTCCTGTCAATCATGCCATGAAGGCCACGCCCCTTCTGGTGGGAGGGGGAGGGACTATAAACCCAGAAGTGTGGGCGTGGCTCAGTCTCTGCAAGATGGAGGAGGGAGAGGTCACGACTCGCTGTCTTTAGTGACCTTGCACCCTGCTTGAAATGGTATGAAACTGCACTTGAATTTGGTGGCCTTGCACCCTGCTTGAAATGGAATTTCAAGGAATAGCTGTGAGTCAACTGCCAGCCCACCAGCCACGAGTGAGTGAGCTGCCAGCACAACAGGCTTGTGACTGAGTCGCCAGCCCAAAAATCAATTTGGCCCACAATGTCCTCTGGAAACCAGTAACCAGTCCCTTCAGCCCACAACACCCGTACTAGTGCTCCAGAAAGCCCCCCCCCCCCCCCCATTCCCCCCCCCTCCCCTCATCTCCCCCCCCCCCCCCCCACTGGCCACCAATATTGGAAGTGGTGAAGAGGTGGAATATTGCATTGGGGGACCAGCCCTCCTGTGTGATGTTGGGACCCAACGGGTCCCACTTAGTCTAGTAATCTTATATATTTCGATAAGATCTCCTCTCATCCTTCTAAATTCCAGTGTATGCAAGCCCAGTCGCTCCATTCTTTCAACATATGACATTCACGCTATCCCGGGAATTAACCTTGTGAACCTACGCTGCACTCCCACAATAGCAAGAATGTCCTCCTCAGATTTGGAGACCAGAACTGTACACAATACTGCAGATGTGGTCTCACTAGGGGCTGTGCAACCACAGAAGGACCTCTTTGCTCCAATACTCAACTCTTCTTGTTATGAAGGCCAACATGCCATTAGCTTTTTGCACTGCCTGCTGTACCTGCGTGCTAACTTTCAGTGACTGATGAACAAGGACACCCAGATCTCATTGTACTTCCCCTTTTCCTAACTTGACACCATTTAGATAATAATCTGCCTTCCTGTTCTTGGCTCCAAAGTGGATTACCTCACATTTCTCCACATTAAACTGCATCTGACATGCATCTGCCCACTTACCCAATGTGTCCAAGTCACCCTGCATCTTCATAGCATCCTCCTCACAGTTCACACTACCATCCAGCTTTGTGTCATCTGCTAATTTGCTAATGCTACTTTTAATGCCTTCATCTAAATCATTAATGTATATTGTAAATAGCTGCGGTCTCATCATCGAGCCCTGCGGTACCCCACTAGTCACTGGCTGCCATTCTGACAGGGACCTGTTAATCCCTACTCTTAGTCAATCCCTATTCTATGGCACTAAGAATAACATTTTTGTGTCTTTCCTCACGGTAATGGTCTCAGTAGTTGGGTGGCAAAAGTAAACCCTGTTGGCCCTACTTGATGTCCAAAGCTGAGATTGTCAACAACACAAGACAGAGTCTGATGTGGTTGCTTAAGCATACTGCACAATTTAAGATCTCTCCCAACAGGTTGGGCAGTGTTCTATGCTGATTTTCCATTGAAATGTGTTGGTTTTGGAGTTTGATAGTCTAGAGTTGTACAATACAGGAACAGAGCCTTTGACTCATTGAGTATGCGCTGACTGTCATGTGCCCATTTACATTAATTCTCCACTAGTCGCATTTATTCTTCCTGCACTTTCATTAATTCCTCCACTACCACTCAACTTTACACTGGAGGAAATTTACAGTGGTTAATTAATAGCTTGGTTTAAAGATATATTGTGGAAACAGGCCTTTCGACACATTGTGTCAGTGTCAACCAGCAGTCCACGTACACTAGTTCTATCCTACACACTAAGGGCAATTTACAGAACCTGCAAACCTGCACGCCATTGGCATGTGGGCAGAAACCGGAGAACCCAAAGGAAACCCATGCGGTTACAGGGAGAAGTGTAATTAGCAACTCTCAAAGAAATGCTGGCCTTGCCAGAGATGCTCACTTTCTGAACAATGATTATTAATAAATACTAGACCAAGTGTGGACCCGTTGGGTCCCGTTCCTCCAACGCAATATTTCACCAAACTGTGCACGAGCGACTCACAGACCCGCACTGCGCAGGGGCGATGCCACGTTTGAAGTTCTGGCGTTGACAACAGAAATTAAAGTTAATAAAGTCAGGAGAGGACCCGTGGAAGCATTTGTAAAATGGAACAATACTTACTCGTGGAGCCGTTGGGTCCTAATTGTGAGGCCAGGCAAGTACAGGTGAAAGTTTTAAAAAATGGCTATCTGAAATTTGGCAAAGGCCCCAACTGTGTAGGCGTGGATACTGGGCCCACTGCGCACGTGCGGGGCTGATGGGCCTCCCCCAACTGCGCAGGCGCGGCTGACGTGGGATGCTGTTTTAAATTATTTAAGTTTAAAAAATCAATAACTTCTAAAATATAATATCAATCTGAAAGAAATTTGTCTAATGCACACCGCAGGACAACTTTGAGTAAGGTGGGTCTAAAATTGTAGCGTAAATTTGTACCGTTTTGGCGGAGTTTTGGGAAAACTAACAAACAAACAAGATGAGAGTTTTAGTAATATAATATATATATTATATGAGTATATTATTATATTATATTAGATTATATTATATATATTATACAAGTATGAATACTAGGTCAGCAATTTGCAATTTGCCTAATTTAAATTAAACGAGATCCAAAGCCGAAACCAGTTTAGGTATCTTAGCTTTGGGCAGAGCTATGTGCTGAATGTGTATGGTTTAGTAGCTTTGGGCTAAAAATGAGTTCTCGCATAGCACCCGAGATTGTAACTGAAACACATGCAAATTAGAAACCAGAATGAATAAAAGATCTTGGGTAACAGAATAGGCAAACTTGATTTTTTTTTAGAATAAGAAGTAGTCAGTACGTAAGTGACAATAAGCAGAACAAATGATTAATGATGCATGAACAATGTTGTACAGGAAACAGGTGAGTAAATTACTTTATTTGAAGGAATTGGAGACTCAATGTCTGGACGGCTGTGTGATTTCAAGTAAACAATGTCATTTGGAATACATTTTTATAAAATTGTCTGGAGAGGGAAAGTTGGAAATGTGAAGTTGTTGTTTCTATGAGATACTATCATTATCGGAAATTTCAAATGTTTATTTATATTGTTGATCACTTAAAGGGAAATTAATCTAATAAGTATGGAATATACTGCTTCAGAGGACTTTAAGAGATCATCATATTGTCAAACTAATTCCACACATTGGAAAATAACGACTCTGAGCCTGTACTCATTGGTGTCTAGAAGGATGAGGGGGATCACATTGAAACTTACGGAACAGTGAAAAGCCTGGGTAGTGTGGGTGGAGAGAGAGGATGTTTCCACTAGTGGGAAAGTAGAGGACCAGAGGCCAGAGCCACAGAATAAAAGGTCGTACCTTGAGAAAGGAGATGAGGAAGCATTTCTTTAGCCAGAGGGTGGAGAATCTATGGAATTCATCATCACAGACAGCTGTGGAGGCCGTCCTTGGGTATTTTTAAAACGGAGATTAACAGGTTCTTCATTAGTAAGGATGTCAAAGATTATGGGGAGAATGCAGGAGAATGGGGCTAAGAGACAAAAATAGATCAGCCATGATTGAATGGCGGAGTAGACTTATAATGGTTCCCCAATCCATCACAAATAATATGCTCTCTCCATAATCAAACGCACATTTTAATTGTGGTGAATTGAATTACTAAATAAGTCTTCACAGCAGCCATTAAGATTGCTCGGGGTCATTTTTCACGAGTGCAATTATCGGTTTAATGATGCCATTATGCAATAATCTTTTATTCAAAGTTATGCATAGCTGCATCATTCATTTTATTATAGTGAATGTTATTGGATTAACTTTTTTATGACTTAAATTCATGCATTTCTGTAGACAATTTGCAAACTGGTGGCTATTAAAATATATTTTAATGTCAAGTATGGGGTTTGAAATGGCACCAGAAAATATGGCACAGCATCAATGGAACCAATGAGAAGATGAGGGCCAAAAGACAATGTTAATGAGGCTGTTTGCATATGTTGACGAGCTTAATCTCATTATGCTGCCAGATGTGGCGGCAGATAGTAAATCGGACTGTTCGGTGAACCTTTGTAGTTTTGTCAGCGTGGTGACACTTGTGTACTGCCCAGCTGAGGTCCGGTATATGATTTTACTGGGTTGTATGCATAACGAAGCATTTCACTGTACATAGGTACATGTGGCAATAAAGTATAATTGAATCCGCTTTTATTCTTCCCACCATCTCTGATGTTTTCAGCATGTAGTACCACCTGACAGAGAAATTACTCCAAATAAATAGTGGGAAAACCTAATTCACTGAGCTCCGGAAAATGAAACACCCTTAGAAGCATGGGATTGAAAAGCACTGCACTGGGAGCCCAAGCCAGTTATTTATAGAGCTACATGGGCATCATGAGCATTAGTAGCACTAAGATTGTAAAAGCAAGTAGACGGAACGTGCACAGGTAAATCAATGATTTTACATTTGACAACTTTACTCAATCTGAAATGATTTATTGGAGTAGAATTATCCTTTATTGCTTTTGTTTTTTAATTTCAGGTTTCTTTGCCAGGGAGCAACCAAGGGAAAGTTCTTTAAGACATTTTGAATGTTACCTTCCAAGGAAAAGGAGACCCCATTATTGCTCCTATCAAAATTACCAGCTGTATATTTGAGCATAAATATTTTAATTTGCTATTTATCCACTTGGACCTGACAATGATTTATTGAGGCAGAACAGAGGAGGAACAAGGAAAAAAGATTTTTGTTCTTTGGGTACCTATTGAATTATTGATTCCATTGAAGAGACCTAATACTCTGCCAAGCTTTTGGGTTTCTGTGTTGATCTCTCCTTTGGTGGCTGGAGCCAATGTTTTATTTGCTAACATTTCAATAAAGTATCTTGGGATATATGCTACTCAAGAGTGTTTTATTGTTGTATGTCCAGAAATGGAAAAATGAAATTATTGCAGCACCACAGCAGATATGTAAACATAAGGCTATAAGGTATAGGAGCAGAACTAGGCCATTTGGCCCATCAAGTCTGCTCCACCATTTTATCAATGACGTTTTTCCCTTTCAATCCCATTCTATGGTTTTCTCTCCAGAACCTTTGACACCACTACTAATCAAGAACCTGCATTCTCCACTTTAAATATACCCAGTGGCTGGCCTCTGTCACCTTCTGTGGCAATGAATTCCACAGATTCACCACCCTCTGGCAAAATAAATTCTTCCACATCGCCATTTTGAAGATGTCATTTTATTTTGAAGCCATGCCCTCTGGTCCTAGACTCTCCCACTACTGGAAACATCCTCTCCACATTCACTTTGTCTAGGCCTACTCAGTAGACATGATAATAAACAACATAAAGTAATTCAATACATAAAAACAAAATAAATAATACAGTCTTCTTGCGTATGGCATGCGCAGTCTAAAGTTGTAGGACAACTTGTTCTATTTGATTGTGCACGCTGGGTTGATTACATTCGTCGAAACAGGGCGGACCACATGAAGGTTGCAATCTTCCCACCCAACAATGCAATATAGTGCAAAGAACAAAAAACAAGTCCCTAGTGCAAATCCTCAGGTTTCTAGTGGATGTGGAGGTGCTAGAATTATTTTGGAGTCTGTGAATTGTAAATCATTACTGCACATCAGACATTATTGAGTTGGGTGTATACAAAGTGAGACTTAATTCAGGAGTCTGATAACAAAGGGGAAGAAGCATAGGTTGTGGAGGAAGCCAGAACACCTGGAGAAAATCTGCAAGGGAGCATGTACAAATTCCACACAGACAGTATAAATCAGTATTGAACCGGGGACACTTGATCTCGACTAGTTGCAACACTGAGCCGACCCAGGCCTTGATTTATTAGTTTTAGAAATACTGCGTAAAAGCAGTACTACTTCAGCCCACTGTCCGCGCTGACCATGGATCACCTGTAAACTAGTTCCATTCCACCCCCACAATTTACAGAAGCCAATTCGCCTGCACATCTTTGGAATGTTGGAGGAAACCGGAGCACACAGAGAAAACCCAGGCGGTCACAGGGACAATGTAAAATTACGTACAGACAGCACCTTCAGTCAGGATCAAAACCGAGTCTCTGCCTCTGTAAGGCAGCAACTCTACCGCTGCACCATTGTGCCGCCCTTATAAAGGAAATCATTCTGTATGTCTGATCTGTTTTAATTATTTGTGGACATACAATGCATGGTCCCTCTGTTCCTGCACACATCTTAATATCATACCATTTATGCTGGTAAGAACAGAAAGGATGTGCACAGATGAAGTATGAATTAGTTAGACCAATAATACGTATCTTACACAATACTAGTGGGATAAATTAACCAGGATGCCCAGGAGTGGAACCACTATTCCACAAATGACTGCACAACAATAACTTAAGAAATGAAGAAAATCCTGTAGGATTTCCCAATTAGTCAAATTTGAGAGTCATAAACAAGAACAGCCGACTACAATGAGAATGTATTTTTAGTCACTTCAGTCTTTCCTTTAACAGATTTAACAGATTTTCATATTTTATGTTAAGTATATGATTTCTTCTTTTTTCATGACTAAAATAATTTTAAATATGTTTTACTGATAATGGATAAAGCAAGTGCACGTTGATATTCTGTCTGCTTTCTCAAGATCACATAAAAGATTTCATGGCATTATATTTTATAAACCATGAACAAATAGAGCAAGTTTCCAGTATTAACCTTATCATTATTATTATCCAATATTGTTAAGAAAAAAACTACCTTAAAGAGCATGTTAGTGCCACGTGCTGTCATAGGCCAGTTGCTAGTATTCTCACATCTGAGTTAAAAGGTTCTATTTTTGTATCGCAAAGTTGGGATGTGAATATCTAATCAAGGATGCTTTTAAAGGATGCTGCGTTGTTGTGGAAACAGTTTACTTTTCGGCCTCATTTGTGGTAGTATGTGCATTTCTGGTCGCTCCATTAAAAGAAGAATGTGGAGGCTTTCAAGATGATGCAGGTTTACTAGAAAACTGCCTGGATTAGAAAGCATGAGCGATGGGGAGAGGTTGCACAAACTTGGATTGTTTTCTCTGAAACACCAGAGGCTGAGAGGAGGCCTGGTAGAAGTATATAAAACTGCGAGAGGCATAACCAAGGTAGACAATCACAACTTTTATCCTAGCGTGGAAATGTCAAAGGCTAGAGGTAAGGTGAGAGGGGCAAGGTTTAAAGGAGAGGTCGGGTGTGGTGCATGTTTTTACACAGAGTGGGGTGGATACCTGGAATGTGCTGCCAGGAGTGGTAGTGGAAGCAGAGATGACTGGGGTATTTAAGAGGCTTTTAGATAGGCACGTGGATATACAGGGAATGGAGGGATTTGGATCACGTGCAGGCAGAGGAGATTAGTTTAACTTGGCATTATGTTCAGAACGTACAGAAAACAAGAATGCGGACGGCCTTTTCTTGAATTGTACCGGCCTAGGTTCCATGAAATGGATTCTGGGAGATGTTCCTCCATATTGAACCACAATTGAACATGTCGAGATTATCTAAATATAACCAGTGAAGCTGCAATACTGGACTACTTTCAAGGAAAACAGCAAAAACTGTATGTAATAAACAGAGGTAAGCAATCTCACAACCCAATAAACAGAGCTTAGATTGAAGCTCTGCAATCTTGTCACATTTACACATGAGTGATAATGGGCAATTAAATTACTCGAAAGAGGAAGAGGATCGAAGAATCCTCAACTGTGGCAGGGCTCAACATTTGAGTATTAGAGAAAAAATTGAGTCATTCACAAGTGGCTAATCGATCAGTGTCCAATAGATAAGCCATCTCAGTTTCCTCAGCAGAATGGTGCAAAGATTGTTGGGATATTCCTGTATCTTCTATCAGTAACCAGGTTTTCAGGTATGTACCAGCTGGCTAAGAGGTTGGACAGTGCCTGTGATCAGTAATTGAAAGCAGGACAAAAAATGTTTCATTAAAAAGAAGTATACGATTTTAAACCCGAATATTGTGGCAGTGTCAGTAGGTTCAGCAGCCGCTGTTGACATGTTATTCCTTTATTTCTGCTCTATGAATGGTACACGGTGGTGCAGCAGTAGGGCTGCTGCCTTACAGCACCAGAGACCCTGGTTCAATCCTGACTACAGATATAATTTATATGTGGCATATTTTTCCATTGTGTTCTACCATGACTCTCACTGCAATCATTTGGTCAATGTGGATGCTTCTAACTTTTCCTTCAATTTTAACAGCATTGTTAAAACTGCAGACATTAATTAGAAATTTGCTCAATGACGATTCGTAGATGTATTGAACAATTGTCGAGAACTTGTCTCTTCAGCACTCATGCTCATGTGACTCAATGCTGGTCTTCCTTAACTGTCTCTGTAGCATGTTTGCCATGCACATTGGCCAATAAGAGGACATTAGTGCATTTGTATATTTCAAAGGGCAACCTGTTGTCTTTTAATTGAAAAGAAAAAAAAATGTTTTTGTCAGAGAGAAAACAGAAAATGTTGTAAATACTCAGCAGAGTCTGTGGAGCAACAAAGAGTTAACATTGCAAGTTTTTAACTGAAAATATGGGCACAAGGACAAGCAAATGAGACTGAAGGCTGATAAATCCCCAGGGCCTGATGGTCTGCATCCCAGGGCACCCAAGGAGGTGGCTCTAGAAATTGTGGATGCATTAGTGATCATTTTTAAATGTTCTATAGATTCTGGATCAGTTCCTGGGGATTGGAGGGTAGCTAATGTTATCCCACTTTTTAAGAAAGGAGGGAGAGAGAAAGCATGGAATTATAGACCAATTAGCCTAACATCGGTGGTGGGGAAGATGCTGGAGTCGATTATCAAAGATGTAATAGCGGCATATTTGGATAGCAGTAACAGGATCGGTCCAAGTCAGCATAGATTTACAAAGGGCAAATCACGCTTGACAAATCTTCTGGAATTTTTTGAGGATTTAACAAGTAAAATGGATCAGGGGGAGTCAGTGGGTGTAGTGTACCTGGACTTTCAGAAAACCTTTGATATGGTCCCACACAGGAGATTCGTGGGCAAAATTAGAGCACATGGTATTGGGGGTAGGGTAATGACATGGATAGAATATTGGTTGGCAGCCAGGAAACAAAGGGTAGGGATTAACAGGCCCCTTTCAAAATGGCAGGCAGTGACTAGTGGGGTGCCGCAAGGCTCGGTGCTGGGACCGCAGCTATTTACAATATACATAAATGATTTTGATGAAGGAATTAAAAGTAACATTAGCAAATTTGCAAATGACACAAAGCTGGGTGGCAGTGTGATCTGTGAAGAGGATGCAGGGTGACTTGGACAGGTTGGGTGAGTGAGCAGATGCATGGCAGGTGCAGAATAAAGTGGAAAAATGCGACATTATCCACTTTGGTGGCAAGACTATGAAGGCAGATTATTATCTGAATGGTGTCAGGTTAGGAAAAGGAGAAGTACAATGAGACCAGGGTGTCCTTGTACATCAGTCACTGAAAGTAAGCATGCAGGTACAGCATGCAGTGAAGAAAGCTAATGGCATATTGGCCTTCATAATGAGAGGAGTTGAGTATAGGAGCAAAGAGGTCCTTCTGCAGTTGTACAGGGCCCTAGTAAGATCACACCTGGAGTATCGTGTGCAGTTTTGGTCTCCTAATTTGAGGAAGGACATTCTTGCTATTGAGGTAGTGCAGCATAGGTTCACGAGGTCATATGATGAAAGAATGGAACTACTGAGCTTGTATTCACTGGAATTTAGAAGGATAAAAGGGTATCTTATAGAAACATAAAATTATTAAGGGATTGGACACGCTAGATGCTGGAAACATGTTCCCGATGTTGGGGGAGTCCAGAACCAGGGGCCACATTTTATGAATAAGGGGTAGGCTATTTAGAACTGAGATGAGGAAAAACTTTTTCACACAGAGTTGTGAATTTGTGGAATTCAGAAGGCAGTGGAGGCCAATTCACTGGACGCATTCAAATGAGAGTTGGATAGCGCTCTTAGAGCTAGCGGAATTAACGGGAATGGGGAGAAGGCAGGAACGGGGTATTCATTGTGGATGATCAGCCATGATCACATTCAATGGCAGTGCTGCCATAAACAGCTGAATGGCCTAATCCTGCACCTATTGTCTATGTATCTATGATATGCAGGGAATGGAGGGATATGGATCACGTGACAGGCAGAGGACATTAGTTTAACATGTTCGATAAGGGCAGTGTGGGCTGAATGGCCTGTTCCAGGCTGAGGTTTTGTTGACTGAAAATTAAAAAATAATGAAATCTTTCTGTTTGGTGGCACAGTGGCGCAGCGGTAGATTGACAGCCTTACAACGACAGAAACCCAGGTTCGATCCTGACTATGGGTGCTGCCTGAGTGGAGTTTGTACGTTCTCTCTGTGACTGTGTAGGTTTTCTCTGGATGCTCTGGTTTCCTCCCAAATTCCAAAGACTTGCAGGTTTGTTGGTTAATTGGCTTCTGTAAATTGCTGTTGGTGTGTAGGTTAGAACTAGTGTACTGGTGACCGGCTGTGTACAGTGGGCCGAAGGGCCGTTTTCTACCCTGTATCTCTAAATTAAACCTGAATGTATGGATCATAGTGAGGAAATAAGCTCAAGATGCACATTACCACAGTCTAGTTGAAGAGTGAAACAGGTTTTGATAACTCAATGACCTCCTGGTGTGTGTTGATTCCTTGTTGCTACAGATTGACTCCATACATAAGCAACAGTAATGAAATTTTCTATGTGAAGATGATGCTGTCCATGATTATGAAATAAATTGAGTTCAAAGCATGCACATGTAGAAGAATGTTAAACATTAAAAATGTGGCACTGGACAATATGTACAATAAATGTACTGTCTGTTCAGACAGTTTGAAGATGCATCTATTTTTCGTTTGAACGCAATATCTTATCCCCTCAATGAGTAAAAGAAAAAATGCGGCTTGGTCAATTGGGCTCTCCATTGTCAGTGCCTGCGTGCTACTTGGACTGCATTTTCCCAACAGACGATTCATTAAATATCCTGAGGGCAATGACTGGTTTAGAGAACTCGAAAAAATGTTTTCAAAAGACACAATGGAAATATTAGTCTGATGCCAAGAATATATTATTTTTGCAACTGGATATGCCTTGTTAGAAATATTTACCTAGTCTCTCATCTCACACCTCAACCTCCAGCACGTCAGGTCCTGTAAGGTCAGACCATGGTACAATCAGAGACCTTTGGGAACATTGTCAGCAACAATTGTTTTTGCATAAAAACCCTTGTATGTTGACATATTATTTTGTGACTTTTGAACACAAAAGGCTTAAGTTGCACTTATGGGCATTTAGTTTCTATTTGTATAATTTAAAAAGTTGCATTTTATGTATTGTCTTGTCAGTTATTAAATACGGAATAGCAGCACATTTGGAAAGTGGTGAAATCATTGGACAAAGTCAGCATGGATTTATGAAAGGTAAATCATGTCTGACGAATCTTATAGAATTTTTCGAGGATGTAACTAGTAGAGTGGATAAGGGAGAACCAGTGGATGTGTTATATCTGGACTTTCAGAAGGCTTTCGACAAGACCCACATAAGAGATTAGTATGCAAACTTAAAGCACACGGTATTGGGGGTTCGGTATTGATGTGGATAGTGAACTGGCTGGCAGACAGGAAGCAAAGAGTAGGCGTAAACGGGTCCATTTCAGAATGCAGGCAGTGACTAGCGGGGTACCGCAAGGCTCGGAGCTGGGACCACAGCTATTTAATATATATTTTAATGATCTGGATGAGGAAATTGAATGCAACATCTCCAAGTTTGCAGATGACACGAAGCTGGGGGGCTGTGTTAGCTGTGAGGAGGATGCTAGGAGGCTGCAAGGTGACTTGGATAGGTTGGGTGAGTGGGCAAATGCATGGCAGATGCAGTATAATGCGGATAATTGTGAGGTTATCCACTTTGGCGGCAAAAACAGGAAAGTAGACTATTATTTGAATGGTGGCCGATTAGGAAAAGGGGAGCTGCAACGAGACCTGGGTGTCATGGTACACCGGTCATTGAAAGTAGGCATGCAGGTGCAGCAGGCAGTGAAGAAAGCGAATGGTATGTTAGCATTCATAACAAAAGGATTTGAATATAGGAGCAGGGAGGTTCTACTGCAGTTGTACAGGGTCTTGGTGAGACCACACCTGGAATATTGCACACAATTTTGGTCTTCTAATCTGAGGAAAGACATTCTTGCCATAGAGGGAGTACAGAGAAGGTTCACCAAACTGATTCCTGGGATGTCAGGACTTTCAAATGTAGAAAGATTGGATAGACTCGGCATGTACTCGCTAGAATGTAGAAGATTGAGGGGGGATCTTATAGAAACTTACCAAATTCTTAAGGGGTTGGACAGGTTAGGTGCAGGAAGATTGTTCCCGATGTTGGGGAAGTCCAGAACGAGGGGTCACAGTTTAAGGATAAGGGGGAAGTCTTGTAGTAACGAGATGAGAAAAACATTTTTCACACACAGAGTGGTGAATCTCTGGAATTCTCTGCCACAGAAGGTAGTTGAGGCCAGTTCATTGGCTATATTTAAGAGGGAGTTAGATGTGGTCTTGTGGCTAAGGGGATCAGGGGGTATGGAGAGAAGGCAGGTACGGGATACTGAGTTGGATGATCAGCCATGATCATATTGAATGGCGGTGCAGGCTTGAAGGGCCAAATGGCCTACTCCTGCACCTATTTTTCTATATTTCTATGTTTCTATGTCTTCAAGTTTGAGGCAATAGGCACCGATAAATATAATTTTTGATTAATATTATATTCAATATAATTAAATTAAATATAATTTTAAACGGAGGTTGATTAGACAGGGTGATACAGACTCTCTTCATATTTAGCCATTGCCATGTTATTTACTGCCTGCTTCTTGGACTCGGTGCACGCCAATGTCCCAGTCTCTGCCCTGGCTTCCTTCCAATGTCTTTCCAAAGAAAACAACTAGTCATCAATAAAATTTTCAATCCATCTATTGAACTACAATATCTATCTATATATCTATCCAGATGTATGAAAACTGAGAAAGTACATATGCCCTTTGAAACCAACTCTCCTCTTCCTTAAATTATCATCATCCCACAGACTCTTGTACAAGAAGCAAATTAAATGTGAGGAAAATAATGCTCAGATAATTTCAATTAAGTCCTTTAGAAAACTTTATTCTCTGACTCCTTAATGTAATAAAACAAAGAATTAACAGAGGATTTGATTTTCAATACATCTTGATTTTCAATAAAGAAACAATTTGACATCTTAAAGGCTTTCTAAATTCATCCCAACGGCTTTGAAGTCCAAAATTATATGATTCCATAATGACCCCACCATTACTGCACCTGAGAATCTGTCCCATGAATTGATATCCTTGTATTCATAAATGAAAAGTTTCATGCAGGATCCACAGTTAGCAAAGAAATTTCTGAAAGCCCATTTGATCTTGCAGTTGCCAGGTTGCTTGGGGATAATTTGTGAAATTTATTTAATGGCTTGTTCTCGTGTTGCTCCAAGAACAACAATGTTTTCAGCAGATGGTTGTGAATGATAATTGCTGGTAGCATTGTTTAGTTAATCGTCACATGTGAAAAAGGTACATAGGTACAGTGAAAAGCTATTCTTGCATGCTAACCATTCAGTGGAAAAATTATACATGATTACAATCGAGCCATCCACAGTGTACAGATACATGATAAAAGGAATAACATTCAGTGCAAGGTAAAGTCCAATTAAAGATAGTCCGCGGGTCTTCAGTGAGGTAGATAGTAGCTCAGGACTGCTCTCTAGTTGTTGATAGGATGGTTCAGTTGCCTGATAACAGCTGGGAGGAAATTGAATCTGGAGATAGGCAATCTGAAGAAGGGTTTTGACTCAAATCAACACCCATTCCTTCTCTCCAGAGATGTTGCCTGTCCCTCTGACCAAAATTGATTTTGTTCATTTTATGATTGAAAGTCTGTAAAATATTTTACTATTTTGTTTTATCTGCTTTGACAATTTAATTAGCTTTTTTTCTATTTGTTTTCCCAATAGTTTTTGGTTGACCTCTCTAATTCTATTTTTCATCATGCAATTCCCTTTTATTCCGAACTCTTCAGCTGCCTACATGTAGATCTCTGTTCTTAGCATTAATTGTTCTCTTATGTCTGAATTCATCCATGGAGTTACAAGAATGTTTGTTCTTTCCTTGCAATGGAATAATGTCACAGATGATTAAGAAATGGCTCTAAGAAGTTAGGTATTTCCCCAGTGAATCAGTGGCCCCAGATATTTCATTAGTTATTGCTTTACTGAAGGGGAAAAAAGGTGATTTATTGGATTGGTTCCAGGATAAAATTACTTCAGATTCTTGAAGACTGTAAGTAGATTGGGTTGTTGTTCACAGTATAGAGAATATTATTGTTAGATTCAATATTGGTATGCAAAATTAAGAAGTATTAAGATAGATAATTCAAAATAAATTGTTTCCAGTTTGTCGAAGACTCCATGGCTAACACCAACTATTTACATTCATAAAGAAATTGTAGAATAATAAAATGGCTCAAAAGTCGTCAAGTTTGTCATAAGCATAGGTATGGTGAGGTATAGATACAATGAAAATCTTGCTTGCAGCAGCAGCACTGGCAAGTAGACTCAGTTATAACACTCAAATCTAAATTATACTTAAATTCTACAAGACAGTGAAATGAAAAAGACTGTGGAAAAAAAAAGGTATTAGTGCAATAAACACAATTAGAAAACTGAGATATGATTAGGGTTGTGCAGATTATTTCAAGAACCTGATGTTTGTAGGAAAGTAGCTTTGGGGCGACACAGTGGTGCAGCAGTAAATTTGCTGCTTTGCCTTCAGAGAACTTGGTTCGATTTTGACTATGGGAGCTGTATGTATGTAGTTTGTATCTTTTCCCTGTGACCATATGGGTTTTTCTCTGGGTGCTCTAGTTACCTCCCACATTCCAAAGACGTACAGGTTTGTGAGTTAATTTGCTTCTATAATTTGTAAATTGACCCTGGTGTGCAGGATAGTGCCAGTGTATGGGGTGATTGCTGGTTGGTGAGGACTCGGTGGACCAAAGGGCCTGTTTCCCTAAAGTTTAAAAAGATCTTAAGCTGTTCCTGAACCTGGTGGTGTGTGACTTCATGATTCTGTATCTCCTGCCTCAAAGGATTGTTAACAAATGACATTTGACATTGAGCTACTTAAGGAATTAATAAGGCACATTAACAACGGCACAGTTAAAGAGCTAGGGTTTGGGAGATTCTTCAGGGAGAAAGGAAGTTTGTGGGATACTGTTGCAAATGGAACTTGGATACAGATCAGTGTCCATATGAGGTAGAGGAAAAATGAAGACATTTTTAATGCAATAAAACTTTTTCATCTGGTATAATTTCCTAGGTTGAATGATAAAAGAAAAATGAAAGAGTATAAATTTGTAGGGCCTTGAGTAATGGGCAGAGAATGGGACAAAATGGTGAACTCTTTTAAAGAGCTAACAGTAGTGGAATGGGCAAAATGGCCTCATTCTGTGCTGTATCATTCTATGACTGTATGAACAGTATTGCTACAAGCTATAAGAATTTAAAATCTTGTGAGGGAGGAATAAAAGACATGGCATTGTTTATCTGCAGAGGCCCATTAGTCAGTGGATGGATTTATGGTGAGGATCAAATACCTAAAACTTCGGAAAAGATTAAACTATCTTGCTTTTTATCTTCTTCATCAAACATTGTAACAACACCACTTATTGTTCCCATTAATCTTCCACGTACATATTGGCTTGCATTGGGAGAAATTTAACCCAAATGATTCCACTACATTCCCAAGGAATATCTACCTACTCTTTTCAGTAGACAGGCTGGAAATGATCTAGTTCAATGGAGACACAAGGAATTGATCCCGTTTAATATTGTTTTGCTCATGTGCTGTGCATGTCATTGGCATTTACTGTCCATTAAGTTTATTTGAAAAGTTAAGATACAATCAAATTCCTCCTTGGGGTTGAACATGACTTACTTTTGTTACAGTTCTGTGTGTTCAGAGGTCAAATGAGTCCTTTGTGGCATCCTCACACTCTGCCACCGGTGTGGCAGGTAGTGCATGATGGGGTAGGTGATTGGGCGATTGGGTCCATTATTCCAACTGTTCCCATTATTCCGATTCCGATTGTTGTGCAGTTCCTTTGCTTCACTTCTACGGAGACATTCAAAAAGGTTGGTACTTACTCATATGTTTCACCTCAAATTTGGGGGGATGTCAGTTAAGGATTCCTTCAGTGTTATTTTTTTAAAACAGTATTTGACAACTCCTGGAATTGGCTCTGTTGGCCTCCTGAAATCATAAAATATAGAACAGTACAGCACAGGAATGAGCCCTTCAGCCCACAATGTTTGTGCCAAACATGATGCCAAGGTAAACTTATCTTATCTGTCTATTCATTGAGTTTAGTTGAATTGAGTTTAGTTTATTGGCATGTGTACCAAGGTACAATGAAAACCTTTTGTTGCATGATCCATGTCCCACTATTCCTTGCGTTTCCAAATGCCTATCCAAAAGCCTCTTACACACCAGTATATTTTACTTCGGAGTCACGTGAGTGACTACGTGAAGAACACTGTACAGCCATTGGTGCGTCATTACGTCAGATCTTTGGTGTAGTCGGCCGGTTGGAGCAGCTGAGTTCCTCCAAGCGGTAAATTTAAAACGGAAGGTTAGTTTTAAACTTTTTCAGTGATTCATTTTCTGTAGCAGCGGTTGTCATTACTCCGTTCAGTGACGTTGCAGAAAGTGAAGATGTCGGCGAGGCGCTCCGGAGCAAAAAGGGTTGATGACCAAGATAGCATTGTTAGTGGAGGCCCGCCTAGCACACCTAGTCCGACGCCAGCTATGGAGCTAGCGACGCCGGACCCGCTGCCTGTGAGCAACATAGCCATGCCGGTAGGGCGTAAGGCCACTGGAAAGTCAAATAGGCTCGTGGACCCAGAGACAGGGCCTGGAGGTTGTAGCCTCAACAGGAGAGACCGTTTCCTCATGGCTCTCCCAAGTCGAAATTTTATTGCAAAAAATGCTCATAGAAACATAGAAACATAGAAAATAGGTGCAGGAGGAGGCCATTCAGGCCTTTGAGCCAGCACCGCCATTCATTCTGATCATGGCTGATCGTCCGATATCAATAACCCGTGCCTGCCTTCTCCCCATATCCCTTGACTCCACTAGCCCCTAGAGCTCTATCCAACTCTCTCTTAAATCCATCCAGTGATTTGGCCTCCACTGCCCTCTGTGGCAGGGAATTCCATAAATTCACAACTCTCTGGATAATTCACAACTCTCTGGCTTGACAGGGACGAACTTCACGAGGAGGAGTGGTGCCCACGCCAGGCTAGTGGAGAGTCTGTGCTCGCAGCACCTTTAACAGGGCTGCAAGAATATCCTACCATTCAGGAGGAAATTCAACCGGTGCAGTTTGCTGACACCGAATCAGTGGTGGAAGAGAGGACAGCTGGAAATTATCCCTAACATTGCAGAAAAATTTGCTTTCCCTTTAGAGGCAGGAGAGCCATTAGGGGAGGAATTGGCTTCAGCAATACAGTATATGCTCTCTCACCAACTACATGAATTGGCCATGGATGAGGCGGCTAAAAAATATGAAGCCCGTATCAATTGTGGCTTACTTAAGGTGCCGATGGTAAACCATCAGATTTGGACACAGTTGGGGGTGTCAGCCAGGGCTCAGGAGTTAAAATTTAAGAAGGTGCTCAAGCTACTTTCAGCAGGGCTTATGGCATTTGCCATGATAGTGCATCACCTCGATAAGGAAGCGGGAGGAATTCTGTCTACAGCAGAATAACTCGTATCAAACTGCAGGGATCACAGACGTATTATGATCTTTACAAACCACTCTTTATTTTGATCAAAAATTAAGTTATAGTGCGATCAATATAGCCAGAAGCGCTTTGTCTTCTCATTTACCCATGAATTCAGAGTTACATTCAGTAGGGACACATCCGTTAGTTTCTCGATTTATGAAAGGAGTTTTCAATTCTAATCCTCCTAAACCCAGGTATGCCGGTATTTGGAATGTGAGTGAAGTTCTTATGCTTCTTTGCCAATGGGCTCCTGTTGCAAGCCTATCTCTAGCCAAATTAACCATGAAGGTGGTCATGCTTATGGCGTTGATTTCAGCCCAATGTGTGCAAACATTGCAAAAGCTATGGCTAGACAGAATGCATGTATCGGCAGATGCCATTATATTTTATGTCTATGATTTGCTTAAACATAGTAGAATAGGCATGACAGGATGTAAGATTGTGTTTTCAGCATACCCCACAGATGATCACCTGTGTGTAGTTTCACATTTATCTCGTTACATTGAGGCCGCCAGAGCCCTATGAGGAACAGAGTCTGCATTATTTATTAGCCACAAAAAAACACACAGTAAGGTGTCGGTGCAAACAATTTCAAGGTGGCTAAAGCAGGTTCTGGGAAGTGCTGTGATTGATACTGATAAATTCAAATCTCATTTATCAGGGCGGCATCAACTTCCGCGGCAAGGGCGATGGACGTGCCTATAGACCATATCCTCGTGGCCGCAGGATGGTCCAGTGAGCTGACCTTTCAAAAGTTTTACCCTAAGCCGATTTCAAGGCTGGGGGTGTTTGCTGATTCGGTTTTGAGTTCTGTTATCGTTTCCCCCTGAGTTAGAGGGGTTTGTTATGGTTTTGTTTGTAAATAAACTGTTATTTATTTAACAAATGTTATTATTGATGCATTATTGATTGTTAACGACTTTTGAGTCAATCGATGCAGTGTGAACGCTGGATTTTGGTCTGCGGCATGAAATCACAGTGCTTTGAAGTCTTCACATAGTCACGCATGTGACTCCGAAGTAAAATAGTAAAATACGATGAGGGATTACATGCCCTCCGCTCCCAACCCTCATAAATTTCATCTGGTAGTTCTAGTCTTTGTTATATTACCATTATACTTCAGTCATTGTTACCTGTGATTTCACTCCGCTGCTTTGAAAATTGACGCACCAACGACTGTACAGGGTTCTTCACATAATCCCTCATCGTAACTCCTCATAAAATAAAGATCAAACTTCAAACTGGTAAGTTCTCATTTAATCTTACTATTTTATCTGCCTCCACTACTACCCTTGGCAATGCTTTCTAGGTCTCCACCAATCAGTGTAAAAAAAACTTGACCCACATATCTCCTTTAAACTGTCCCCCTCTCACCTTCTAGCTATGACTTGAGTGTCCACCCTATCCGTTTCTCTCACCATTTTATGTACAAACAATTCCTTGATGGAGCTTATAGTATGATACAATACGATAGAACTTTATTTATCCCAGAGGAACTTGATCTCCCAGAGGGAATAAACAAGATGACTGTTGTGTCATCAGTAAAATCGTTGTGGGAATAAAAACAATTGAAATACTCTAAACACTCTGCAGGTCAGGCAACATGTGGATTAAGAAAGAGTTAATATTTCAAATCAGTAAGTCTGATTGTTTCTCTGCAGATGCTGCATACCTGGTTACGCCTAGAATATTTTGTTGGGGCAAGTTTGAGTGGTTCTGCTCCTGCTTTACTCTTTGCTTCCTGCAATTAAGCCCATTTTGGATCAAATTTGCTCCCCTCATTATATTTTATGAGGTTTACATTTCTTGACCAGTCTGCCATTGGATACCTTGTCAAATGCATTGCCCTCATCTACCCTCCTTGTTAAGTCCTCATGTAATGTAACCGGGTTAGCCAGATACAACCTTCCTTTAACATATCTATGCTGAATATTCTTCACCAACCTGTGCCTTTTTTAAATGAAGTTTATTTATTCTTCATGTAAGATAGCACATGCCCCATTCCTTCAGAATTATTGAGCTAGGTTCAGTGTTTTATTCACTGGGCCGAATGGAGAAAGGCCCTTAACACAGAGTGCTACCACTGATGAAATTCTGGTACGTAGCTGTGGGGTTAATTAGTATTTAATTTTGTATAAGATGCAGGTTATAAGATACATTAAAAAAAATCTTACCTGTAATTCGTTTGGATGATAAAGATTCTTATGATGCTGACTATGTCAGAGGCATGCTTCTAATTCCTTCTGTTTTTTACTTAAATATAGATTTTCCTCTTTAGGTTAATACTTTCCTGCTGGAATGTTTTCCACATGCACCCTGAGATATATGTAGAAATTGCAAAATAAACAGGCAATTCCAGATTTCAAGTCGTTCGTTATTGTTGGAGGAAGAGTTCAGTCTGATACAGTCAGCCGGGGCTTTCAGTGATAGGTTAACATTATCCACTGTTGTGACCTGCTAAATCCCAGCCAACCAAGGGAAGACAAGACAAGTTTAATGTATATGCACAAGTATGTTGAGATATAGGAACAATGAAAATCAAACTTGCAGCAGCATATTGGGCACAAAGGCAACACACAAAAAATAAATGATACAGAAACAGGGAAAACGACTGCAAAACACAATTAGAAAATAAGTCCACGGTAGTGCAAGCGGTTTTCCAAGATATTCTGTTGCAGAGGAACGATTATGGTTGTCCAGGTTGGGAATAACAAATTCATGGTAGTACAAATGGTGGATGGTAGTGTTCTATTGATGAGTAAGGATTAGAGTTGTGTACATTTCTTCATGATCCTGATGGTTGCAGGAAAATAGCTGTTCCTGAACCTGGTGATGTACGATCTCTGGCTCTGTACCTCCTGCCTGATGGTAGCGGGGAGGGTGATTATGGCCCAACTGGTGAGGATCCTTGATGATAAAGTCCGCTCTCTTGCAGAAGTGCCTCGTATACATGCTTATGATGGCCTATACCCGTAATAGTTCATTAAAGAGTCTGCAATTATGACCTTATGTTCAAAGTTATCATACCCAGTGTTTTTTTTTATTAACTGCAGTGTCCTTTTATGCTCTTTGAACTTCATTTGCATTACATATAAAGGGTCTCGGCTTCCATGGTTTTTAGTTAAAGCTGATTTGATACTCTTCACCTCATTTGTATGAGAAACCTACATGGCTGCATCATGGAAGAAAGCCATTCAGTCAGTCATGCCCACACTGGCAGCCTGTAAGAGCTCATCTCCCTCCCTCATCCCATTCCCATATCTCTGCAAATTCTTTCTTTACATACGCTTATCCAGCTCTTTAAAAAAAAAAAAAAAAAAAAATGCCACAATCAAATCTGCATCCACTAACACTTCTAGCAATGTTTTCTAGACCTCCAACCCCTGGAAATAAGTTGCCCATGGAGTAATAATGATTATTGCAGAACTGTTGATTTCAGTTCCACATGCTGGTTCATGAATCTTTCAAGATTCTGAGGAAATAATTGGTTTCTCTATTTTGTGTACAGCAAAACTAAAACCTATATCACCAGGAACAATGATCTCTTTATATATATTTGTTCAGTGTTCTTATGAGTGGTATTGAAATAAATAAAGTTGCATTATTTTTTTGAGTGAAACATTTCTGGAAACCTGAGGTGTGCGAGAGAGTTTAGTTAGGTCATTATTTCACAAAGATGAATGAGACGGAGAATAGAGTTCAGAATTCCTAAATTATTTTGAATAATCAAAACTTTGTTCATCTGAAAGAGAAAAATAGTTTAATATTTTACGTAGTTTTGTGCCATTCAAAATGGGAAAGATAGCTGCTGATATAACTCCTGACCTGAAACATTGACTTATCTTTTCCGACGTGGATTTGAAACAATTTTCCCTGCAATTTTCCCAAGATGGAAAATCAAATACTAGAGAGCATAGGTTTAAGGGGCAGAGATTAAAGAAGATGTGCAGGGCAAGTTTTTTACACGCAGGATGGTGAATGCTTGGAACCCACTGCCAGGGTTAGTGATCGAGACGGATGCAATAGTGGCATTTAAGAAACGTTTGGATAGGCATATGGATATCCAAGGAATGGAGGGATATGGAATACGTGGAGGCACATAATAGAGTTGGTCTTGACGCTATGTTTAGCACGGGCATGGTGGGCTGGGGACCTGTTCTCGTGCTGTACTGTTCTATGTTCTATGTTCTAATTTAGAATTTTCTTATTTTAAGATCTTTCTTTCACCCTAGTAAAAACTTTGTATAATCTTCACAAAGATTGTACTTCATACAAAAGATATATTACAAGTTTATAGGTTGTAACTGTTTGAAGTATAAGAAAATGTAAACTGTTCCATTTTTAATAATTGAAATTATTTGGCTGGGTTTCAGCGCGAAATACGCGTTGATCCTTTGTGAGGCTCAGTTTCATAGTGGTTGCCATCTATCATCTCACCGTGTGTATCATCTGCTTAAACTGAATGTCAAAGTGACTGAAAGCAGCAATATAGCAGTTTACCCAAAACCTTAGGCTTCAGAGTGCAAATACGCTGCAAGTCACAATCTAGCTCTTTTGACAATCCTCTGTGTAAGCGAATAGTGACAGTGGAGTATTAAATACGACAGCCAATTCATCATCTCCTGGTTTATGAATTGCCTGATTTGTCAGTTGAAATCAGTTCTGAAATCATAGCTTACAATGAAGAAGGAAAATGAATGCGATATAACTGAAACCGTTTTTAATATCGGACTAAAAATATCAAGGAGAACAAACATGAGACTTTGTGGGAAAACATTTTCGGCTCCATCGCAATGCTTTCATTAAAGGCCACAATCATAATCACTGCATATTCTGTGTGGGCGGTGCATGCCACAAAGGGGTCATTTTATTTGCTTAAAATATTGGTATGCATCACTACGTTGGGGCCCTTCTTCAGACTCAATGTTCTGCATCTAAAAGTCCCTAAAGCAAATCTTCAATTGAATCACTTTCCCAGCAAGCAGGTGACATGTATTAGCCACAACAAATAAGGGGCCTGACATGTATTCACACCACAGTCCCCCTAAAGATTGTCACGCAGTTGAATTGCAACTCAGTTAAAAGTAAAGTGGATAGGTATATGGACGGGAAGAGAATGGAGGGGTATGATCGGCATGCAGGTAGATGGGACTAGGGGAAAATAAATGGTCGGCACGGACTGGAAAGGGTTGAGAAGGCCTGTTTCTGTGCTGTAATTGTTATATGGTTATATGGAATTGGTTCAGTGCGTTCCATGTATGCTTCGAAAGGGGGAACATTGATGTGGCCTCTCAGACCACATAATCCCTAATGGCATTGCAATCTCAGTCGCTGAGGCTGATGTTAGAAGGTCTTCCATCCATCAGGAAGAAGGTATACGAGTCTGGAAACTGTGACCTCCAGGATCAAGTACAGCTTTTTCCCCCAATAACCATCAGGCTCTTGAACACTACAAAAATCAACTCAGCCATGAACCGTGAACTGTATCTTAGTTGCACTAAAGACTTCAGGCTTTTTTGCTCTATATTTCAATTTGACATTTATTGGGGGGGGGGGGGGGGTCGTTATCTACGAGTAGTACTGTGTTTACAGACCTGTTATGCTGCTGCAAGTAAGAATTTCATTGTTCAGTTTTCAGTACATATGACAAAAAAACACTCTTGACTCCAAGTGTTTACTGTATTGGGGGAATAATTGGTGTAACAATTAAGAGCATCTCCCTGATGCAATGGTCAAAAGCAATTATTCTACTCTTCCATTGTTGCGTCTATGGTTCTTATTGAGCTTGGGAGAGATGGGAGAAGGGAATTTTAGTGCTCTGTTGTGAAAGAGCCACTTTCAAACTATTCTGCAGGAAACTTTATTATAGCACTTAGTATTGTGTTGATGAGACTTAAGAGTCTGGACTGAGCCCAACTAGACAGACTTTGAGCATTTAGCATCATACAATAAATAAATTACTGTAATTAGTTTTTGTTTTCATTATGGTTGGATCACGTCAGCCTAAATAGTCTTCTCATTTATGGATGGCATGAAAATTTTGGAACTCGTTTATCTTTTGTGGAGATGCACAGGTGCAAAACAAGAAACATTAAAGTATTAACGAGAAGTATATGATATCCAGTACAAAGGAATCCAAAGCGAAAATTTAGGAAATACTTAGCAGGGCAGGACACATCTGTGTGAAGAGGTCACATTTCAGGTCCTACATTGTTCCTTTCCACAGAGCTGTCCTGTCCTGCTATAGATTTCCAGCATTTTGTGTTTTATTAATTTTATTCATAAAGTGAAGGGGCCCATTGTAAATAACACAGGACTAGGGTAAGGTCGTGAGGCTGGTGTACCTAGTCCCTCAGTTCAGCATGGCTGTGAAATGGTCTGGAGTTCAGAGATGCAGCAGATCAGTTGCGCCTGGATCTGATCTCCAGCACATTCATGCTTACTTGTTGCCGTGTGAGGGTGCAAATGTCTGGATCATTCGCCACATCTCATCAATGGTTTCTATGGAAATACTGGAGTCAGCATGATCTGGTCCAATGTTTCACTGTGATCACTACATTCCCCTTTCATCACGAACAGACAACCTCATTCCATCTGCACTGCTGCATCATCACAGACCTATTTTCATCACAGCTTACAAATACAGCAATTTGATGTTTTGCCTTCAGAGGGATATTGCGAGAAGCCACATGTTTTTCTTTATCTTGGGGGTGCAGGAGAGAAAATTAGAAGGAGAGGTGGAGGGTAATAACGATAATGAAGACCACCGTTAGTGAGCACCATCTCATGGATCTGTGCTAGAAAACCTGTGCTGTTTTGGTTAAAGATCTCCCCTGAGCATTAGTGGGCTGCATCCAGACATGACCTGTAGGGGATGTAGTGTAGGGCCCATGCATCAGTACTGTCCTGGAGTAACAGGTCAGGCAGCAAACCTGGATACCATCTGAAGCTGCCTGGCTTGCTGAGCTACTCGAGCACTTTGTGTCCTATTGGAACATCGGAGTGGGCAGCTTCAGAACTCACTGCAAGCTGCTTAAATACTTTTCATAAGTTCATTGAGGTGTACAAAATCATGAGAGGAATAGATTGGGCAGACGCACCGAGTCTCTACCCCAAAGTAAGGGAATCGAGAACCAGAGGACATAGGTTTAAGGTGAGGGAGGAAAGATAAGAACCTGAGGGGTAACTTTTTCACACAAAGGGTGGTGAGTGCATGGAATGAGCTGCTAGAGGAGATAGTGGGGGCATGTACTATTGCAACGTTTAGGAAAATATGTGTACAGGTACATGGATAGGACAGGTTTACAGGGATATGGGTCAAATGCAGGCAGGTGGGACCAGTGTAGATGGGCATGTTGGCCTGTGTGGGCAAGTTGGGCCGAAGGGTTTGTTTCCATGCTGCATATCTCTATTCTTAAGTATGTGGCTATTAGTTAACGAAGGTTGTAATTTATATCTAAGATCTCTATTTTATGTCAAGTGAAGGCGAAATATGCAGTTTATTTACAATGCTATTACATATGCAATCGATGTTGGGATAACTGCAAAATCCACCAATTTGAATCGCATTCCCGATGGATTTAAATTCTAGGTTTAATACCTTCGACATGATTCATGACATTTCTTACTAATCAATGATCGGTCCATTGCACCATGTTTTGATTTAATTAAAAAAAATACTATATTCCAGACCCGTTTGCTGATGGGAAGACCAGCATCTATTATCCATCCCAAAATGACCTTGAAGTCCGTGATCTCCCTTCATCAACTGCAGCATCCCTTCTTGTGGAGGTTTTGCCATAGTTCTCTTGGGATTCCAAGAATTAGACTCTGTCACAGGCCCGTCCAAGACAATGACAATTCCTAATCAGGATGATGTGTGACTTGGAGGGGAATCTGGTAGTGATGTATTCCCAAGTCTCTGCTGCCTATGTCATTTTTGTAGTGGAGGTTGTGGGTTTACAATTTCACAAGTTATAGGTGTAGAATTAGGCCATTTAGCCCATCGAGTCTACTCCGCCAGTCAATCATGGCTGATCTCTGCCACCTAATTCCATTTTCCTGCCTTCTCACCATAACCCAGACACCCGTTCAAATCAAGAACTTGTCTATCTTTGCCTGAAAAATATCCCCTGACTTGGCCTCCACAGCCCTCTGTGACACTGAGTTCCACAAATTAACTACCCTCTGACTAAAGAAGTTCCTCTTCGCCTCCTTTCTAAAAGAGCGCCCTTTAAATCTGAAGCTATGATCTCTGGTCCTAGACTCTCCCATCAGTGGAAGCATCCTTTCTACATCCACTCTATCTATGCCTTTCATTATTCTGTAAGTTTCAATGAGGTCCCCTCTCAACCTTCTAAACTCCAGCGAGTAGAGGCCCAATACTGTCAAATGCTCATCATATGCTAACCCACTAATTCCTGAATCATTCTTGTAAACCTCCTTTGGACCCTCTCCAATCAGCACATCATTCCTCAGATATGGGGCCCAAATTTGCTCACAATACTCCACATGCAGCCTGGCCAGCGTCTTATAGAGCCTCAGCCTCAGGGGATGCTGTTGGAATAGCCTGAGCATATCAGTGCAAAGTGTTTTGTTGATTATACACACAGTAGCTTCTGCTTGGCCCAGTGAGCTCTTCGAGTAGTTTATTTTGTTTGCACCATATTCTAGCATCTTGTGCCTCCTGTTTCTTTAAACAGATTCATTGACTCTACAGCTTCCTCTCTTTTGTCCTTTGATCAGGGAATCCTGCCTGTTGCTACACTTCATTACTTTCAGACTAAACTGACGAATGCACAATGGAAATTAAAACCAGGCACATCATTTTTATGGTAGCACTGCCTTTCAAGCATAAACAAATACAGGCAATGAAAGCTTAAACGATGGATCAGGCTAAGGTAAAAAAGCACCATGAAATGCTTTAAATGCACCGCCATTCTTGGAAATAATATTTGTGCAAATTCTTCTGCTTATAAAAACATTCCTTTGCTGCTTTTGCAACATCAATGTCTGTAAAATACGACTGATAATTAATTGTTGGGGACGAGTAAGACCAGATGAACAAATAGTACAAAGTACCACTGGAGAAACAAGGAACTGCAGGTGCTGTGAAAAGACACAAAGTGCTGGAGTAATTCAGTAGGTCAGGCAGCATTGAAGTACTAAACCAGAAACAGTTCAGAAGATTTCTGCTTCTGACTGAATCAACTGATTTTGGACAATAGTGGTATTTGAAAAGCTTTTGATGGCACAATCACAGAGCAGTGTAAATCATTCATCAGTGGCTGCTCTCTTTGTTATCCTGAAATCCTGCAGACTAAGGTGTGAATGGTATGAGTGAAAGTTTACTAATGTAACT
Source organism: Raja brachyura (assembly GCA_963514005.1). The sequence continues at coordinate 63,132,677 of OY740784.1, forward strand.
ATGACGTCCTTCCCCAGTTAAGTAATTTGCAAATGCTTTCTCTTTAGGTGTGAACTTCAAAATATGAGCTAAATACTTGATGTTTGCTGAATTATGTAATTATATTTGACAAAATCCCACACAAGAGATTAGTGTGCAAAATTAGAACACATGGTATTGGAAGTATGGTATTAGAAACATAGAAAATAGGTGCAGGAGAAGTCCATTCAGCCCTTCGGGCCAGCACTGCCATTCATGGTGATCATGGCTGATCGTTCCCTATCAATAACCCGTGCCTACCTTCCCCCCATATCCCTTGATTCCACTAGCCCCTAGAGCGCTATCCAACTCTCTCTTAAATCCATCCAGTGACTTGGCCTCCACTGCCCTCTGTGGCAGGGAATTCCATAAATTCACAACTCTCTGGGTGAAAAAGTTTTTTCTCATCTCAGTCTTAAATGACCTTCCCTTTATTCTAAGACTGTGGACCCTTGTTCTGGACTCACCCAACATTGGGAACATTTTTCCTGCATCTAGATTGTCTAGTCCTTTTATAATTTTATATGTTTCTATTAGATCCCTCTCATCCTTCTGAACTCCAGTGAATACAAGCCTAGTCTTTTCAATCTTTCCTCATATGACAGTCAAGCCATTCCAGGAATCAATCTCGTGAACCTCCGCTTCACTGCCTCAATCACAAGGATGTCTTTCCTCAAATTAGGAGACCATAACTGTACACAATACTCCAGATGTGGTCTCACCAGGGCTCTATACAACTGCAGAAGAAATGGTATTGACATGGAAAGAAAGCTGGTTGGCAAACAGGAAGCAAAGTGTAGGAATTAATGGGTCCTTATCAGAGTGATAGGCAGTGACTAGTGGAATGCCGCAAGGCTCAATGTTGGGACCCCAGTTATTTACAATATATATTAACAATTTAGACGAAGGAATTAAATGTAACATCTCCAAGTTTGCAGATGACACACAGCTGGGTGGCAGTGTGAGCTGCGAGGAGGATGCTTGGAAGCTGCAGGGTGACTTGGATAGGTTGCATGAGCGGGCAGATGCATAACAGATGCAGTATAATGCAGATAAATGTGAGTTTATCCACCTTGGTGGTATGAACAACAAAGGCTGATTATTATACGAATGGTGTCTGATTAGGAAAAGGGGAGGTGCAACAAGAACTGGGTGTCCTTGTACATTAGTTACTAGAAAGTAAGCATGCAGCTACAGCAGGCAGTGAAGAAAACAAATGGCATGTTGGCATTCATAGCGAGAGGATTTGAGTATAGGAGCAAGGAGGTCCTACTGCAGTTGTACAGGGTCCTGGTGAGACTGCACCTTGAGTATTGTGTGCAGTTTTGGTCTCCTAATTTGAGGAAGGACATTCTTGCTATTGAGGGAGTGCAGCGTAGGTTCATGAGGTTAATCCCCGGGATGGCGGCACTGACATATGATACATAGAAACATAGAAACATAGAAAATAGGTGCAGGAGTAGGCCATTCGGCCCTTCGAGCCTGCACCGCCATTCAATGTGATCATGGCTGATCATCCAACTCAGTATCCCGTACCTGCCTTCTCTCCATACCCCCTGATCCCTTTAGCCACAAGTGCCACATCTAACGCCCTCTTAAATATAGCCAATGAACTGGCCTCAACTACCTTCTGTGGCAGAGAATTCCAGAGACTCACCACTCTCTGTGTAAAGAATGTTTTCCTCATTTCGGTCCTAAAGGAATTCCCCCTTATCCTTAGACTGTGACCCCTTGTTCTGGACTCCCCCAACATCGGGAACAATCTTCCAGCATCTAGCTTGTCCAACCCCTTAAGAATTTTGTAGGTTTCTATAAGATCCCCCCTCAATCTTCTAAATTCCATCGAGTACAAACCGAGTCTATCCAATCTTTCCTCATATGAAAGTCCTGACATCCCAGGAATCAGTCTGGTGAATCTTCTCTGTACCCCCTCTATGGCAAGGATGTCTTTCCTCAGATTTGGGATGAAAGAATGGATCGACTGGGCTTATATTCACTGGAATTTAGAAGGATGAGAGGGGATCTTATAGAAACATATAAAATTCTTAATGGATTTGACAGGCTAGATGCATGAAAAATATTCCCCATGTTGGGAAGTCCAGAACCAGGGCTCACAGTTTAAGAATTAAGAGGTAGGCCATTTGGGACTGAGATGAGGATAAACATGTTCACCCAGAGAGTTGTGAATCTGTGGCACAGAAGACAGTGGAGGCCAATTCACTGGATGTTTTCAAGATAGAGTTAGATATAGCTCTTAGGGTTAACGGAATCAAAGGATGCGGGGAAAATGCAGGAATGGGGTACTGATTTTGGATGATCAGCCATGATAATTTTGAATGGCAGTGCTGGCTCCACTCCTGCACCTATTTTCTATGTTTCTATTGTCAATTGGAAAGCCAAATATTTTTTGAGAGACAAGGTACTTTATGAAAAGTGGAAAGTTAGTTTAGTTTTGTTTGTCACGTGTACCACGGTACAGTGAAAAGCTTTTGAAAGCAGTGAAAACATGGAAAGTTGGCCAAAAGATTGTACTTTGCTAGGCCATTTGAAATACCCAATGGCACTCAAATTAACTCAAACGAGGACAGGGTGGTACCTGTAGATGTTGTCTATATAGACTTTACTTATGCATTTGGCAAGGTTCCACGTGGTACTGATCGACATGGTTATCTAAGGTGAGTTGGCGAATTAAATCCAAAATTGGCTTGATAGAAGGCAGAAGAATGTTTTTCTGATTGCAAATCTGTCATCAGTTGTGTAGCACATGGATTGGTGCTGACACCTTTGAAGTTTGTCAGCAATGTGAATACAAATGTAGGAGGATCGATTAATAAGTCTGTGGATAACATTGAAATTGGTGGGGTTGCAGATAGAGATGATGGTTGTTTAAGGCAGTTTCCAGGTGCAATTTAATCCAGACAAATGTGAGCAAGTGTATTTTGGAAAGTCAAATAGAGGAAGGCCATGTTGAGTAAATGGTGGGGCACATGGCAATATTGAGCAACAGAGAGACCTAAATGGGCAAGTCCTCAGTTCATGAAAGTGGCAACATAGTTACATACACTGTGAAGTGGGCATTTGTCATGCTTGCCTTTGCAGGTTGGGACATAGAATGTAAAATTTAAGGCATTATGTTGTATCTTTACAAAACACTGGTTAGATATCACTTGGAGTATTTTGTGCAGTTTTGGTCACCATACTAGAAGAAGGATGTAGTTAGAATCCTTTCCCCCCCCACAGTTGACATATTGAAATCAGGAAGGCATGAGTTTAAGAAGTTCTAAATTGGATCAGAGGGAAGAGATTTTTACTCAGAGCATGTTTGATATCTGCAATGTATTTCCAAACAAGGTGGTGAAATCAGATACAATAATTGTTTCAGGGCCCATTGAATCAACAAAGCATAGAAACTTATGGACCTAATGCAAGTAACTGGCGTTAGTACAGTTAGACAGAGTGATCAGCATGATCATAGTGGGCCAAAGGGACTTTCTGTGCTGTATGACTTGTATTTCAAGTTATGTGGAACTATTTAAAGCCCAAGCATTTCTCAAATGTGCATTTTTTTGGATGGAATCCACCTACTTTCCATGTCACACTATCTGAATTAAGAGGTCTTTCTGCCACCATTGTTGAATATACATTAATCTGACCTGATCTCTTTAGAGATGAGAAGGAATTTCCTCAGTCAGAGGGTGATGAATCTGTGGAATTCATTGTCACAGACGGCTTTGGAGGTCAAGTCATTTGGGTATTTTTAAAGTAGACATTGATAGTTTTTTGTTTAGTTTAGAGAAACAGCGTGGAAATAGGCCCTTTGGCCCACCGAGTCCACACCGACTAGTGATCCCTGCACACCAACACTATCCTATACACATCAGGGACAATTTACATGTATACCGAGCTAATTAACCTACAAACCTGTACGTCTTTGGAGTATGGGAGGAAATCGGAAAAAACCCACTCGGGTCACGAGGAGAATGTACAGACTCCATACAGGCAAGCACCCATAGTCAGAATCGAACCCGGGTTTCTGACACTGTAAGACAGTAGCTCTACCGCTACGCCACCATGCCACCGTAGTTTCCTGATTAGGAAGGGTGTCAAAGGTTAAAGGGTGAAGGCTTGAGAGGGAAAAATAGATCAGCCATGATCGAGAGGCGGATGGACTCGATGGGCTGAATGGCCTAATTCTGCTCCTGTGTCTCATGATCTTATGATCTTTACCTTTTACAATCACAGAGTTAATACTTTTCAACTGCAAAAATGGTAAATTACAACAATGGTCCAGGTGGCTCACATTTTATCAAAGAAGAATTTGTTATAAAGCAAGTTGTATATGACCACAAGGGACACAAGAAAGAAGATGGTTACATTGAGAAAGATAAGCTCAAGCTGATGAATAAACAAGTAAAGATTTTTCAACAATGATTGCCATGTCATGACTAGTGAGTATTGGATACTCATAAATGCAATGACACGTTAGGTATTTGAATTTAATGGCCTATTTGGTATTCTGAATTTTAGTAGGAATGTCATAATGAGTCGTGTCCATATATGGGAGAAAAGAGTAGCAGTCCTTCAGCAATTTGGAACCCTATCCAACCATTGCCTCACTGTAACCGAAGAGCTGTTTAATAAAAAGGAAGGCGTCAGTTACAGCAGTTTAGAATATTGGGTTTTCACCTACTCTTCCAAGAGCAGATAACTTAAAAATATTGTGCAGGGTCAAACAGTTAAATATCGTGGTATTAACTTAGCCTTGGCATTAGCCATTGGCTTAGTGGCAGCCCCATAGCATAATCAAGATTAGCTAATGTTTGAAACATGCCCAAGCATTGTTGTTTTCCTTCCAGTGATACAGACAGCTTGCAGCATTTTCAGAGTCCACCTTTTAATCAGTTATGTGGGAAGGAACTTCAGATGCTGGTTTAAAACACAGATAGACACAAAAAGCTGGATTAACTCAGCGGGTCAAACAGTATCTCTGGAGAAAGGGAATAGGTGACGTTTCGCGTCGAGACCCTTCTTCAGGCTGAGAGTCAGGGGAAAGAGTCAGAGAGATATAGACGGCGATGTCGAGAGATATAGAACAAATGAATGCAAGATGCAAAAAAAGTAATGATGATAAAGGAAACAGGCCTTTGTTAGCTGTCTGCTAGCTACAGACAATGAGTACAGACAATGAGACTGAGCAAGATAACTTTGAAGGTGGTACAACTTGGGTGGAGGAGGGATGAAGAAAGAGGTGATGCAAGGGTTACTTAAAGTTACAGAAATCTAACTTCTTAGTCTGGAGAAGGGTCTCAACCCGAAACATCACCTATTCCTTTTCTCCAGAGATGCTGTGTGATCTGCTGAGTTCCTCCAACTTTTAATCAGTTGTCTTGTCTACCAGGCACTTTGATCTAAGGATTTAGTTGTTGATGGAGGGTATGGAATATGATGACATGTTCGTAGTATCAGACAACACTGAAAGAGGTTATTGGCCTTATTATGTCTGTGCCTGCTCTTTGAAACAATTTAAAAATGATCTCACTCCCTTGCTCTTTCTCTACAGCCCAGCAGTATTTTCCTTTATCAGATGGGATCTGCTTTTCCTTGGGTAACTATTATTAAATTTGTTTCCACCACAATTCCAGGCACTGCGTTCCATAAAAAAAATATTTCCTCTTTTTTCTTCCAACTATTTAAAATCTATATTCTCTGGTTACTGATTAACCTGTCTGAAAATATAGTATCTCACAACCTAAATATAATTAATTATTTCATAACAGCATTTTTAGCATTTAACATTTATTAAATGAGTTAAGGTTGAATTCTCTGAAATGATTCAAACAGGAGTGTAGAATGCAACTACTAGATGGAGTATTTTGGGATAGCATTTTCACAAGACCACAGGAAAAGGAAATGGCTATATTTGATGAACCGTTCAGTGAGATCATGCCTGACATGATGAAATCTGTTAAAACTTCACAGGTTGCTGCCCATTGTAGTATAAAGAATGAAGTTTTCAACAAAAAAAGTGAGCCTCAGCAGACAGAATAGTAGTTTGATGAGGATAACAGGCCTCACCATAGTCCTGAAAAAGTCACAGAACATAAACCCTATAATATGTTCATAATGCATTTCTGCCCCACTAGCATCCCCCAACCCTTCTTCAACTGACCCTATCAGTACGCCCCTTTTTTTCCAACCTCATGCTTTAATATATCATGTATGCCTTAAACAAGACGTCTTATCCAGCTTTGGAGCAAGAAATTGCTCCGGAATTCCCTATTGGACATATCAATTACTATCTAATATTTATATTAGCTCCAAGTTCTGGGCTTTGGCTGCAAGTTTTAACATTTTAATGAGACCACCAGCACAATGCTTGGCTGGAGTATTAAAAAAATGGCAAATTACTTCCAGTAAGTAGAACAGATGTAAAGGTGGTGGTTTGTTGCTTTATAAGGCAATAGTTATACTACATTTAGAGCACTGTTTGCAGTTCTAGTTCTGCTAATCATAGAAATAACTTTTCTTTCCCTTAAGAGGCACAAGGTACAGAATCAAGAATTAAAAATATAATAAAAGTATACAAAAAAAACTTATTTAATACCCTGCCTTTTGCAACGTGAGGGCATCTTTGGTTCGGATTGTACTTCTTGTAACTTATAAAAGAGGAAATTTTAAAGTTTAGTTTAGAGATACCCTGCAGAAACAAATCCTTCGGCCCACCAAGTCCATGCAGACCAGCGATCCCCGCACACTAACATCCTACCAATTTTACCAAGCCAATTAGCCTACAAACCTGTACGTCTTTGAAGTGTGGGAGGAAACCAGAGCATTTGGAGAAAACCCACGCAGTTCACAGGGAGAATGTACAAACTCCATGCAGACACCACCAAAGTCAAGATCGCTCTCTGGTGCTGTACGGCAGCAACTCTACCATTTTGCCACCATGCCGGTTGAATTATACAACTGAACCTTTCAAGATCAGGAGATACATCTTTCGGATAAGATGTTAATTCTAGGTTTCGTTAGGCCTCCTTAACTGTTGTTAAAAACCCTCTTACTACAATATGAAAAGCAGAAGAGTTCTCAAACAATACCATAAAGTAGGAAGGAACTGCAGATGATTGTTTTCACTGATGATAGACACAAAATGCTGGAGTAACTCAGCAGATCAGGTAGCATCTCCAGATAGAAGGAATGAGAGTTACTCTAGCATTTTGTGTATATCTTTGGTGTAATACCATAAAGTAGATTTGCCTAGAAATTCAAATGAAAAGTAATGTGTCATGCAATAGGGAATCAATCATTTCGGAAGTAGAATGCAATAATCACCATTTCTGCATCGGTTTTTGTCAGATCAGAAACATGACATTTTTGGATGTATGCTCTGATGTGATTTCTGTACCAGTTGCACACAGAAAAGTGTCAATCTTCATGCAACACTTCTCGATGGATCGTTAGGTCTATCGTTAGGTTTATTATTGTCATGTGGACTGAGGTACAGTGAAAAGGTTTGTTTTGCATATTATACAATCAAATCAGATAATACCATACACGAGTTCTATCGAGGCAATCAGTAGAGCGAAGAGACTGGTACAGAGTGCAGAATGTAATTCTCAGCATTGTAGCATAACAGTTCCAGAGAAAACATTCAATATCCGCAATTACAAGAGAAAATTAGTTACATTAGCCTGGGAGTGACTATTGCTGGTCATTCCAAATGATAATCAAAGCCAGGTAAATCACCTTAGAATTCACCACGTTCTTCAGCCCAACCCTTCACTATGGTACTACACAATCTCACCAACAACCCACCCCACCATCATATCCACTAGCCTACACTCAACCTCCAAACCAGACATCACAATTTGTAGCCCAAAACTCAGCTCCCAGACAACAAATTATTTCCTTGGACCACACCATTCCCATCTACACTGACTGTAGTACAGATCCAATGGGTGTTGCAGTTCTCTGCTCTCCTAATGGAGAGGGACAATGGGACAGCTTTACAATGCCAGAGTCCCGGGTTCGCTCCTGACAACAAGTGCTGACTGTATGGGAGTTTGTACATTCTCCTTGTGACCTTGTGGGTTTTCTCCGGGTGCTCCGTTTTCCTCCCACATGCCAAAGACGTGCAAGTTTGTCGGTTAACTATCTTTTGTAAATTTTTCCTAGTGTGTAAGATATACAGAGTGTTCAGATTATCATTGGTCAGTGTGGGCTTGGTGGGACGGAGGGCCTGTTTCATAAGGTCGTAACAAATAGGAGTAGAATTAGGCCATTCAGCTCATCAAGTCTACTCCACCATTCAATCAAAGCTGATCTATCTATCCCTCCTAACCTCATTGCCCTGCCTTCTCCACATAACCTCTGACACCTGTACTAATCAAATCCATGCAGTATCTCTAAACTAAACTAAACTGAGCCACAGACTCAATGAAGAAACGGGGAACTGCTGATGCTGGTTAATACACAAAAGGACACAAAGACCTGGAGTAACTCAGCGGGGCAGGCTGCATCTTTGTAGAGAAGGAATGAGTGACGTTTCGGGTCGAGACCCTTCTTCAGATCCGGCCCGACCTGAAAAGTCACCCATTCCTTCTCTCCAGAGATGTTGCCTGTCCCGCTGAGATACCCCAGCATTTTGTGTCTACCTTCGAATTAAACCAGCATCTACAGTTCTTTCCTGAACTAAACTAATCCCCACATTTGGTGATTGTCAACACCACAGTTGGAAAAGTATAAATGCTCAATGCCTCATCATATGAATATACAGGCACATTCTGCAACAGGAATCCCCGTTGCTACACTATCTAATGCATTCATCAGGACATACTAGAATAACTAACCAATTATTTTTATCATTGCACTTTGAAGAATGTTGCAGTATGGTAATAAGTAACTTTCTTTTGCCATAGTAGAGGATTAACTGCACTTCAGAGTCAATGGCTGTGAGTCACATTCTGAGATTGTAGAATTTAAAATTAACAGTACAAGTTCTTTCATGTTGCTCAGCTGGGTTGAATTATTTTTATTTAATCATATTTTTCACATGTGTTAAGTGGTGCTTTTTCCGTTCTTTTCCATCTGTGGAGCGATAAACAAAGTTAATGTTCATATTCGTGATCTTGCATTCATTTGGAACTGGGTTTAGTTTAGTTTAGTTTTAGTTTAGTTTAGTTTAAAAGCAAGGAAGTCCTACACTGCAGTGAGACTGCACCTGGAGTATGGTGTGCAATTTTGATCTCCTAATTTGAGGAAGAACATTATTGTTATTGAGGGAGTGCAGTGTAGGTTCGCCAGGTTAATTCCCGGGATGGCAGGACTGACATATGATGAAAGAAGGATAAGATCCCCCCACATCTTTCTAAACTCTAGTGAATACAAGCCTAGTCTTTTCAATCTTTCCTCATATGACAGTCCCGCCATCCCAGGGATCAATTTTGTGAACCTACGCTGCACTGCCTCAATCACAAGGATGTCTTTCCTCAAATTAGAAGACCAAAACGGTCCACAATACTCCAGACGTGGTCTCACCAGAGCCCTATACAACTGCAGAAGAAATGGTATTGACATGGAAAGAGAACTGGTTGGCAAACAGGAAGCAAAGTGTAGAAATTAACGGGTCCTTTTCAGAGTGACAGGCATGGACTAGTTGGGTGCTGCAAGGCTCAATGCTGGGACCTCAGCTATTTACAACATATATTAACAATTTAGACGAATGAATTAAATGTAACATCTCCAAGTTTGCAGATGACACACAGCTGGGTGGCAGTGTGAGCTGCGAGGAGGATGCTTGGAGGCTGCAGGGTGACTTGGATAGGTTGCGTGAGTAGGCAGATGCATAACAGATGCAGTATAATGCAGATAAATGTGAGTCTATCCTCCTTGGTGGCATGAACAACAAAGGCCGATTATTATACGAATGGTGTCCGATTAGGAAAAGGGGAGGTGCAACAAGAACTGGGTGTCCTTGTAGATCAGTCACTAAAACGTAAGCATGCAGCTGCAGCAGGCAGTGAAGAACGCAAATGGCATGTTGCCATTCATAGCGAGAGGATTTGAGTATACGAGCAAGGAGGTCCGACTGCAGCTGTACAGGGTGCTGGTGAGACTGCACCTTGGGTATTGTGTGTAGTTTTGGTCTCCTAATTTGAGGAAGGATATTCTTGCTATTGAGGGATTGCAGCATAGGTTCACGAGGTTAATTCCCGGGATGGCGGCACTGACATATGATGAAAGAATGGATTGACTGGGCTTATATTCACTGGAATTTAGAAGGATGAGAGGGTTTTATAGAAACATATAGAATTCTTAAAGGATTGGGCAGGCTAAAAGCTGCTAGAATCTTACCGATGTTGGAGGAGTCCAGAATTAGGGGTCACAGTTGAAGAATAAGAGGTAGGCCATTTTGGACTGAGATGAGGAATAAAATTTTCATCCAGACTGTTCTGAATCTGTGGAATTCTCTGCCACAGCAGGCAGTGGAGGCCAGTTCACTGGATGTTTTCAAGAGGGAGTTAGATTCAGCTCTTAGGGCTAAAGGAATCGAGGGATATTAGAAAAAGAAGAAACGGGGTACTGATTTTGGATGATCAACCATGATCATATTGAATGGCGGTGCTAGTTCGAAGGGCAGAATGGCGCACTCCTGCACCAATTTACCTATGTTTCTATGTTTCTATTGGAAGTGAAGAAACTTTGTGATGAAAATAATCTTTGAGTTGTGAAGGAAGAAGTGAGGTTTAGGTTTATTATTGGCACATGTACTGAGGTACAGTGAAAAGATTTGTTTTGCATGCTATTGAAACAGATCAGATATAGCAAACATAAATACAATCAGTTCAAACTTAAGTGTAATAGAGCAAAGGAGAGAATAGAGGGTGCAGAAAATAGTTCTCAGCATTGTAGTGCATTGCATAGCATCAGTTCATCGGACAGTCCAACGTCTTGAATGGTGGAGATGAAAATTGAACAGTACCCTCAGAATGGAAGACAGAGTGATGGTATGAAAAAGTATTAGTGGACAAAAGAATACAAAGTGCTGCAGTAACTTAGCAGATCAACTAGCATCTCTGGAGAACATGGAAATTCAATGTTTCAGGCTGAGACCTTTCTTCAGACTGTTTGTACGAGGATGGGAAGCTCGAAAAGGAAAGAAGCAGAACAAAGCATGGCAGGTACCAGGAATTGAGAATAGGGAATAGTGGCTTTGCAAGAGGTAGGGTGGGAGAAACTGTAGTCCAATTACCCGGTAGTCGGTAGGTTTATAGTAGATGTCCATCAAGTCTGTCCCCTGCGATGGAGGCAGATAGATCAAGAAAGGGGAGAGGTGTCAGAAATAGACAAGATAGAACGTGTTTGTGGAAATGGCCGAAAGAGGATAGAAGATACATTGCTGAATTTAAAAAGGCATGTCTGGATGAGGTGGTAAACAGAAGATAAATAGGTTTTCTGAAAAAAAAGTTGCAAATTGTGGAAAAGTGAAATTCAAAAGCTGGAGTTGCTAATTAGCTGAAACTGTTGAATTCTGAAAATATAAATCAACAAATTTCTTGTGAAGATGTACTTCGATCAATCCAATTCTAATATCAAGATTAATCATTCTCTATCCCTCTTGATTTTCCCTACCAGAGGAAATAGTTTCTATGAACCTTAGTAACTCCTTTAATCGTTTTGAAACCTGTTAGATCACCTCTTAATCGTTGAAGAATCCAAAAAACTGCAAATGTTGGTTTCACAGTTCACATCATCATATGCCTCTTGCAATGACACCTTCCCTAACCAGTAATAGGCCTACCAGGGCACCTCCCTGCCTGAGGTAACTTGTTGCAAGCCCCAATTGGTCTTGGTCTTTTCGTGTCTCTAGTCCCATCCCCCACCCCCCCCCCCCCAATCCCCCATTCCCCCCAATCCCCCATTTCCCCCCCCACCCACCCACCCCCTCCCAATCCTCCACCCCACCACCCAACCACCTACTTCCAGTCTGAAGAAGGGTCCCAACATGAAACATCACCCATCCTTTTTCTCCAGAGATGCTGCCAGCCCTGATGAGTTACCCCAGCAGTTTGTGTCTGCCTTAATCTTTGAAGATTGATTTATGATGTAAAGTCTTAACAATATTTGAAAAGGATTTCCTTTGCTTGATTAACTCTGTTTTTGACTTGGTTGTTGGCTTTGTCTTGCAAGTGATAACATTTACCACTGAGATAAACCAACTGCAATAATTCACTGCAAACCAACATTACAAATGTCTATGATGCCAAGTCAATGTAAATATTACCGATTAACTATAGTTCTTTAGTTCTGCTTTACTTCAGCTCAGCAATTGTTATATTTAAATATTAACATCACTTTTTGTAAAGTGTCATTAAAACTGAGAGCAATATCCTGAAAACAACTTTCTTTTTGAACTGACTAAGCTTTTATTAAACATACGTGTGGCAAAGGAGTAATATATTAAAATGAACAGAGACAATATGTTCCCTGCAGGTTCATAAATATTTTTTTTATCATCACCTGAATAGCAAAGTTTGAGAAAATATTTAAAATACATTACAAAGATTCAGCTTCATTATTGATGTGTTTATCATTAAGTGCGAGCTTGATATCATCAACTATTCAGTACAACAATATAAATCATCACATTTCTTTGAATCAGGAAGACCATATATCTGAACCCATTTTCAAATATTTTCCAGCAAGTCCACTTTCCACTTGAGGGTCATCAGTGGAATAAACTTTGTTCAGCCGCTTATAACATTAAGATATGAACTTACTGTTCCTTCATAATATTTAAAAAGTGATATGATTTTTAAAAAATGATGGAATTCAACGAAGACAAGCAAAAACTTATTTTGAAATTGTTGATTTCTTGTTTTCATTTGAATTTGTGTCTTGCAGGTTTTATGCACCCATAGTAATATCTTATTTGGCTCGGCATTAATGCCACTTTTAGATGGAATCTTGGAATTATAGAATGTTTACAACATGAAATAGCTCATCATGTCCATCTTGCCTCAAAGTCAGAATAATTCCGGTGATCCCATTCCCTCACCCTTTCTCCATAGTTCTGTCAATTCTTTTATACCAGATCTTTATCCAGCAATATCTTGAATACTGGGATTGAATCAACTCACATTATCCTTGGTGTATTCCAGTCTAACCACTCTCGGGGTAAAGAAAAAAAACATTGCATCATTTAGTTCTTTTGCAGTCACCATTATTCTCTGTCTCTTATTTATTGAACCTTCCACCAATTTGAGAGATTTCTCTCTATCTTTCATGTTCAATGGTACTTTATTGTAGCATGTACTGAGGTACAGTGAAAATTCTCATTTTTTCACAAAATTCAGTAAAAATATTAAAATACATTAGCACAATCTTAGTTAAATGCAAATGTATAGGAATAGCACACAGCGACAGTATACAATTTACCATGCTTTCGCACCATATTTCATGATTCAAGTCTAAATGTTTTAGAAATGTGGAGTTCTTAGCATATGTGGAGAATAAACCAAGGAATGTTGAGGGGTGCCTGAATTGTGGCTGAGGAATGAGGGCATGAAGATCGATGACATGATTGAAAGTGCAACCTTGAATAATGCAGGGCCTTAATCTGCCTCATAAGAACCTACTCTCATAAATCTTCATGGAAACCATTTTGAGTGCAACATTGAGCCAAAATAAATAATCAACATATTGTTTTACAAATAACTGCAATTGCTTTAGTGATGCTCTTTGCTGGATAATACTGAGATAATACTACAGATTGGCAAATCCTGATATTTATGCCTCACATATTTTGAACAAATATAGACAGTAAAAACCCTTTTCCCAAGGTAGAAATATGCAACACTAGAGGCTTGACTATAAGGTGAGGGTGGGAAAGTTTGATGGAGATGTGCAGGGCAAGTTTCTTTACACAGAGAGTAGTGAGGGCCTAGAATGCACTGCCAGGTGTGGTGGTGGAGGCAGATATAATAGTGGCATTTAAGAGGCTTTGAGATTATTATTATTATCATTGAAAACATTAGCGACGCCGTGGTGCTGGTTTCATGCGGGCATGGTGACGGACGCACCACACATCTCTATCCTCCATGCAGCTGGCAACCTCATCTTTTGTCTCTACACATGCGTCTTTCATCAACATCTTCAGCATTGTTTTGTTTGGCCCTCCCGGGTCACATCTTCCACGGGTGGGTTACCACAGCACAACCTTGTTTGCTGGCATTTCTGGGTGGCGGTGACAGTGACCAGCGAGCCACATGGAAGTGCAATAAAGAGCGGGATATGATCATTAATGGGCAGATGAGATCAGTTTAACTTGGCATCATGTTCAACACAAACATTGTGGGCTAAAAGGCCCGTTCCTGTGCTGCACTGTTCTATGTTCTATGTTCTAATACTAAATATGTGGAGGGCTTTGACAATTTAGTACAAAGGAAAAACTAGTTCCAGTTACAGAAAAGGATTCCCACAGCATGCAATGTAAATCCTATCCCTGCTGCTGAATTTATGGCATTCTCAAGCCTTTTCCATATTGTTGGATGAACTTGGAGCAATGGGCCAACCCTATCTTAGAGGTGGCCTGCTTTCCAAAGCAAAGCTATATCAGTTCTCATGTGATCCTGCCTATTGACCTCTTCTGCTGCAACTGCCTTTCAGGCCCAGCTTGAGATTGCCCTTTTATTGAACTATAAACATATCTTTAAGTCAATGTGCAGCCTGCTGATGTGTCTTTAGAAACATACCAGTGCAGTATATGAGAAAGAAAGAGCACTGGGGAAAAACACAGAAGTTTGTTTATCACCAACAATTGGTCACGTGAATCTATTTTTAATCTCCGCTGCATCCCATTATAGTAAAAAGGATGGGCCAATAAGATCTGCAGTCAAATTATAAGCTAACAAGGAAGTTCAGAATGAGATTTGTGACAAATTGAACATTGATCTCCTGACAATTGCAGACTAGGTCCATTTGATGACTTACACAAGTGCCCTGAGCCTGATTCCCACCCAGCCCCCTCCCCATTGTATTAAGAGTGGCACAGCTGGTAGAGCTACTGCCTCACAGTACCAGAGGCCCAAGTTTGATTCTGAACTCGGGGGCTACCTGCGTGGAGTTTGCACACTTTCTCTGTGACCGCGTGGGTTTCGTCCGAGTGCTCCTGTTTCCTCCCAAAGAAGTGTGGGTATGTAGGTTAATTGGCCTCTGTAAATTGCTCCCTGTGTGCTGAAAGTGGAAACTGCGGATCAGAAGAAGAATCCCGACCCCAAAAATCAGTTATCCAATCCCTCCACATTTTTTGTCTGACTTACTGAGTTACTCAAGTTTCCAGTGTCTGCAGTTTCTTATGTCTCAAAATTATAACTTTTCAGATCAGGCCAAGGAAAGAATGGATTCTGTCTCCCAATGCATTTTAACTGGCTCCAAGTTTCCTTCAAAAATTTTCCAGGCTTTATCCACCTGGCCGGTTTCCCCAGGGAAGTAAAATACAGACACTTTTGTTTCATTAGACTGTCATCTTGTTTTCCCAGCTTTATTTCTTAGTGTCCCTGTCCTGCTCTTTCATTCCTGTTTATGTTTCTGCCTTCAACTGTTACCTCTGTGTTATGTTACATTTCTCCATGATTACATGGTTTCCTCTTTGCTTTAATTTATCTTTTCATTAAACACTTCATTCTCAGCAATGCCTGCATTTGCTCACAGGGAGAAATGGCTTCCTCCTGCACTGTTATGACTTCAATAGAGTTGACATGATTCTTTCCACAGGGTAGAATCCATCCACATCCACTTTTATTCCATACAATCCAGGTTCTGAAAATTGAGCATATATTGTAAGTGGAAAAGCGACCAATGAGTTATGCTAATCAGAAATAACATCAGGGAGAGCTGTTGATCAGCAAGGCGTTCTGTGACTTAGAACACAGCTCAGGACTGGAACAGGCCCGCAGATTCTGTGCGGAGCATGATTTCAAGTCAAACTAATCTCTTTTGCCTGCATGTGATACATATCCTTCCATTCCCTGACTACCCATGTGCATATCCAAAAGCCTCTTAATATTATATCTGTCTCCACCACCATCCCTGGCAGCATGGTCCCAGCACCCACCACTGTGTAAAAACAACTAGGCCTCCACCACATCTCCTTTAAATTTTGACCCTCTCACTTCAAAGCTATGCCCTCTGGTCATTGGCATTTTCACCATAGGAAAAGGTACTGTCTACCCTACCTGGATCACTCATAATTTTACTTCCATCCATCAGATCTCCCCCTCAATCTCTGACATTCTACACACTCTAACCTGTTCAATCTCTCCTTATACAGTAGCTACTATTCTCTAATCCAGGCAGCATTCTGGTGAACCTCCTCTACACCCTCTCCAAAGCCTCCACATAATTCCGGTAATAGAGCGTCCACAACTTCACACAATACTCCAAATGCAGGCTGGTCAAAATCTTACAAAACAGCAACATTATTTCCTGACTCGCATGCCCAATGCCCCAAAAGATGAAGGAAAGCATATCATACATCTTTTTTGCTTGCCTGTGTAGCCACTTTCGGGGAACTGTGGACTTGGACCGCAAGCTCCCTCTGTACATCAACGCTATTACGGTTCTTGCCATTAAATGAATATCCTCCCTGTACATTCAACTTCATGGGGAAGTGGCACATGAAAATGTTGATGGATCATTTCAGAATATGTCTTATATTCTCTGCAGGGAATTAAAAGGTGTGTGATATACAGGCAAAGTACAGACATCAGTGTAAGATTAGGATAAAATTAGCATTGGATGTGTCTTCAGAACAGGTGGCATGTCCTCAGTTACTCTAATCTACACTTAAGTTTAATGATTTTTATGGAGATAACTATTGGTGCTGCAATATAATGGTTGGCAATAGTGGTTTGTCTGTTCTGTCTAAGACCACTATAACCCCAATATGATTTTTTAAAAATCAAGTAAAGCCCAATTGCACCCAATACCATTTAATAAATCAAATTCAACGTAAATCACTGCCTTAAGAGGGGCAGAAAATCAAATGGTAAATGGTATCTGTACAAAATCCACACTGTTCATCATCAAACCTTTTTAAATTCTTCACGAAAATAACTCGGAAAGCTTTTCAAGAATATGTTATCAAAGGTAATTAGTTCACACTGTAATCCAGAAGATAATCTCCATTGTAGAACAATGTCTTGTTGCCTGTTAGTCATGTTACCAATTATCAAATACTCGTGATGATACAAATACATTAATGGCAGCACATTTTAAACAAAATGTTTTCTAATACTGCAGCAGGTTTACACTGGAATAGTGCAGATTAAACTTTTAATTATTTTCCTTCTCCAAAGTAGATCTGGATCTTTGATGTGACATTGAATAGTTCAAAAATAATCCTACTACTTTTATAAATGATCAAAAAAAATTGGAAATCACTGTATAAATTAAACAGATCACATCAGCATCAAAAGTACAACAAACAAATTGAAAATACATTTTAAAATTATTGAGCTCCTCACAAGAAGATGCTGACCTACTTTGTGAAATTATTATATGAATCATCAGATACAAGACACAATGATGTGAATCATTAAGTCATTACATTGATTTATACGACCCTTCAAAAGCACATCAGACACTTCTTAAATGTGATAATAGTTTTGTCTAAGCTCTCTGGCACTGAGGTTCAGATCTTCCCCATAATTTTAGTAAGGCATTTGATAAAGTGCCACATGGTAGGCTGATCCAGAAGATTAACATGGACAGTGACTTCATCGTATGGATTAAGAACCCATTTACTGATAAAAGGTGTTTATTGCTGGAGGTGTGTAACCAGTGGAGTTCTACAGGAAGTAGGAAAGAACAGCAGATGCTGTTTAAATTGAAGATAGACACAAAATGCTGGAGTAACTCAGCAGGACAGGCAACATCTCCAGAGATGCATCATTTTGTGTTCTGAGTTCTACAAGGATATGTGCTGGGACCATTGTTGTTTGTTATAGGAAGGGTCTCAACCCGAAACGTCACCCATTCCTTCTCTAAAGAGATTAATTCATCAATGTGAGCTCCATATGTGGACTTGTTTAGGGGGGAGGAGAAGGGTGGAGTACAGGGGAAGATAGACACAAAATGCTGGAGTAATTCAGCGGGACAGGCAGCATCCCTGGAGAAAAGTAATGGGTGATGTTTTGGGTCGAGACCCGAAACGGCCTTAGTGTGAAGAAGGGTCTCGACCCGAAATGTCACCCATTCCTTCTCTCCAAAGATGCTGCCTATCCCGCCAAATTTGTGTCTATCTTTGTGTTAAACCAGCCTCTGCAGATCCTACACATGGGAAGATAGATTAGTTTGATCTCTTCGGGCCCTGCTTCACTAAAGTATTTATGAAAAATGCCTTAAATCAAATCACCTTCTGCCACTTTTGGAAGAAGGTGCTTGAGTCAGAAAGTGTATGGTTAAACAATGGAAAGGAAAAATTAACCCGGAAATCAAATGTTTGCAGCACACATTTTAATTCTAAAATACCCTGCTGGAACCTTAACCTACAGTACAGTATGGTAATAGTCTCCAAACTGCTTTTACAACTGAAGCTTAACTAAACAATATGGCCTGAATGATAATACATCTGACCAAATAGGAGTAAGAAAATACAAATTCTGCTTTTCAGATTTTAATTCAGTTCCCCCAAAAATGGAGATAGAATTCCTGCAAAATATGAAGCAACATAGAATGATTAAGTAAATGCAGACGAGAGGTGGGAGGAAATGAAAATCAACAAAAAAAACTCTGGACACTGGAAATCGCCACTTTCTTTGACACACAGGCTAACGTATGTTCATTATTTCTCAGTTCTTATGAAATGTCTCAGATGTGAAATGTTAACCCTTTCACTTCCCATATTGCACTGGGTTTTTTTTTCCCCTAGCATTTTCTGTTTTTGTTTCAGGATGTGGGAGGAAATTGACATCATGGCTAATCATTTTGTTTAGTTTATTATTATCACATGTACCGAGGTACTGTGAAAAGCTTTTGTTTGCGTGCTATCGAGTCAGAAAAATCATGAAAATACATGATTACAATCAACCCACCACCCACAGTGTACAGATAAAGGTTACACCATTCAGTGCAAGAATATGTCCGATAGAGGAGATTAAAGAGAGCATAGTGTAAGAAAAACTGCTGGTGATATAAAGATTTAAAAGAGTCAAGTGATTGTAATGATAGCAGATCCTCTTTTGGGACCAGCATGCAAAGAGTTGGCTACCTCTGGTGCCATCTTGCTCCCATTGCATTGAAACATGGAAACATAGAAAATAGGTGCAGGAGTAGGCAATTTGGCCCTTCAAGCCTGCACCGCCAAAACATCCTCAAAACATTGAGCACATTTTTCCTGCTTCTAGCTTGTCCAGTCCTTTTATAACTGTATACGTTTCTCTAAGATCCCCTCTCATCCTTCTAAATTCCAATGAATACAAGCCCAGTCTTTCCAATCTTTCCTCATATGACAGTCTCGCCATCTCGTGAACGTGCGCGGCACTGCCTCAATAGCAAGGATGTATTTCCTCAAATTAGGAGACCCAAACTGCACACAATACTCCTGATGTGGTCTCACCAGGGCCCCTTTGGCCATCAATTCTTTATATTTAACTTCAGCCCATCAGTTTTCTTTTTTTTTTGTTGATACATTTCTCACGGGAACATCTGCTACAGTATATAGGTACATTGCTTCAATAAAATCACCAAGAAGCTTGACTTAAGTGCTTGATGGAAATAAAGTTATGTTATGTTACATTGCACATGGTGCTCATTGGTAAGAGCCATTTGCTGCCATTATGCTTGTCTCAACAAATAAAAATGGAACTGCTAAGCAATTACACTCATATACGATATCCTTTAAATATAATCCCTTGTTGAATACAAAAATAAACACACTTTACTACATATCATCAATGGTCACATTGACACTGTTCCACATCAACATTACTTGATGAATAGTTGTCCTATACAATGTTTGGTGACCTTGAAAGGAGCAGAGTCCACTCAGCTGTTTCTTCAGACACACAGTCGAGCAGTATTACAATCAATCTCGGCAGCATCTCATGATGTTGATGTTACTGGGATTTGGCAAGTGAAGTTTGATGGTTGATGCCCAAATCACAGTTGCAGACCTTTGGTCTTCCGTCATATTGCAGTTGTATCAACACCAGTCCTAAACAATACAAAAAGTCAAAACTGAAATCTCTGTTCTATATAAATTTGTACCTGTTTTTGGCATAATATAACTAAAACAATCTCTAAATTAATCTGCCGCAGAAGAGAATTTCCTTCTTCACAGTAATCGAGAATTGGCATGTCAAAAAACAATGAATAAATCTAACAGAACAAATTTGTGTTGAGGCTGAAAGACTCAAGGGCACAGGTTAAAGGAGATGCGCAGGGCAAGCTTTATCTTATAAAGAGGGGTGGTAGGTGACTGGAATGCACTGCTGGAGGTGGTGATGGAGGCAGATACAATAGTTAACTTTAAGAGGGTTTTAGATCGGCACATGAATGTACAGGGAATGATGGCATACAGATCATCTGCAGGCAGGAGAAATCAGTTTAGCTTGGCACAGACATTATAGGATGAATGGCCAATTCCTGTCCTTTTCTATGTTCTACGTTCTAAGAATGGTCAATATGCTTCACTGAACTTCCTTCTGTAGGGTAGAAGGCTAGATGTAACTAGAGGTCTGTGCTGTAATCCATAAATTGTGAATGGCAAGGACAGATGGAGATAACTGGGCAAGTCCTACTTAGGGCTGGCAGTGGAAGGAAATATTCCGTTTACTGAAGAATGCTCAACTTCAATGTAACTATGTGCCATTTCAAGCACTATCACTGCTCCAATTTCCATTCTACTCAGAATGGACAACCATGAATATGTATTGGCAGCACGGCACTTCATTTGTAAGTGTGCACTCACTGAAAAGAAATGTCCTATATATTTCAGTTTCTGGATTATCTACAGAGTGATACCATTCAAGATGCTAGCGCGTTCGCTAGAAGAGCAAACCTAATTGTATTGTTTGCGTCTTCAAACTGAGATGAACACATTACAAACGTACCATCAGTTTGGCCTTTCATTGTTAGATAACGAAATGCCACGTTATGCCAGTCTACAACTTCTTCAATCTGAATTGGACCATTCTGCCGTATGCCTCGTAAGAATCCAGCTGTGTGGAAGGAAATGTTGGAGGCTGTTTTATTATGTTCATGCAAATCTAAAATAAGAACTATTCTGACTAATTTTCAAACTACGTTTTTACAAATGGTTTAGATTAGGTTATTTTTTGTCTTGACTGCTGACCTTTTCTCTCAGAAATCCAAAGATAGTTAGAAAATTAAGCTACAAACATGTCCCTTGGATTAATTTTCTTTTACATTTTGTTTCTATGCAATTTCACTGACAAGCTTGTGCTCCATCTTTGGTTCATGATCCCCAGAATTATCAGTCCACTTCTGAGAGGCAGGAATTTTTCTCCGCTGACTTTGCCTAATTCAAATCAGTACATTAGCTCATTTAAAATGACACAAAGTGCTGGAGTAACTCAACGGCTCGGGTACTAACTGTGGAAGACATGGATAGGTGTTGTTTCGAGGGGTCTCTGGCCATTGTCCACCCATATACAAATAACAATCCTTGTCACCTATAAACAGGCTATCACTTACCAGGCTTTGTTCCACCTCAACCTCTATTCTCAGCTTTCTCCCCCCCCCACCCCTCCCCCACTACATTTAGTCTGAAGAAGGGTCCTGAGCCTAAACAACGCCTCTCTATGTCTTCTTGAGATGTGCCTGACCTGCTGAGTTACTCCAGTACTTTGTGTCCTTTTTCATAAACCAGCATCTGCAGTTCCTTACCTACATTAGTTACATGTAACTAATTTCCCCCAAAGAAAAAATCTGGAACAAAGAAGTGTGAAACAACATCAATTTTACTATTCATTTTTGAGAAGAGAGCATCATTGGTAATGCCAGAACAGTTGCAACCCTCAATATCCCTTGAGAAGATGCTGACTCACCACGTTCTTGAACTAATGAAGTTCTTCCACCAATAACCTTATGATGAATCATTTAAATGAAGCAATTATATTTTACTAACACTGAGGTGGAGTCACATTTGAGGATCATATGGGCAGTAATTCAGCACAGAGGCAATAGAGTTGAAGGGAATTGGTTGTTCAAAGATAATAGACAATATCAAACTTTGTGTGTTTTTATTATTTTCTCAAGTTGATCAACAGTCTCACTGATTACTACATAGTATCAGGTATAGTCACAAGGGACTGCGGATGTTGGGATCTTGAGTTAATTGCAAAGTACTGGAGGATCTCACTGGGTGAGGTAGCATCTGTCGAACGAAAGGACAGGCGACCATTTGGGCCAAGATCCTTCTTCAGTCTGAAACGTTGTGTATTCATACCCTCCAAAGATTCTGCCTTACCCACTAGGTTCCTCCAGCACTTTGTGTATTGCAGAATATCGTCAACTTTTTCAGTGATGAAACAGAGGATATTGAAGAGTCAAGATGTAATTGTCATATAGACCGAAACAGAACATTAAAATTCTTCCAAATTGGATGTCGAGTCACTCTACACCTCCATCCCCCACCAGGAGGGTCTTAAAGCACTCCGTTTCTTCCTCCACCGCAGAACCAACCAATCCCCGTCTACTGATACTTTCCTCCTCCTAGTGGAGCTGGTCCTTGCCCTCAATAACTTTTCATTTGACTCCTCCCATTTCCTCCAAATCCATGGTGTAGCTATGGGCACACACATGGGCCCCAGCTATGCCTGTCTCTTTGTAGGGTACATCGAACAATCCATGTTCGAGGGGTACCATGGCCCTATTCCCGAACTCTACCTCTGCTACATCGATGACTACATTGGTGTTACCTCCTGCACCCATGCAGAACTCATTCACTTCATCCATTTCACCACTAATTTCCATCCGGCACTTAAATTCGCCTGAACCATTTCCGACATCTCCCTACCGCTTCTGGACCTCACTATCTCCATCGCAGGGAACAGACTACTCACCAACATCTACTATAAACCCACTGACTCCCCTGGCTATCTGGACTATACATCTTCCCACCCTGCATCCTGTAATGACTCTATCCTCTACTCCCAATTCCTCTGACTACGCCGCATCTGCACCCAGGATGAGGTGTTCCAAACCAGGGCATCGGAGATGTTCTCATTCTATAGGGAATGGGGGTTCCCCTCTTCAACTATAGATGAGGCTCTCACCAGGGTCTCTTCTATACTCCGTAACTTTGCACTCACTCCCTATCTCCCCCACTCGTAACAAGGACAGAGTCCCCCTTGTCCTCACCTTCCACCTTCCCAGCCGTCATATGCAACAGGTAATCCTCCGACATTTTCGCCACCTCCATCGGGGTCCCACCACTGACCACATCTTCCCATCTCCTCTCCATTCGGCTTTCTGCAGAGACCGCTCCCTCCGTAAATCCTTGGTCAATTCGTCCCTTCCCACACAAACCACCCCCCTCCACTGGTACTTTCCCCTGCAACCGCAGGAAATGCTACACTTGTCGCTTTACCTCCCCCCTTGACTCCATCCAAGGACCTAAATAATCTTTCCAGGTGAGGCAGAGGTTCACCTGCACCTCCTCCAACCTCATCTATTGCATCCGCTGCTCTTAGTGTAATCTGCTCTACATCGGTGAGACCAAGCGTAGGCTTGACGATCGCTTCGCCCAACACCTCCGCTCAGTTCGCAATAACCAACCTGATCTCCCAGTGGCTCAGCACCTCAACTCCCCCTCCAATTCCAAACCCGACCTTTCTGACCTGGGTGTCCTCCATGGCCAGAGTGAGTTCCACTGTAAATTGGAGGAACAGCACCTCATATTTCGCTTGGGTAGTCTACACCCCAATGGTATGAACAATTACCCCCAATTTCAGGTAGTCCCAGCTTTCTCCCTCATTCCCCTTCCCTTCCCAGCTCTCCCACAGCCTACTGCCTCCGCCTCTTCCTTTCTTCTTCTCGCCCCCCACCCCCACATCAGTCTGCAGAAGGGTCTCAACATGAAACATCGCCAATTCCTTCGCTCCATTGATGCTGCCTCACCAGCTGAGTTTCTCCAGCATTTTTATCTACCTTTGATTTTTCCAGCATCTGGTTTTCCTTTTTAAAATTCTTCCGTGCAGCAGCACAACAGGTTTGTAAACACAGTACTCGGTAGATAACATAATAAATAAACAAATTAAAAGTTCAATAAATTTTAAAAAAGTGCAGTAATATAATGCAAAGTCCCTGGGGCAACCATATAGTTTGTAGTTTGAAGTTTAGTTGGTGTTTGCAGTGTTCACTAGCTTGATGGTTGTTGGAAAGAATTTGTTCCGGAATCTGGAGGTCACAGTTTTCAGACTTCTATATCTTCTTCTTGTTGGCAGGAGTGAAATAGCAGTGTGAATAAGGTGGTGTGTGTCATTGATAATGCTGGCTGCCTTTTTGAGGCAGTGCCTCCTATAGATCCCTTCTATGGTGGGGAGGTCAACTTGAAGAGCACATAACATTTTACCAGGCCTTCTGAGATGCTGCTGGTAGAAAAGATGTATGATTCCAAACAAAGATAAACTAGAGCATTCAAACCTATTGTGTAGCTCCGGGAAACCTTCATTGGTCTGTGGTGCACTCTTGTGTACCAACTATTGTGCTCATTGTCAATGGCATATGCTTGCTGCAAAGGTATAGGATACCGTATCAGCTGAAAAGAAGTATCTAAATTGCTAGTTATTCTTTAAATGTAGGCTACATAAAAAACCTGTGTAATCCACTATTGTTTTAAACCACGATCAACACTTCTGCACAGAAAGGAATTGATGTAATACCTTCAGGGGAGATTTGCGTTGCCCTCTTTGAGGTGTTTCGTATCCAGCCAACAGACGCATGTGCCAACATGTCAATGGAGCGGGTATCTGATATGGTATCAAGGTTATCTCCTTCATTCATTAGTTCACGGCCCTCCGTAGAGCAAAGTTTACCTAAGGGTTTGGACAAAAATAGCACACACATTCACAATGGCCCTGTCTTGCAAATTACAACTGGGATGCATTCATTTGAGAAAGATCATAAAGTGAGAATTGCTACTCGAAAATGAAACAATGCTTACCTTTTTCTGAAATTAATTAAAAAAATGAAATATAAATCCGTTCCAAAAAGTAAAGATGAGTAATGTTATAGGTCAAATCTGATAGGCAGTTTATCTGAAATACAAACGTTTTGATGATGCGGTGTGTTTTTAAGACCATTTGGTTTTATTTTAGATTTAGAGGGGTGGGATAAAGTGTAATTTTAGGATTTCAGACTCCTACATCTTGTTCCTGAACCTGGAGGTCACAATTTTCAGAAATACCTCCTTCCCGTTGGCAGGAGTGGAAATAACATAAAGAGGAATTTTAAACAAATTCCAAGGTGAGATTAATTTTCACTATTTACCTTTTTGGGGGCATAGATAGAGTGGATAGAGAGACATATTTAAAGTGAGGAGTAAGAGTGTTGGAGGTGACTTAGTTTAGCGATACAGTGTGGAAACAGGCCCTTTGGCCCACTAAGTCCATGCTGACCAGCTATCACCTTTTCACTAGTTCTATCCTACACACTAGGAACAATTTGCCAAAGCCAATTAACCTACAAACCCACACGTCAGAAAAGTGGGAGAAACCCACGCGGTCACAGGGAGAACGTACACAGTCCATACAGACAGCAACCATGGTCTGGTGATATAATGGGCCTGTCCCAGTTAGGCGATTTTCAGGCGACTGCCGGTGACTGTCAAGTCGTAGCAGGTCGCAGAAAAAACGGCGACTGGAACGGCTACTGGAATAACGACTGTCAGAGTGGAACACACATACACCACATCGCTTCCTTCAACAGCCAGTTATGCAGTTGGGGGACAGGGCAAGCGGGGGGAGCGCTGTCTGAGTGAAATTCACACATTGAAAAGCCAATGTGATACAGACACCACGATGAACAGGAAGGTTGGCGCTGCAATTAAGACAATGAAAACACAGTGTACAGGAAGGGTTACTTAAGTCCTTTAAAAGAGGGGGGGGGGGGGAGAGAGGGGGTAAGAGCGGGGAGAAGGGGAGACGGGGTGGGGAGAAGGAGTGGAGCCAATTTTTAAGAAGCCAGAGATACATGGCTGTGAAGCTCGGCAAACATTAACATTACCGGTCGGTTATCCTTGGTTCTGAAAACTACTGTTTACGGTTTTTTTCACAATGAGCCAATGAAATTCACCGGTCAGCACCTGCGACAACCTATGACAACCTGCGACCTCATGGCAACCCACTACCATGGCACCTACGAGAATTCTCGCTAATCTCCATGGCGTAAAAATTCTGGTCGCCATTAATTTTTAACGTTGAAAAATTAGCGATGACCAGAATGAAGCCACGACTAGTTACGTGAATGCGGGAACTACTCCCCAAAATGCAGGCGACACCGCGGCAACCTCCGGCGAACATGTGGCGACCTCATAGCCTCCTATAGTTGCTTAAAAATTGTGTGAGTGGCACAGGCCCCTAAGGCAGCAACTCTACCGTAGCGCCACTGTGCTGCCCTAAATGGACTTGGGGGAAAGCTTTTCTCCCAGAGGATGACTGCAGTCTAGAAGTGCATTTATTCAAATCTGCATGAATAAATAGGTATTAAAACATATTAACCACATGGGTGGGTCCATTGTCAAATCTTAGGAAGACTGGGGATGGAAAGCAGACTTTCAACCTTGAAGGGTCTGAGTGAACAGCACATAGGTCTTTCATACAGACTTGTAGTTTTGTGGTAATTTTTACAAATGCCTTGCTCTGTTTTTCAATTCCATAGAACATACAGCACAGGAACAGACTCTGGCCCACAATTTATCTGCCAAACATAATACCAAATTAAACTAATACCTTCTGCCTGTACTTCATCCATGCCCCTCCATTCCCTACATATCCATGTGCCCATCTTAAAGCCTCTTAAATGTCACCATCATATTCGCTTCCACCACGATCCCTGGCAGCACTTTCCAGGCATCCAACACTGTAAAATAAAAAATCACCCCATACATTTCCATTAAACTTTCCCCCTCTGATCATAAAGCCATGTCTTCTCGTCTTTAACATGTTCGCCTTGGGAAAACGTTCTGACTGTCTATCCTATCTATGATCTCATAATTTGATATACTCCCATTGGATCTTCCTTCACTTCCGACGATCCAAAGAAAACAATTCGCGTTTGTTCAACCTCTCTCTCGAATTCGTAGTCTCTAATCCAGGCATCATCCCGGTAAATCTTTACTGCACCCTTTCCACAGCATCCACATCTTCCTGTAATAGGGCAACTACAACCGCACAGAATAATTTAAATGTGGCTTAACAAAAGTTTTATAAATTTGCAATATGAATTTTTGACTCAATGCCCAGACTGATGAATTTACTGTTTATAAGCCCAGATTTATTGATTGGATTTAAATTTCACAACCAGCATAATGGGAATAAATTTAATAGCTGAGTTGGTGCCTTACAGCACCAGAGACCCAGCTTCGATCCTGATGAGTGTTGTCTGTATGGAGCATGTACGTTCACCTTGGGACCATGTGGGTTTCCTCCAGGTGCTCTGGTTTCCTCCAACATCCCAAAAGTATACAGGTTTGTAGATTAATTTGTTTCTTTCTTGCCAATTTAAAAAAAGTTTTTGTGCATTGTATGTTTAAATTGGCTGTGGTGATCAATATCGCAGCTGGAGTTTGTGATCAGTGCAATTTCCAGCTAAAAGCTGGAAATATTTGCAAATGAAACTTCAACATGCTTGAAAGTAACAAGTTAATGCCCCAGTGGAAAAAATACATAAAACTATTTGAATACTGATAGTGTTTGCGGATCTTATCATCTGTTTGTAATTAGACTTTCTAACAGGTATAATGTATTGCCTTCTTAATAAGTGTAATTGGTTTGCTAATCTGTAATATTATATAATTAAAAGTCTCATCTTGACCCTGTCTGCGCTGTATATTGATTTTAGAAAAAACGCTACCATATATCACTATGATATTTGGCCATCTTACTCACAGTCCTCCTCCGCAGAGCAGGCCCCGAGGATTTTACCCAAAAGGAAGGAAAATGCTGCATGGTTTCCAAATTTTATTACAAATAAAAAACTGAAAAGTGTGGCGTGCAATAGTATTCTGCCCCCCTGAGTCAATACTTTGTAGAACCACCTTTCGCTGCTATTACAGCTGCAAGTCTTTTGGGGTATGTCTCTACCAGCTTTGCACATCTAGAGACTGAAATGTATTCTGCCCCCCTGAGTCAATACTTTGTAGAACCACCTTTCGCTGCTATTACAGCTGCAAGTCTTTTGGGGTATGTCTCTACCAGCTTTGCACATCTAGAGACTGAAATGTTTGCCCATTCTTCTTTGCAAAATAGCTCAAGCTCAGTCAGATTGGATGGAGAGCGTCTGTGAAAAGCAATTTTCAAGTCTTGCCAGAGA
This sequence comes from Raja brachyura, assembly GCA_963514005.1. The sequence continues at coordinate 63,161,252 of OY740784.1, forward strand.
TTCTCAATTGGGTTTAGGTCTGGACTTTGACTGGGCCATTCTAACACATGAATATGCTTTGATCTAAACCATTCCATTGAAGCTCTGGCTGTATGTTTAGGGTTGTTGTCCTGCTGGAAGGTGAACCTCCGCCCCAGTCTCAAGTCTTTTGCAGACTCTAACAGGTTTTCTTCCAAGATTGCCCTGTATTTGGCTCCATCCATCTTCCCATCAACTCTGACCAGCTTCCCTGTCCATGGTGAAGAAAAGCATCCCCACAGCATGATGCTGCCACCACCATGTTTCACAGTGGGCTGGTGTGTTCAGGGTGATGTGCAGTGTTACTTTTCCGCCACGCAAAGCGTTTTGCATTTAGGCCAAAAACTTCAATTTTGGTCTCATCAGACCAGAGCACCTTCCTCCACTTGTTTGCTGTGTCCCCCACATGGCTTGTGACAAAATTGCAAACAGGACTTCTTATGGCTTTGTTTCAACAATGGCTTTCTTCTTGCCACTCTTCCATAAAGGCCCGATTTGTGGAGTGCACGACTAATAGTTGTCCCGTGGACAGATTCTCCCACCTGAGCTGTGGATCTCCGCAGCTCCTCCAGAGTTACCATGGGCCTCTTGGCTGCTTCTCTGATCAATGCTCTTCTTGCCCAGCCTGTCAGTTTAGGTGGATGGCCATGTCTTGGTCGGTTAGCAGTTGTGCCATCCTCTTTCCATTTTCGGATGATGGATCCGTGAGATGTTCAAAGCTTTGGATTTTTTTTAATAACTTAACCCTGCTTTAAACTTCTCCACAACTTTATCCCTGACCTGTCTGGTGTGTTCCTTGGGCTTCATGATGCTGTTTGTTTACTAATGTTCTCTAACAAACCTCTGAGGCCTTCACAGAACAGCTGTATTTATACTGAAGTTAGATTACACACAAGTGGACTCTATTTACTAATTAGGTGACTTCTGAAGGCAATTAGTTGCACTGGATTTTATTTAGGGGTATCAGAGTAAAGGGGGCTGAATGCTTTTGCACGCCACACTTTTCAGTTTTTTATTTGTAAAAAAAATGTGAAAACCATGTATCATTTTCCTTCCACTTCACAATTATGCGCCACTTTGTGTTGGTCTATCACATAATATCCCAATAAAATACATTTACGTTTGTGGTTGTAACGTGACAAAATGTGGAAAAGTTCAAGCGGTATGAAAACTTTTGCAAGTCACTGTATGGCTATAAACCTGATTATAGTACCTGTTTCTTTCTCCATGGATGTTGTCTGACTGGCTGGGCATTAACTCAATTTTATTTATTTTAATTATTTCCGAAGACTATCTATTTGCAGACAATAAAATATGTTTCTGTCCACCCTTGAACCATTTGGACATCCTGAAGCATGATTTACAAGTTGGTTTAGAGTGGATGGCTTCAATCTGGAGCTGTCACCCGCAAAGATCCAGGGAGTTCAATGGCCTTCTTCAGATCCAAAACTTCAACAATTCTATTTCCCACGGGTTAGTTCCCTTTGTAGCATTACAATTATTATTTATCATGTTTCCATAGCCATATTTAACATTACAGAGACACAAAAATCTCAAGTGATTGTACATAATGTAATTCAGTCATTCTTAACCTTATTGTGGGGCATCACTTCAAATTAAATTTGTCTCTGGCATCATAATGCTTGTATAATACAAAATGAATGTAATATATCTCTGTTATTAGGCACTCTGATTTTTCTCCTTATCTCTGTCTATCTCCTTAACAGCTATATCAAATGTGACCAAAACTTTCACATGCTATGGTTGATTTTTGGGAAGTATCTGGGACAGTTTTCATGATGAGAAAGTGCTGCCTAAGAGTTGTGTCAAGTTCTGGAGTTGTGGCGGTGTAGATGACTTGAATAGCTGGAACCAGTGATGTGCTAACAAAGTTTTGGAAGGGGGTGTGTTGGGCTAAGTATTGTACCTATAGTATGATCAAGGTTTTCTAGATGGGGTGGGTGGAGGGATGTATCAGGATTTGTATTTTGCGTCCTGAAGGGAAGGGAGAGGATCAATATGAAGTATTGGGAAGCGCTCCTTATAACTGTGGCTGAAGATCAGTCAATGATGTGTCAAGATGACAAAGCTAGTGGTTTCGAGCAGATGAACAAAGTTGGACCAAGGCTCATGCCCTCCCATATCTCATTAACTCTGTCCCATACATCTCACTGGCAGAAGTCAGATCTGCATTCACAAGGATAACTCCTCGAAAAATGGTTGGACCTATATGCTTGTGGACAAGTATAATGCTGACTTAATCTTTAAGTAACATCCGGATCCACAAAAATGAAGGGGACAAGGTGAGCAATCAGATGCTGTATGCATTATCCGGTGATCTTACTCCCGTAAAATATTGAAGGAATACTTTCACTGGTAGAATAAATAGGATGGAAACTGAATAGTCAATTGGAGAATCACAGTAGAATGTAGGATTGAAATGTTCACATACTGCTGGCTATGACAACAGAGGATGTTACATCTGCCGAAGGTCAGGTTTCCAACCCATGCCACCAACTCTGTAATGGACCATCTGCCAGGGTCGATCTTTTAGTTTTTTTTTGTTTTTAGAGATATAGTGTGGAAACAGGCCATACGGCCCACTGAGTCCTCGTAAACCAGTAACCCCCGCACACTAACACTGTCACACTAACTAGTGACATTTAACAATTTTTACCGAAGCCAATTAACCAACAAACCTGTACATCATTGGAGTGCGGGAAGAAACCGGAGATCCCAGAGAAAGCCCATGCAGGTCACGAGGAAAACGTACAAACTCCATACAGGCAGCACCTGTGGTCAGGATCGAACCCGGATCTGTAGTACTGTAAGGCTGCAACTCAACTGCTGTGACACCGTGCCGCCCTAAACAGTAGGAGGGGATTTAAACTTACTGAATACTGAATGGGATTACCTTAATGAGAAAGGTTTGGAGGGGGAGGAATTTTCAAAGTGTAGTAGGTCAGTAGAAGGTCCTTCTGGATCTCACTTATAGTCAAGTGGAAGGGGTGGCAGTGGGAGTTGATTTTGGTTAATGATCATTATTCTGGGAATATTAAGGTTGTTATGAAAAGGACAAGGATGGACCAGAAATATTGAGAGAAGGTGAATTTTCCGCATGCAGGTGAATGCGTTTTACGCACGCTGTGATAGCGAGAACACCGATGTGCCTTCCTGAGACCCCATTCGCTGTGATGGTATTTCAGTCACAGTCACAGAGGCCAAAGTCAGGAAATCCTTCAGAGGGGTGAACCCTCGAAAAGCACCTGGACCTGATGGTATACCCGGTCGTGTTCTAAAAACCTGTGAGGACCAACTGGCTGGAGTTTTTACGGACATTTTCAACCTAGCACTTCTGAGGTCTGAGGTTTCCACCTGCTTTAAAAGGGCATCAATTATACCAGTGCCCAAGAAGAGCAAGGTGACGTGCCTCAATGACTAACGACCTGTGGCACTAACGCCTGTGGTGATGAAGTGTGTCGAGAGATTGACCTTGGTGCAAATCAACTCCTACCTCGACAAAAACCTGGACCCACTGCAGTTCGCTTACCGCCAAAACAGATCAACGGTGGATGCAATCTCGCTGGCTCTCCACTCCGCTCTGGACCACTTGGACAACAAAAACTCATATGTCTCACTAGTTCGTATTGGTGGAAATGTGTCAGCCTCGAGAACAATCAGCACGGGAGCAAGCTCTCTACTCAAGTCTGCGTGCTCAGCCCCCTGCTGTACTCACTCTATACTCATGACTGCCTAGCCGGTCATAGTGCGAACTCCATCATCAAGTTCCCTGATGACACCACTGTTGTGGGACGTATCACTGATGGGGATGAGTCGGAGTACAGAAGAGAGATCGAGCAACTGTCCATATGGTGCCAGCACAATAACCTGGCCCTCAACACCAGCAAAACCAAGGAACTGATTGTGGACTTTGGAAGGAGTAGGATGGGGACCCACAGTCCCGTTTATATCAACGGGTTGATGGTTTGAAAGGGTCAGGAGCTTCAAATTCCTGGGCATGCACATCTCTGAAGATCTTTCCTGGTCCGAGAACACTAATGCAATTATCAAGAAAGCACATCAGCGCCTCTACTTCCTGAGAAGATTACGGAGAGTCGGTTTGTCAAGGAGGACTCTCTCTAACTTCAACAGGTGCACAGTAGAGAGCATGCTGACTGGTTGCATCGTGGCTTGGTTTGGCAACTTGAGCGCCCTGGAGAGGAAAAGACTACAAAAGGTAGTAAGCACTGCCCAGTCCATCATCGGCTCTGACCTTCCTTCCATCGAGGGGATTTATTGCAGTCGCTGCCTCAAAAAGGCTGGCAGTATCATCAAAGACCCACACAATCCTGGCCACACACTCATCTCCATGCTACCTTCAGGTAGAAGGTACAGGAGCCTGAAGACTGCCATGACCAGGTTCAGTAATAGCTACTTCCCCACAGCCATCAGGCTATTAAACCTGGCTCGGACAAAACTCTGCACATTAATAATCCATTATCTGTTATTTGCATGTTATCAGTTTGTTTATTCATGTGTGTATATATTTATATAATGGTATATGGACACACTGATCTGTTTTGTAGTCAATGCCTACTATGTTCTGTTGTGCTGAAGCAAAGCAAGAATTTCTTTGTCCTATCAGGGACACATGACAATAAACCCACTTGAACTTGAACTTTTCATATGCTGGCAGGAATGTGAACTGGAAGGTAGTCATTCACAAATGAGATGCAGTAAAACTCTAATAATCTGTCAGCCTCGGGACTTCATCAAGAGGCAACATCAGTGGTGTTCACAATAGAAGATGGCACTAGGCAGCCCATCTCCAGAGGTTTTATAAACATATTGGATGAAAGCAGAGGTGAGACTTTATTTACGAGACTCCATTGAGTTTGTCAGCAGGTCAGTCAGCAACTCTGACAGAACATGGATAGGTGACATTCTGGGTGGAGACACTTCTTCAGACTCCAAATATAGAAACAAGGAAACAGTCTGAAGGAAGTTCTCGACCCGAAACGTCACATATCCATGTTCTCCAGGGTTGCTGCCGGCCCTGCTGAGTTACTCCAGCTCTTTGTGTCCTTTTGTGTATTAACCAGCATCTGCAGTTCCCTGCTTCTCCATTGAGTCTGTGCCTATTAAAGGTGCAAAATTGATTCTGCACCTTTGCATAAATCCCTGGCATTCATGCGCCTTATAGCTGACTTTTATCAGTTCCTCTAATATTCAAGCTAGGAAATAAAAGCATGATATATTCAGCTTCAATCATGAAACACATACATGTTGGTGCATGGCTGGAGCATTCAACTCAATGAAAATCATCGACTTACCCCTATGTTTGCACAGCATTTTGATGTAGTAGAAAAGATGGGTGCATAGATTGAATGGGGATGGAGTCCCAGATTTCCTGATCATGTCACGGATTAACATAGCCCTCCCAAACTTCCACTCAGTGTCTGACTGAGCCTGGATTCGCTGGTAGGTGTCACTCATCATGGCAATCAGCAAGTTGATCAGGACAATCAGTGTCATGACAAGGTACATTCCAAACACAAACTTGACAATGAACTGGGTAAATATGGGTGTCCGATACAATGCTGGCAAGGAGTCAGGATCCACCATACCGAAGAGAGCAAAGAAAAGTAGGACAGTAATATCCAGTGGGTCTTGAATGTCATAAAGTACCTGTTCAGAATCCGATCTATTGCCAGCAGATGGGTTGAGCGGTGGTACAGGGTACACAGGTTGGTAAACTGCTGCAAGCTGCATGGTGAAGGCGACGTGAAACAGGGCAAGAATGATTGCAAATCTGGCCAGGTCCTTCATCAGGTCTCGGATGATGATGGCCCAGGGGCCGAAGAGGTGGTGGAAGGTGAGAAACTCCAAAAACTGCACAAAGCAGAGGGTCATAGACACTGCAAGGAAAATATTTCGAGCAAAGAAGCAGTGCAGTCGCTCGTGGTCCCGGAAAGCAAATGCAAGGAGGTGACAGAAGACTGCTACGGCTGAAAATCCCAGGATGAATACTCGAATCCATGCCAATCCTGCCCTCTCGCCTGGGTGGGTCAGCTCCGAGACCAGCATTCCTGAAAGCCAAGCCAGCAGCAGCCATTCATTCCAACAGGGAAGCATCCGACCTTCGTATATCGGGCTGAGCGGGGGATAGACGATGGTTAACACAAACAACACTAGCAGGAAGATATGAGAAACCAAATGGCTCATGAACTTCATTATTGGGATCCTGTTGAACTGGTGCTTAAGTGGGAGGGAGAAAAGCAGCCAAATGGGAGGACAGACTAGGAAGGTAAAAAACAAAAGGACTATTTTCCAGTGGGCCCACTTCAAGTTCCCATACCAGACGTCGGTTAGGTACTTCTGCACGGCTGGGTGGGCCACCACTTCCTTCTGTTCGCACTCTATTAAGGAGTCCAGCATAGTAGTGCCCCGATGGTCCACAGCTCGGAGCAGGTACCCAGCACTCCTGCAACCGGATGCCACCGTAAGCAGCTCGCTGGCCATGTTCTCGCAATACTTGGCGGCTTCCAGCAACTCCTTGGACCTCTCCTTTTCCTTCAGAGCCGTGATGCCAAATGCACGGGAGAGTTTGATGGCAGTGTCCATGGGGGCGGCCGAGTGCAGGACAAACTCCTCAATGACCTTGTTCCGATTAAGCTTTCCACAAACCATGAGGTCAAAGATGAACTGCAACCAAATCCACAATAATTATGTTAGTTCTTCTTATGAGCTATAGCTTAGTTCACTGATGAAATAAGAACAGATCGGCAATTATAATTACATTTACATTTACCTTATCCACTGAAATCTCGCGAAGCATTTCACACTATAAAAGTACCGACAGTGTAACATGGTTGACAACTGATCTCTTGCGTAGTTTTATATACAAGTTACAACATCGAAATATGGCACCAGGCCAGTGAACCCTTAAAGCTTCCACATATAACCTTACGAATACATAACTTTATCCCTTTCGCTCATGTGCTTGCCTAGTTTCCCTTTGAATAGGGGGATTATTTTAAGAGGAAAAGTTGGACATACTAAGTTTGTGACTGTTAGAGTTTGAAGAATGATACTTTATGATCATCTGAGGTTTAGTTTAGTTTAGTTTAGAGATACAGTGTGGAAATAGGGCCTTTGGCCCAACAAGTCTGTGCCAACCAACCTGTACACTAGTTCTATCCTACACACCAGGGACAATTTGCAGAAGCTAATTAATCTACAAACCTGCATTTCTTTGGCATGTGTGAGGAAACCAAAGCACCCGGAGAAATCCTACGTGGTCACAGGGAAAATAAACAAACTCCATATGGACAGCACCCATAGTCAGGATCAAACCCAGGTGTAAGACAGCAACTCTACCGTTGTGCCACCATACTGCCCACGTGTGGATGTGAACAGCACTTTTCCTTTTGTGGGAGAATCTAGGATTAGGTGTCACTGTTTCATTGTGTGTGCAACCCAAGCCGGGGATGGGAAAAGAGGGGAGAGAGAAATGAATTAAGCTAAACAGGAGATGGCCAAGAGCATTTTTGAATAGAGAATACCAACAGCAGATCATCAGCCATTGGAACAGAATGTGCTCTGAAGAAACTGCAATGGGGTTGGGTCAGTTTGGGTGGGAATAGGGATGGAGCAGGTAAACCAAAGGTTTGAACAGCAAACTCGTCATCAATATAATCAATCCACAAACCATTGAAGCATTGAACCATTTTCCAACCATTGAACCATTTTCCAACCATTGAACCATTTTCCAACTCAAGGGCAAGAGGTATTTCTGGCAGCATCTTGGATTCCTCTGCGATTTGTGTGAGGATTTATGTTTCTTAAATGGAAAGTGGAATTCATGGGAAACAAGTACTGGTGGAAAAAACAGTATTTACTGTCTTCCTAATTGCCCTTCAGAAAAAGGTTGTGAACTACCTCGTTGAACTGCTGCAGTATATTGGTGTAGCTGCAGTTAAATGACCAGACTGGTAATCCAGAAGTCAGGACTAGCAATCTGGAGGCCTGAATTCCAATCTAATGTTGGAAGCTATGGAATTTATATTTAATTAATGATCTGGAATTTAAAGATATCAATTTGTCATGATGACAACAAAATTATCAGATTGTTGTATAAACCTAGTTGGTTTAGTAATGTACTTCAGAAGAGAAAATCTGCCATGCCTTTATTTTTTGGCCTATATGTTAATCCAAATATACTGATATAATTGACTCAAATGCCTCTGAAGTGGACGGCCGATGCACTCACTTCAAGGACAATTGGGAATGGATAATAAATGGTGTCCTCTCTGTTAATACATAAATCGTAAAAAGTAAATAAAATATAAACTCCTTCTGGTGCAGGTTCCCTCACAATGCTGTTACACAGAAGATTGATAATATTAGAACACAAGAAAATTGGAGAAGGGGTAGCCATCAGGCCCATCGATCCATTTAATATAAACAACGACATATCTGTTGTGGGCTCAACGTCTCTTTTGTGCCATTTCTCCATAGTCCTCTATTCCTCGATCTATCAAGTAGTTATGCATCTACAATTTCAATACTTCTAATGATCCAGCTTCCATCACATGTTGGGGCAGATAACTCCCAAGATTACCACCCTCTGTGAGAAAAAAATTCTATGAACCTTCTCCTTATCTTTCACTTACGTGCATTTGTTCGAGATTCTCTTGTTCATGAAAACATCCCAACAGGATAATTCTCTCACCCCAGGTATTAGCCTGGTAAATTTCCTTTAGACTGCCTCCAATGTTACAAAATCTTTATCGGTAAGAGGATCAAATCTGTACACGCAATACCAGGTGTGGCCTCATCAATAGACTGTACAATTGCAACAAACCGCCAAATGTTTAAACTCGTACCCCTTTGCAAACAAAAATAATCAAAGGGTAGTTTGCCATCTTAACTACTTGGCAGACCCGTCTGCCAGCTTTTCTATGATTCATGCATTAGACCACTTAGATCCCTCTGTACATCACTTGCAATCTTTCTGCATTTAGATAATAATCTGCCTTTTGATTTCTTTTATCAAAGTTTGTGACCTCACACTAATCCTCTTTGCCTGCACGTGATCCAAATCCCTCCATTTCCTGCATATCCATGTGCCGATCTAAAAGTCTATAAAATGCTATTGTTGTATCTGCCTCCACTGCCATCCCTGGCAGCACAAAAACATGCCCCACACATCACCTTTATACTTTGTCCCCCTCACCTTAAAACTATGCCCTGCAGTCTTTGATATTTCCATCTTGACTATCTATGTCTTTTATTGTTTTATAAACCTGCTGTTGCTACTCTTTCATTCCAGAACAAAACAACAAACTTCATATTTGTTCCCACATGTCAATATCAATCAATATCAGTTTTATTTGTCACTTGCACATAAAGTGTAAGTGAAATAAATTTGCAGCAGCAGTACAATGAAAAAAGAACACACAAAAACACAATAAAAATTTAACACAAATATCCACCACAGCATTCATCACTGTGTTGGAAGCCACAAAATTGGCCAGTCCTCCTCCATTTTTCCCCGTGGTCGGGACCTCAACCCTCCGTAGCCGCTGCTGTGGGCGTCCAGATGGGTAGACAGATAAAGTCCCGGTAAATCCAGAATCGGTGCTTCCCCACCGGAGACCGCAGCTTCAAGTTGGTGTAGGCCACAGGCCGGCAGTCGAAGTTCTAAAGTCCCCACCGCGCTGTAGCCGGAAGCACCGCAAACCACAGGGCCGGCACTCGGAGCTCTTCTCCAGGGGTCCCCGGCGAGGGACCCTGCTCCTGATGGTAAGTCTCCGCTGCGCCTGCATTAGAAGTAGGCTGCGGGCCGGTGGTTGGAGCTCTTCTCCTCCCGGGTCCCCAATGAGCGATCCCAGGCTGCAGATGCCGCGCCGGCTGGAGCTCCACAGACCGCGGTTTCAGGCTGCCGCAGGCCGGCGAAAGGAGCGCTCACCTCCGGTGACCCCCGGCGAGGGCTCGCCCGCTCCACAACGAGAGTCTGCGCTGTGCCCGCCGCTGAAGCCCCTGGCACGTCTCCGGGAAAGGCCGCACCAATCCTTGATGTTAGGCACCGGGGTGGTGTCATGGAAAAAGTCGCCTCTCCTTGGAGGAGGCGACCAAAACGGTTTCCCCCTTACCCCCCCACAGGACACGCCGAGAGACACCAAAAACACACTTTGATTGCCATTTGTTCTGGATGAAAGAATAGCAACATTCATTTATAAAACTATAAAAGACATAGGTAGTCAAGATGGAAATGTCAAAGATTGCTCAGGGTATAGTTTTAAGGTGAGCGGGGTAAAGTATAAACAAAGATAGATGCAAAAAGCAGGAGTAACTCAGCGGGACAGGCAACATCTCTGGAGAGAAGGAATGGGTGACTTTTTGGTTTAAGACCTGAAACATCACCCATTCCTTGTCTCCCGAGATGCTGCCTGTCCCGCTGAGTTACTCCAGCTTTTTGTGTCTACCTTCGGTTTTAACCAGCATCTGTAGTTCCTTCCTACACAAAGTATAAATAAGATGTGTGGGGCATGTTTTTTGCACTAGTGGTGGGTGCCTGAATTACACTACCAGGATGGTAGTGGAGGCAGATACAACAGTAACATTTTAGAGGTTTTAGATATGCACATGGAAATGCAAGAAATTAGATCACACGCAGGCAAAAGAGATTTGTAGAATAGCATCATGCTCAGCCGAAGGGCTTGTTCCTGTGTTGTCCTGTTTTATGTTCTATGTTTAATAGCTAGATTTAAAAAGGATTTGGATAAATCGTCAAAGGGGTAACATTTATGGAGCTTTTGGGAAAGAGTCTAGCTGATAGGGTTTTCAATAGACCTAGCAAAGCTATGATAAGCTAAAGGCCAGACCATTATGCTTTGATTCTATTAAATATTTATTCTCCGGGAAGTGAAAAGAAGTATTACATCGTTGTGATGTTGGTTCCACACCAGCATTGTTTAACATTTTGTACTTCCAGTCCTTACCTTGCGGTCCTCCGTTAGTTTCAGGGTTATGTTATTTGTGCAGATTAAGAAGCTCACCACCTCTTGGTGGCGGTCGGCTGCTGCGTACTGAATGGGAGCCTTTCCTTCCTTGCATTCCAACTTGGGAGAAGCTCCGCTTTCCACCAGGAACTGTACTGTATCCAGGTAACCAGACTTTGCAGCAAAATGCAGCGGAGTCCAACCATTCTGACAAGAGAAAAAAACAAAAAGCCTCAATCCACTTCTCTGTGACCACTTTCCCCACAGTTTTTCACTAGTTCTGGCTCTATACACAACATATACTTCTTTGACTGTTCAGGGACTTGGACCTTCCCTACATTTCCCTACATTTCTTGACTACTTGGATTGGTTTGATCATCATTGGCATAATCCTCGCGCAGTGTGAAAATGCCGGTTGACTATTTGCACATTGCTGAAGCCTGGGACCTGGTTTGGATCGGAATTACAGTAGGGAACCAATGTCCTGCAAAAACATGTATGAATATTTGAGCACTGTGTTGCTGCACTTTGGTTAAAAATAAATGCGTGCATTTATTTTGTTTACTCCTGTATCAACAAAAAAGTGGCCTAGAAATTCATAATTTTACTTAAATCCTAAAATTTACTTAATCCTAAATTAAGCAATTTTGTGTGGCAATCTTAGGGCCTATCAGAAAACTTGACATGATTTTCTAGAGAAATATTTGTTTGCCTTGGTGCCTTCCTTTCATTGCAAAACTTCCCCTAAACAATGATAACAGTAAAACCACACTCAGAATACATCTGCAGTCTGTTTTTCAACTTTACTGGTTTGAAAAACAAATTGTATATTACTCACAGAACAACCAGTTTAGACTAATCCATTTCCCCCTGAAATTACATTACTTAAAAGAGCAATTATTAAATTGCATTCTTCGTCTTAACTGCGATCTTTGACTCCTGCACCCTCAAGTGCTTGGAAATCTTTTTAATGACATAGGAGGAGATTGTTCAACCAATTGCTGGCATTCGGCCAAAGAATCACATTTCTCCCTCGTATTTTCCTTGCAGTCCTACAACTTGTTCTCTCTCATTTATCCAGTAATTCTCTTTGGTTTCATTTGTACCTTGCTCACACTAAGTGGTAAATTATGCAGTTATGGCATTTAATAGCAGGACTTTGGGGATTGGGGACAAACAAAAGACCTGGAAAATACACTGACTATTCTTCTGCTTGTCTAAGCCCCTGGATGGACTATTGCACCCACTTGCAGCATCCAATTGTTCAGTATCACTACTCCCTAATAGCTTGAAGAATGTTTCATTGTGGTGTGTCCATTTAAGAGCCAGCTGCAAAGATTATACGTGGTGGGGACTGCATGAACTTGCCACACGTTGATAGAGGACACTGCACATTAGGGGCGGCATGGTGGCGCAGTGGTAGAGTTGCTGCCTTACAACGCTTTCAGCATCGGAGACCTAGATTTGATCCCGACTACGGGTGCTGGCTATTCGGAGTTTGTGGGTTCTCCCCGTGACCACGTGAATTTTCTCCGAGATCTTTGGTTTCCTACCACAGTCCAAAGATGCACATATTTGTATGTTAATTGACAGTATAAATATAAACTTGTCCCTAGTGTGTGTAGGTTAATGTTAATGTGTGGGGATCGCTGGTCGGTGTGGACTCTGTGGGCTGAAGGGCCTGTTTCCACACTGTATCTCTAAACTAAACTAAACTAAAACTAAACTGCACTGAAAACAACATTGTCAACTTTAGTTATACAAGGCCTGACAAGCTATTCTGTGAACCTCACAATTAAAGATCTTGTTCTGTGCGCCCTTCAGTAACAGCATTAGGGGGACAAAATAGGTTCAAAGACCGCAATGAAGCAATTTTTCCACAGTCCATATTGCCTTCTGGTTCTGCTAAATATTACCTTGCAGCTGGGCATATATTGCATGGGGTTGAAGATGCTATGGATTGATCTCCAGGGGAATGGAAGGACAATTGGAAAGAGGATGGTGGGGGGGGGGGGGGGGAAGAGGAGGTGAAAGTGATTTTAACTTTTATTGCAGTTGAAAACTTTTGCCCATTTTACGCTCCGACTGATTTTGAGTCAAGTAGCTGCAAAAATATTATTACTAGTTATAATCTGGTGATGAAAATCAAAATTACTCCCGGGATCTTTGGTTAAATAGTTTACTTTTCATGAACTCTGCCATCAGTAATCACTCTACTTCATTTGAAAAATAATATCATACAATTGATTCCATTTATTTTGCCACTGGACTTCACCTCAGTTCATGTGTCCTGCTTTTTATCCTCTGTTGTTTTCCCCAACAATTTTGGACATTTGGCATGAATTCATATTGTCACACTCAAAAAAATGTTATAGGCAGCATTTAATCGCCACTTTCATTAATGCTAATCAAAAACAATGACAATCAATAGCTGGAGATAGACACAAAATGCTGGAGTAACTCAGAGAGACGGGCAACATTTCTGGAGAGAAGGAATGGGTGACATTTCGGGTCGAGACCCTTGGAGTTTTGCTTTGGAATTTGGACCACAAGAGAACCTTTATTGTCTAAAATTATTTGAGGAATGGATTTTTGCAGCAAGTTGCAGCCATGTCGAGATCCAACATACGAATTATGCTGCATTAATAATGTTGCAATCTAAATTTAAAAGCAGTTTGATTTCTAAAGGTGTAAGGCTGGCTTGATGTGGATAGAGAACTGGCTAGCAGACAGGAGGCAAAGGGTAGGAGTAAACGGGTCCTTTTCAGAATGGCAGGCAGTGACTAGTGGGGTGCCGCAAGGCTCAGTGCTGGGACCCCAGCTATTTACAATATATATTAATGATTTGGACGAGGGAATTCAATGCAACATCTCCAAATTTGCAGATGATACCAAGCTGGGGGGTATAGTTAGGTGTGAGGAGGATGCTTGGAGGCTGCAGGGTGATTTGGATAGGCTGAGTGAATGGGCAGATGCATGGCAGATGCAGTACAATGTGGATAAATGTGAGGTTATCCACTTTGGTGGCAAAAACATGAGGGTAGACTATTATCTGAATGGTGGCAGATTAGGTAAGGGGGAGATGCAACGAGACCTGGGTGTCATGGTACACCAGTCATTGAAAGTAGGCATGCAGGTGCAGCAGGCAGTGAAGAAAGCAAATGGTATGTTAGCATTCATAGCGAAAGGATTTGAGTATAGGAGCAGGGAGGTTCTACTGCAGTTGTACAGGGTTTTGGTGAGGCCACACCTGGAGTACTGCGTACAGTTTTGGTCTCCAAATCTGAGGAAAGACATCCTTGCCATAGAGGGGGTACAGAGAAGATTCACCAGACTGATTCCTGGGATGTCAGGACTTTCATATGAGGAAAGATTGGATAGACTCGGTTTGTACTCGATGGAATTTAGAAGATTGAGGGGGGATCTTATAGAAACCTACAAAATTCTTAAGGGGTTGGACAAGCTAGATGCTGGAAGATTGTTCCCGATGTTGGGGGAGTCCAGAACAAGGGGTCACAGTCTAAGGATAAGGGGGAATTCCTTTAGGACCGAAATGAGGAAAACATTCTTTACACAGAGAGTGGTGAGTCTCTGGAATTCTCTGCCACAGAAGGTAGTTGAGGCCAGTTCATTGGCTATATTTAAGAGGGCGTTAGATGTGGCACTTGTGGCTAAAGGGATCAGGGGGTATGGAGAGAAGGCAGGTACGGGATACTGAGTTGGATGATCAGCCATGATCACATTGAATGGCGGTGCAGGCTCGAAGGGCCGAATGGCCTACTCCTGCACCTATTTTCTATGTTTCTATGTTTCTATGATGTGAGAGTTATATAGTGACGTTTGTGTTGCAATATTTTATACGGCTAATTCCACATGACATAAAAACGCAAAAGAAAATTTAGCAAGGCTAGAAAATGCAGAAAATAGAAGATTCAAAGAACCACATGCAGCAGATCTTCTAGAAACAAAGAACTTCAGAGGCTGGTTAATACACAAAAGGACACAAAGTGCTGGAGTAACTCAGCAGGTCAGGCAGCATCTCTGGCGAACATGGATAGGTGACGTTTTGGATCGAGACCCTTCTTCTGAAAAAGGGTCTCAATCTGAAATGTCACATCCACGTTCTCTAGAGATGCTGCTTGACCTGCTGGATTACTCCAGCACTTTGTGCCCTTCCATGCAGCAGGTCTTGTCTCTTCTCACGCACCTTATCAATGACATTGATCTCAGCTCCTTGACCGAGGAGGGTCCGTGCCATCTCGATGTGTCCATTGGCAGCTGCCAGGTGAAGGCAGGTGCGCCCATGGTTATCCTTCAAGTGCAGCTGGGAGGTGGATTTACTCAGTAGGAGGCCAACGACTGCAGTGTGGCCATTTTGAGAAGCGAGGTGAAGAGGGGTCGCTCCCTGGAACAAGAGTCAACATCAAGTCATTCACACAGGCCCAAGACCACTTCACCACCATGTCACAAAATACTGTAAATGTAATTCTGGTAACTTATTTTTCTTGGAATGCTCACGTAAATAAGGGAAGTAAAGAGTTGTTTATAGGGTGTTGTTTATAGACCAAAATACTTGAAGCATATTCAAAATTACATTTAAAATAGATATAGAAGTTGCAAAATTTCCTCTTTGGAACATGAGAACTATTTGCTCTGTGCTTTTATGCACATCCAATTAATTCTATGTGAGGCAGGTATGTTGCAATGAATACGTGGCTGGGACTGCATTTACTTATTGACATGAAGGGCTGTAAAATTCACAGCAAGGTATTAGAAATTTATCAGTGTTAGAAACATTTTCCTACAGTAATATGGCGTGTTGTGTAAAGGGTAATTCCTTCGGAAAAGCAGAGACGTTAGCGACGCCAGATGCTGGAACCATGAGCAAAACGTCAAGTGCTGAGGAACTCAGCCAGCATCTGTGGAGGGAAATGGACAGATAATGTTTTGGATCGGGACCTTTCTTCAGACCCTGTTTTTTTCCCCCTTCAGAAAATTTTGGCTTTGGAGCCACAAAATTCCACAGGTTTCTCACATAAATTAAGATATATTAGTTGAGATTCCCTCTGTTTGGAATTTTTGTTGGAAGGAATTTTTTTTTTAGATGAATAATATACTTTCTCATTACTGTGTACTGAAGAATGTCATTCCTCAGGGTACAGCTTGTTTTTTTTTTTAAGATAGAGAGAATTTCTTTAAACACATGATAGCAGAACAAATATTTGCAGGAGAAGGGAAATGTTGAAAAGTTAGGAAGAAATTAAAATGGAAAAAACTGGTGGGAATACTGAAAGTCATGGAGAGAAATACAGGGTTATCATTTCAGATCAATGGCTCTTCAGGAGACTGATAATATGTCAAATACCCCAAACATTAACAATCGTTTCCCTTGTCACAGCTGCTGAGTGATATGTGGAGCACGCGTACGTTTTGTTTTTGCTTTAGATCTTTAGCATTTGTGGTACTTCATTTTTGGGGTGAATTAAGGTGAGAGGAGGCTTGCGTGAAGTATAAATCTATGGAACCAGATTACCTGTTTCTTTGCTGTAAAATGCTATGTTTTATTTTCACTGAAGGTGTCACAGAGTTTAGTGCATTTTTTTGATTATTGCCAATCATGTACATCCAGTACACATCATTATAATGAAGATAGACACAAATTGCTGGAGTAACTCAACAGGACAGGCAGCATCTCTGGGGAGAAAGAATGGGTGAAATTTCGGGTCAAGACCCTTCTTCAGACTGTTAGTGCAGCATTTTGTGTCTATCTTTGCTTTAAACCAGCATCTTCAGTTCCTTCCTACATACATCATTGTAATGATAGGGCACACATTAATTCCTTTGAATATTGAATGTCTTCTGAAACTATTATTTTTGTTAATGGCCAAGAAAGATTTTTCTTTCTGGAAAATTCAAACCGGTCAATATCTGTTGATTTCCATATAGAGAAGTGGCGACAGGGTATATCGAGGGCATTGTTTTCAATGCCACTTCATTGTAAGTGGGGAAATGAGTCATGGGTTTCTGCTATGTTCCCACAATCATTATCTGACGTCATTTGTTATGTACATTTGTTAAATGGCTGTCACATCCTGCACTAAACAATCTCTTAGCAATCCTGAAGAATGGAGGAGTCATTCTCAGTCTTTATCTGCTTTGACCAAACAAATAGTAAACTTTTCGGCAACGTCAATCACATGACAGTTGCTGAGTCAACAGAAATATATCAAACCATGGGTTTCCAGTGGTTGTGTGGAGCTCAGCACACTGATCCCTGCAACATTGACTGGAAAAACAATTATTCCAGGCTTACTGAAAGTTAACTGTTATCGTCAAGCTCGACCTTCAGTCTGTATAAGTGACAACTCACCGTTGCCTTTAGTGCCTTCCATGAGCTAGAAGGAACACAGTAATTAGGATTTTCTGGTCAAGGGGCTGTGAGGGGCTGTGAGGTTCCATGCATGTAATTTGGAGGATGGCAACACTTTCTATTTCCACTGAGCACCTGAACCTTCGATCAGGCACATTCTTAACTCTTCCATTGTCTTAAGCAACCCACCATTCTGTTTAACTGACTCTTTTTTAAGAGGCGATGAAGAAGATTGCATAGGGCAGGGAGGTAGATGTTGTATACGTGTACAACTAAGCTTTTGACAAGGTCCCACATGATTGGCACAGTGGCGCAGTGGTAGAGTTGCTGCCTTACAGTGCCAGGGACCCAGGTTCGATCCTGACTATGGGTGCTGTCTGTACAGAGTTTGTAGGTTCTTCCCATGACCTGCATGGTTTTTCTCCGAGATCTTCGATTTCTTCCAACGCTCCAAAGACGTACAGGTTTGTAGATTAATTGGCTTGGTATGAATGTAAAATTACCCCTGGTGTGGGTAGAATAGTGTTTGTGTGCGGGGATTGCTGGGCGGTGCGGACTCGGTGGATCGAAGGGCCTGTTTCCGCACTGTATTTCTAATCTAAACTAAACACATGGTAGACTAATCAAGAAAGTAATATTGGATGGGATCCCGAGAGAGCTAGCCAGTTAGCTACAAAAGTGGCTTGCTGGAAGGAGCAGAGGGTAATAGCGGTGAATAGTTTTCCAGAGTGGAGGTCTGTAATCAGTGGTGTGTCATGGATTGGTTCTGGGTCTCCTGAAGGGGATTAACGATTTGGATAAGAGCATAGGTGGCATGAATAGTAAGTTAGTGGATGACAACAAAGTTGGTGGTATAAGTGGAATTGAATAAGGTTATCGAAGGTTACAATTAGATCTAGATCAACTAGGAATGTGGACAAAGGCATGGCAGATGGAATTTACTCAAACAAGTGGAAAGGGATGCAGTTTGAGAAGTTAAACTAGGACAGGACACACATAGTAATTGACAGAACCCTACGAGGTATTGTAGAACAGAGAGACCCAAGTACAGGTATATACTTCCCCAGAAGTGGCGATGCAGGCAGACAAAGTGGTGAAGATGATCCATGTCACATTACATCTGCATAGGATATTAGTGTGATTGCACCTGGTATATTGTGTGCAGTTCTGATTTCCACATTGTAGGAAGGAAGTAATTCATGTTCATAAGTCACAGGAACAGAAGTGTGCCAATCGGCCCATTGAGTATATTCCACCATTCAATCACAGCTGATCTTTCCCCCTCAACCCCATTTTCCTGCCTTATCCCTATGACCCTTGACATTCTCGCTATTCAAGAAACTGTTCATCTACTAGAGAGGTTGCAAAAAAGATTAACAAGAATGTAGCTGGGGCTGGAGGGTCATTCTTTCTTCTCCCTGCTCATGAACAGCAGAAGGTTCAAAGCATGAACGTGCGACAGCAGACTCAGGGACAGCTTCCCCCCCCTCTGTTATCAGGATTTTGAACTGTCCTCTCAAGGATACTGTCCGATTCACTTCCACTTCATTGCGGACATTGGACTTTGTCTATGGAACTGATGCGTTACAATGCATTACAAAGCTGTATTCTGCACTCTGTACCTTCCCCTTTGTTATCTATTGTACTTGAGTTTGACAATTATATTGATGTACAATATATCAATGTTTGGATAGCATGCAAAACAAATCTGTTCACCATACATCAGTGCACGTAACAATAATATACCAAAACCTAAACCAAATCATTCATTTCTGTGCTGTATAATGTTATGACTGGAAGTTTAGTTACACTCTATGCCTAGTCTACTAACTCATCTGAGATGGATAGACATGGTCACATTCATTATTCCACCCAAAACGGATTTAAAATTAGGCCTAAGAACTTCTGTTGTGAGTAGTTGAGAGAAAACTAAACACAGGCTAAAAAAATGTGTAGGAAGGAGCACATGCTGGTTTACACTGAAGATACACACAGAATGCTGAAGTAACTCAGCGGGACAGGAAGCATCTGTCTGGAGAAGGAATGAGTGACTTTTTGGGTCGAGATCCTCCTTTAAACTGAGTCGGGGAGAGAGAAACTAGAGATATGGAAGGGTGAGGTGGGAAAACCTCAGATCAAACCAGATGATGATCAAGGAAATGTAGAATGGTGCTTTGCTAGCTGAGGGGAAGGTGACAATAAAGCATCTAATCAGGAAAATTAATCAGGACAGTGAAGCATTAGAGAACTTGGGTGGGGGAGGGACAGAGGGAGAGTGAAAGCAAGGGTTACTTAAAGTTAGAGAAATAAAAATTTATACCAATAGACAATAGGTGCAGGAGTACGCCATTTGGCCCCTCGAGCCAGCGCCGCCATTCAATGTGATCATGGCTGGTCATCCCCAATCAGTACCCTGTTCCTGCCTTCTCCCCATTTGCCCTGACTCCGTCACCTTTAAGAGCCGTATCTAGCTCTCTCTTGAAAGTATCCAGAGAACCGGCCTCCACCGCCCTCTGAGGCAGAGAATTCCATAGACTCACAACTCTCTCTGTGAAAAAGTGTTTCCTCATCTCCGTTCTAAATGGCTTACACCTTATTCTTAAACTATGGCCCGTGGTTCTGGACTTCCCCCAACATCGGGAACATGTTTCCTGCCTCTAGCGTGCACAAAACCCTTTGTAATCTTATATGTTTCAATAAGATCCCCTCTCATCCTTCTAAATTCCAGAGTATACAAACCCAGCCGCTCCATTGTCTCAGCATATGATGGTCCCGCCATCCCGGGAATTAACCTTGTAAACCTATGCTGCACTCCCTCAATAGCAAGAGTGTCCTTCCTCAAATTACGAGACCAAAACTACACATAATACTCCAGGTGTGGTCTCACTAGGGCCCTGTACAACTGCAGAAGGATTTCTTTGCTCCTATACTTATTATGAAGTCCAACATGCCATTTGCTTTCTTCATTGCCTGCTGTACCTGCATGCTTACTTTCATTGACTGATGAACAAGGACCCCCAGATCCCTTTGTGCTTCCCTTTTTCCCAACAACGCCATTTTGACAGTAATCTGCCTTCATGTTTTTGCAATCAAAGTGGATAACCTCACATTTATCCACATTAAACTCCATCTGCCATGCATCTGCCCACTCACCCAACCTGTCCAAGTCACCCTGCATTCTCATAGCATCCTCCTCACAGTTAACACTGCCACCCAGGTTTGTGTCATCTGCAAACTTGCTAATGTTACTTTGAATCCCTTCATTCAAATCATTGATGTATATTGTGAATAGCTGCAGTTCCAGTAGTGAGCATTTCAGTACCCCACTAGTAACTGTCTTGCATTCTGAAAGGGACCCGTTAATTCCTACACTTTGTGTCCTGTCTGCCAACCAATTTTCTATCCATGTCAGCACTCTAATCCCAATGCCATGTGCCCTAATTTAGCCGACTAATCTATGTGGAACCTTATCAAATGCTTTCTGAAAGTCCAGGTACACTACATCCACTTGATCTCCCTTGTCCATTTTCCTGGTTACATCCTCAAAAAATTCCAGAAGATTAGTCAAGCATGATTTCCCCTTCATAAATCCATGCGGACTCGGACTGATCCTGTTATTGCTATCCAAATGAGCCGCTATTTCATCTTTTATGATTGATTCCAGCATCTTCCCCACCACCGATGTCAGGCTAACTGGTCTATAATTCCGTGTTTTCTCTCTCCTGCCTTTCTTAAAAAGTGGGATAACATTAGCTACCCTCCAATCCACAGCAACTGATCCTGAATCTATAGAACATTGGAAAATGATCACCTATGCGTCCACAATTTCTAGCGCCACTTCCTTAAGTACACTAGGATGCAGACCAACAGGCCCTGGAGATTTATCAGCCTTCAGTCCCTTCAGTCTACCCAACACCATTTCCCACCTAATGTGGATTTCCTTTAGTTCCTCCGCCACTCCAGATCCTCTGGCCACTATTACATCAGGAAGATTGTTTGTGCAGACAAAAGTGCCGGAGAAACTCAGCAGGTGCGGCAGCATCTATGACGCACCCGCCGAGTTTCTCCAGCACTTTTGTCCACCTTCAATTTTCCAGCAGTTCCTACTTGAACAAAGATTGTTTGTGTCCTCCTTAATAAAGATGGATCCAAAGTACCTGTTCAACTTATCTGCCATTTCCTTGTTCCCCATAATAAATTCACCTTTTTCAAGGGTCCAACTTTGGTCTTAACTAATTGTTTCTTCTTCACATACCTAAAGAAGCTTTTACTATCCTCCTTTACATTCTTGGCTAGCTTACCTTCGTACCTCATCTTTTCTCCCCGTACTGCCTTTTTAGTTATCTTCTGTTGCTCTTTAAACATTACCCAATCCTCTTGCTTACCACTCATCTTTGCTACGTTGTACTTCTTCTCTTTTACATTTATACTGTCCCTGACGTCCCTTGTCAGCCACGGTCGCCTCTTACTCCCCTTGGAATCTTTCTTCCTCGTTGGAATGAATTGATCCTGCACCTTCTGTATTATTCCGCCGAAGCAAAATATGAGATGCTGTTCCTCCAATTTGCGTTGGGTCTCACTCTGACAGTGGAGGAGGCCCTGTCCCTTTACCTCCTCCCTCCACTCCATCCAAGGACCCCAGCAGTTCTTTCAGGTGAGGCAGAGATTCACTTGCACCTCTTCCAACCTCAGCTATTTTATCCGCTGTTCCACGTGTGGACTCCTATAATATTGGCGAGACCAAGCGTAGGCTTGGTGATTGTTTCACTGGACATCTTCACTCAGTTTGCCTAGGCCTCGATCTGCCGCGATCTCCTGGTTGCTAAACACTTTAACTCCCTCTCCCATTCCCATACTGACCTTTTAGTCCTGTGTCTCCTCCACTGTCAGAGCTTGGGCAGCTTACAACCCAGAGGTAGTTTCATCGTTGTCACCTTCCCCTCAGCTAACAGTGAACCATTTCTACATTTCCCTGATCAATGTCTGCTTTGATCTATTGTTTTCACAAATTACCCTTCTCTATCTCTAGTCTCCCTCTCCCCTGACTCTCAGGGTGAAGAAGGGACTTGACTTGAAACGTCACCCATTCCTTCTCTCCAGAGCTGCTGCCTGTCTCGCTGAGTTACTGCAACATTTTGTTTCTACCTACAAGCTAAGAAAACATAGGCAGAACATGCCCTGATTAATAAAGTCAAGAACAGAACGATTCTGTTTTCACTGAATGTATTGCAGAATGACAGGTCCTTTTGCACATTGTTAGAGCTCCATGTGAAAGCCAACCAGAGAAATCCACTGCTATTACAAATCGTGAAACCCTTGGGTTTAGTGACTTGACTGTCCCTGCTAAATTGGTTATTCATCGCCCAGTTGCATGCTAGACTCTTATTGCCCAT
This sequence comes from Raja brachyura, assembly GCA_963514005.1. The sequence continues at coordinate 63,184,039 of OY740784.1, forward strand.
AATTTTGGCTTGAGACAATATTGTCAATTGCTGCAAATGATATTTTGTTACTTTAAAAATATTTATTAAAGGATGATGCCGGATTTGACAGTGCAGTAGGGTGAATTCACATTTTATTTACAGTGGTAAGAAAGTCCAGGACCACAGGGGGACCACTATCAGGGTGCATGTGAGGTGACTCTCTTTTGCTTCTTCCCGGCAACTTAGTTATGGTCTTAAAGGAGGAGGTGTGGTGATCTCAGGCGAGCCCTGCAGTTCACTTTTGCTTCGTGAGGAGGTGCTGGTGGTCTCAGGCTTATCCTGGCGGTTCAGCTTTGGGGCTTGAAAAGGCACCTGACGGTTTCTGACTAAGCCTGGTGGCTCAGAATTTGCCTCTGTCTGAGGGTGCTGTCCCGCAGGAGAAGCCACTTCAGGAATCTCAGGCTTGCCCTCAATCTTAGCTTCAGCCAAACTGGCTGTCTAGGGCTTCTTTCTGGCAGACCTGTTCCTGGGGTTTATAACTATGACCGTCTGACTAATGCTATTAGAATAATGTAAAATACTGTAAATAAACGTTTATCTTTCCCCACGAACAAATGAATTGTATCACTGACCCTGCACTGACTTCACTGGTATAATGCTGAGAGCTGGAGGAGAGGTTTGAATGGGGCTTTCTCTGAAAGTTACTGTTAATGATGAGTCAGTGTGATGTGGATGGTAGACGTGCCTCTATCTGCCCTTCAGCGTATCTCAAACTTCTGCATTTTGATGTACGCGGATGGACATCTGAGATTCCGTTCGGCGCGAGCACTGATAGCACGTGATTCCCTTCCCATTTAGAACCAGAGGTTGTCGGTTAGCAGTATTGACCCAGTGACATGCAACTTACACAATCTCCTTGAGCTTGAAAAAGGTCGAATCATTAATGTCACCACAGTGATAAAGGGAGTGCCCTGTAATGCAGTAAAGAAACACAACTTCTTGCATTTAGAGAAGGTGACCACTTACCTGCAAGCTGGTCTGAGTATCCACCTGAACCCCAGGGTAGTTAAGCAGAAGACGGACCAAGTTTTCATGGCCAGACTGTGCTGCCAGGTGTAATGGTGTGAACCCTGACTGAAACAGAGGGAAGAAAAGCATTACGTCCAGATTATTCTGGATATCACATTCCACTGCAGTCACTACTAAATAATTACTCTTTTGTTTTACACATTCTTGAAAGGTGACAGCCCGTGTTATTTTTAAGATGGGGGCATTGTCCTTATTTTTTAAGTTTTCTCAAGAAATGTTAACTATCCCTATGATTCTCATAGCTTATCAGGCAACTGAACCATTCTATCAACAAATAGAGAGCGGTCCTAAGCTACGATCTGCCTAATTGGAGACCCTTGACCTATCTTTAATCAGATGTTGCTGGACTTTATCTTGCACTAAATGTTATTCCCATTATCATGTATCTGTACACTGTGGATGGTTCGATTGCAATCACGTATAGTCTTTCCACTGTCTGGTTAACACACAACAAAAGCTTTTCACTGTACCTCAGTACATATGACAATAAACTAAGCTCGCTCACTCACTTACTCAAAATTGTTTTGGTCCCGACTGAGATAACCCCGACATTGTGTATGGAACTTGATGAGACTTGAGGGCCAAAGTGCATGCGTACTTCACCCTTCTGAGTTAGTCAACCAAAGCCCGACTCCCTTCTTACAGTTATTGTAACTATAAGTTATTACAGTTGTCCCACTGCAGAAACAGTTTACGAGAAAATCTCACAATGATTCTCTCTCCACAGATGCTGCCTGATCTACATCTTTATATCTCAGGTTTCCATTATCTGCAGTATACAATAAATCTGTTTTTTTGTAATTAAACAGTCAGCTTCAATTAAGTAAACATATTCAAAATCTAGAACAAAAATGCAGAGGTTAATTTAGCTCTATCTCTTTGAATCCAGGTATTTAAAAAAAAATCCTAAATAATGTTTTTACTCCCTCAGCTTTCCTGCCCTCTTTACAAGTTTGCCTCAAAGTAAGCAAGCTGATTCTCAAGTGCAGAATTGGAGATCCTCAATTCAAAGTAAAGCATTTAAAAACATCCATGGCAACAAAAACAATTCTTACAGTTAAAAGTTAGTTCTGATGGACTTGTGGTCAAATTTTACGTGGATTTCCACAAACAGATAATAACCATCTGAAGCCATTAAAGAAACAATGGCTAAAGATAACAGACTCAGACTTTGCAGCAAGTGTAACAAATACTGAGGCAAACCATTATTAATGAACCAATTTCCAGGTTATTGGCTAAGAATGAGAAATCACAATATTGCGAATGGTTTACTGGTATCTTTTTAAAACAGCAACTTGACTGAATTTTCCCTTGAATTTCATATAGTTAGCTGTTTTTGCACATTAATTGGCAATGAAAGCTGATGCGGAGGGTTACACAAAAAGCTGGAGAAACTCAGCGTGTGCAGCAGCATCTAGGGAGCGAAGAAGATAGGCGACGTTTCGGGTCGAGACCCTTCTTCAGTCTGAAGAAGGGTCTCGACCCGAAACGTCGCCTATCTCCTTCGCTCCTTAGATGCTGCTGCACCCGCTGAGTTTCTCCAGCTTTTTGTGTAACCCTCGATTCTCCAGCATCTGCAGTTCCTTCTTTAACACAAAAGCTGATGTGGAGTCAACTCTAGTAATTAATAGCATGAGTACACTTTTAATAGTCAAATGGTTGTGAATCGACTTCTCTTGACCACAAACTAAGTATTTACAAATACATATATATATTGTAAATTACTTTTGAATACCTACAAGTGGAACACTTTCACTTTTAACATTTTTCTTCTCCTTTGTCCCCTTTTTCATGTTATAACCTAAATATGTGGCAGCATGGTGGCACAGTGGTAGAGTTGCTGCCTTACAGTGCTTGCAGTGCTAGAGACCCGGGTTTGATCCTGACTACAAGTGCTGTTGATTGGCGTTTGTATGTTCTCCCAGTGACCGCCTGGGTTTTCTCCAAGATCTTCGGTTTCCTCCCACACTCTAAAGACGCACAGGTTTGGCTTGGTTAAAGTGTAAATTGGCTCTAGTGTGTGTAGGATCATGTTAATGTGTGGGGATTGCTGGTTGGCACGGACTTAGTGGGCCGAAGGCCCAGTTTCAGTGCTGTATTTCTCAACTAAACTCTTTGTCCCTACTGAAAGATGCTGAACATCTGTATAAAAGTTATATTGGTATGTGTTCTGGTTCTGAATTTTGTTAGTAAACTACAAAGCACTGATCTTAATGCATAATGAGTTTAGCACTCCTGACAATTTATTAGTAAATCCTTCTTTTAATTGGATTTGTCTTTCCTCTCCATCTTGAATTGACACCGAATTCATTTTAAACCATCTTTCTCTTTGTCCTCTAATCGGTCAAGTAAATTAATTGCTGGTCCTGCTGTATATTTTTCATTTGCCGTTTCCAATGACCATGTAAACAAATGCATTTAATACCTAAATGCCCCATGACAAGGTAAAACTACATGGGCCCACTGTAAAGTTTGATTAAATAATTAAAGGGTTTATGAGTTTGACTAACTCCTTTTTTGGATGAAAATACACTTTAGTTTGGAATTTGACTTTTCTTGTCATGTGAGGAATATATCTTAGATTTGACATGCTCACGCTGTCCGCTTCATACCATTGTGTCGCACAATTAGGTCTGCCTGAACAATTTGCAGCCAATTTAGAATGCATGCATACATATTACTAGGATCAAAACTGAGTTGAGTGAGTGAGTGGGCAGATGCGTGGCAGATGCAGTATAATATAGATAAATGTGAGGTTATCCACTTTGGCAGCAAAAACAAGGGGGCAGATTATTATCTCAATGGGGTTAGGTTATGTAAGGGGGAGGTACAGCGAGACCTAGGTGTCCTTGTACACCAGTCACTGAATGTTGGCGTGCAGTAGGCAGTGAAGAAAGCTAATGGAATGTTGGCCTTCATAACAAGAGGATTTCAGTACAGGAATAAAGAGGTTCTGAAGTTGTATAGGGTTCTGGTGAGACCACATCTGGAGTACTGCGTACAGTTTTGGTCTCTAATTTGAGGAAGAACATCCTTGTGATTGAGGCAGTGCAGCTTAGGTTCACGAGATTGATCCCTGGGATGGCGGGACTGTCATACGAGGAAAGATTGAAAAGACTAGGCTTGTATTCACTGGAGTTTAGAAGGATGAGGGGATATCTTATAGAAACATATAAAATTATAAAAGGACTGGACAAGCTTGATGCAGGAAAAATGTTCCCAATGTTGGGTGAGTCCAGAACCAGGGGCCACAGTCTTAGAATAAAGGGGAGGTCATTTAAGACTGAGCTGAGAAAAAACTTTTTTACCCAGAGAGTTGTGAATTCATGGAATTCCCTGCCACAGAGGGCAGTGGAGGCCAAATCACTGGATGGATTTAAGAGAGAGTTGGATAGAGCACTAGGGGTTAGTGGAGTCAAGGAATATGGGGAGAAGTCAGGCACGGGTTATTGATAGCGGACGATCAGCCATGATCATATTGAATGGCGGTGCAGGCTCAAAGGGCCGAATGGCCTCCTCCAGCACATATTTTCTATGTTTCTATGTTTCTATGATTTATTGCACCAAAGATTGTATTGTTCATTTCACATGGGCCCCTTAACATCTGTCAGAGATTGACTTTAGAGTCACAGTGTGGAAACAGGCCCATTTGCCCACGCTGACCATTGATCACTCTGTACACTAGCACCATCCTACTGCTAGGGACAATTTACAATTTTTACCGAAGCTAATTAAGCCACAAGCCTGTATGTCTTTGGAGTGTGGGAGGAAACCGGAGTACCCGGAGGAAACCCACATGGTCACAGCTAGTACATACAGACAGCACTCCGTACAGACAGCATCCATAGACAGGATCGAACCCAGGTCTCTGGCGCAGAGAAGCAGCAACTCAACTGCGGCGCCACTGTGCCGCCCTTAGAGGATTTAACTGTCCCTGAGAGGACTTAGAGGACTAGGCTGTCCTATGATTGAGCATGATAAGTGAAGGCTAGGTCATTGTGGCTTAGTTTGTTGTTCATAATCAGCTAACCCATATGATGTAAGGGTCACAACTTTTATTACCTCGCTTGGTTGCTCTTTCGGTAGAAGTCCCTCACTCGAGGTCTTTGGGATCTCGCTGCGTATAGTTGCCGACATCTTGGTGAGAATCTCCCTCACAAAGTCCATCTGGCCAAAGTGTGCAGCCACATGAAGGGCTGTGAATCCAGTCTCCAGGGAAGAAAAGGATGTTTAGTTAGATTAAGTGTATTTTTGTTTGAGGCGAATGCAGACTCATTAGTGATTTTAATCTGGGAAAGTAACTTGGAGTAAAAATACATTTAAACTGCCACCACATGATGGTCCGTGAGCAATACACAAAGATTCAATTTAATTTTTGAATCAAGTCTGGATGTTTGTATTCAAAACAAGGTACGGGGAGGGGATGGTGGTTATTTATTATTTTGAGTTATATAGCTTTGTCTACAATAGATGAAAACATGTGTTGCTATACAATCTCATAGGCATAAGAAATAAAAGCAGGAATCGGCCTTACGACACCTCAAGCCTGCTGTTATGTAGTAAGATCATGGCTGATCTGATCTTGGCTTCAACTCCATTTTCTTGCCTGTTCCCTTTAAATGTTTATTCTGTACAATCCCAAAAAATATCTATATCAGCCTTGCCTATATTTAAAGAATCAGCCTTCACATGAGTAGTTCATTTCAAAGATTTAAAACCTTTTGAATGAAGACATTTCTTCCCATCTTAAACGGATGAGCTCTTCGTCTAACACTATACCTTCTAGATTTCCTCAAAAAGAGAAACATTCCTTTGTCAACTTCCTAGTCTTCAGACACCCCTATATTCTTTTAGAAGTTAATCAATATAGAATAATCTTTGATTTTCGAATAATCAAATCTATTCACAAATCGCCATTAACGTTGCAAGGGGTGAATAATAATATTTATTTTAGTTACAGCTTCAGAGCAGGAGGGCAAGTCAAAATTGCTCTTTAAGGCTATTGCCTCAATGCTTCCAAATTATATATTTTTCATGATAAAGCATTAAATCCTATAATGACCTGAAAGAAGATGTGCATGGACAAGGTGGGATGGCTTGAAGGACCATCTGACTTATTCCTACTCGGTTTTCTTATTCTTACATTGCCTTCCTCTATTTTCTCCCAAGAAATATACTTTATTCACATTATATATGACATGGAAATATATAATGGGTTTGGAAATATTTTTACTCAGTTCTGTTTAAATAATGCATTTATATTCTAGATGTGGATTATTCAATGGCATTATATCTATTTTGTTATTATAAGTACGAGATTGACAAGAGGAACACACAGGAGAAATATGGGCAGGTGGGACTTGTGCAGATGGGGCGTCTTAGTTGGCATGGGAAAGTTGTGCCAAAGGGCCTGTTTCCATGCTATATGACTATGACTCTATATTTAAAATTGTACCAAAAGTGTTCACAAGGTTCTTGTCAATTTACCTACATGAAATTAATATTGTCAATGACTAACCTTTGTACTGGTTATTTTAAAGGAAATAGCACCTTTCAGAGCTTCAAGGACATTAATATGTCCATTTTTGGCAGCCAAATGAACTGCATTCATCCCCTCCTGAAAAATGTAAAGAAAATCAATGAAAATTGTTATATTCAGAGGAAATCATAACCAATAATTATAGCAAGCAAACAGAAAGCTTGATTTTATTGAAAATCTAATCTGACCCTGTATTGTCTTGCACTGGTATTTGATAGTAGCTTGTTCAGTAGCTTGCTAATTTTCCAATACAAGTCAATACGAGTCAAGGAAGATGCTATTTGAAAAAGCATTACCAGTAGAGGTGTGGCAGAGTTTCTGCATTGAGCAGAATGATAAAATCCATAAAGCACAACTGCTCAGGGGTTATGTTTTAAACTAAATGATGGCTCATTTCCATTATCAATGATACCTGGGAACAAATGTAATGTCTTTTTCACACTCCAGGGTTGGAGAGTCTGAAGCTAGAAGGCATAGGTTTAAGGTGAGAGGGGAAAGATTTAAAAGGGACAATATTTTCACACAGATAGTGGTGCATACATGGAACAAACTATGAGAGGAAGTGGTAGAGACAGGAACAATTATGACGGTTAAAATACATTCTTTGACCCATACATTGATAAGAAAAGTTTGGTGGGATATGGGCCAAACACAGGCATGTGAGACTAGTTCAGTTAGGCCACTTGGTCAGCATAAACCAGTTGGTCCATAGTGCCTATTTACGTGCTATATAGCTCTATGACTTAATTGCAACTATATTGCATTAAGAACCAAATCTTCTCACAGCTACCCTATCATCCTCTTCACAAATTTAAGGGTGGAACAGCAATAGAGTTGCTGCCTTACTGCGGCAGTGACTCGAGTTTGATCCTGACTACGGATGCTGTCTCTACGGAGCTTCTACGTTCTCCCCCTGACCTGGGTGGGTTTCCTCTGGGTGCTTCGGTTTCCTCCCGTACTCCAAAGACGTACAAGTTTGTAGGTTCATTGGCTTGGTATAATTGAAAATTGTCCCTAAGGTGTGTAGGTTAGTATTGGTGTGCAGGGATCATGGCGTGGACTTGGTGGGCCGAAGGGCTTATTGATGCGTTGTATCTCTAAACTCAACTAAACTAAACTAAACTAAAGGACCTTTATTAGTCCAAAACTTACTGCATCCTCATCAGTAGCAGAAGCACCAGCTTCCAACAACACTTTAACAACCTCAGCATGACCTCCAGAAGCCGCAAGGTGGATTGGGCTGGAGTCTTTATTCTGCAAAAAACAGATCACAATCATCAAAACAGGAAAGGCTATTGTGCACACACATTACTACAGGTCTATTTTCCCACCATTTAGAGTCTTTTTTTTCATAAATAGCATTGTTGCTTTTTTTGTTAAATGATAAATATATATATTTTTAACTAATATCTGAATCAAGTGTTTGCCTCTGAGGAAAAGCAAGGGGAAGGGTTGAAACTAGTGGGAGAGTCTAGGACCAGTGGGCACAGCCTCAGATTAAAAGGATGTACCTTTAGAAAGGAGGCGAGGAGGAATTTTTTTAGTCACGGGGTGGTGGAGGCCAAGAGAGTGGATATTTTTAAAGTGGAGATTGACAGGTTAAGGGCCTGTCCCACTTACGCGACCTTAACAGGCGACTGCCGGCACCGTCATAGGTCGCCAAAATTTTCAACGTTGAATGACCTCTCACGATCATAGGAGACCTCTCACGACCATACAGGCGACCCCTGGCGACATGTTGCCGGTGACCTCTCACAACCATAGGAGACCTCTCATGACCATACAGCCTATGGTCGTGAGAGGTCTCCAAAGAGTCTGAGCGTCTTTCTGGTCACCGTGGAATTTTCAACATGTTGTAAATTTCGGCGACCTATGACATTTGCAGGCAGTCGCTTGTAAAGGTCACGTAAGTGGGACAGGCCCTTTATTGATTAGTAAGGTTATCAAAGATTATGGGGAGAAGGCAAGAGAATGGGTTTGAGAGGGTAGATAGATCAACCATGATTGAATGGCGGAATAGACTCAGGGGTGCCTGTGTAATAAAATGACGTTACTTTTTATCTTGTACAATCAATAGTTTATATTTGTTTCCCTGGTCTCACCTTATTCCGAGCAGTGGTAACTCCAGCTTTGTTGAACTTCAGCAGTTCCTTTATCACGGCAACACTCCCCTTCGAGGCGGCAATGTGCGCACAAGTGGACCCCTCCACGTTTGCCGACATCACCAGTTCAGGCTTTTGCTTGAGGAAGAGTTTCACGACCTCTGAATTATTATTCTCAGCGGCCAGGTGGAGGGGTGTTTGTCCTTGCTGAAGAAACAGCAAAGAAGGATGATTAGAGAATATCGACATGATCAGTGTGGTTTAAGAAAGAATTGCAGATGCTGTTAAAATCGAAGGTAGACAAAAATGCTGGAGAAACTCAGCGGGTGAGGCAGCATCTATGGAGCATAGGAATAGGTGACATTTCAGGTTGAGACCCTTCTTCAGACTGATGTGGAGGTGGGTGGGGAGGGGGTGCGGAAAGAAGAAAGGAAGAGGCGGAGACAGTAGTCTGTGGGAGAGCTGGGAAGGGGAGGGGGAGGAGGGATAAAGCAAGGAATTCCTGAAATTGGACAACCAGTGTGGTTAGCAGACTGGAAGAATCTCTTGGCATAATAAGATCTGGAGTAGCAACAGCTACTGTTATTTTGACATTCATTGGCAGTAAATTAAAAATCACTTTCCCAGGAATGCTGAGAGAAATTAGAAAGTTACGCATGGCATAATATGATTAGAATGTGGAATGTACTAACAGTGCAGCAAGGGTTGATAGCAATGTTGCACTTACATTGAGGACAGATTTGTCCAATAACCTGTGATAATTAGAATAATTTGCTGATAGAATTTGTTAAATTAAGTTACAGGCAGATAGTTTATGCAGAGAATATGCAAATAGCATGAAGCAAATGGCCTGTTTCGCTATTTGAAATTCTGTGTAAGTAAACGCACTGGAAGAAGAAACAATCTCAAGCTCTCGTGGGATTTTGCTCTTTATTCACATGCCACTTGAATTTAAAAGAGAAGAAGTAACATTACAGGCTTCATTTACTTTTGGAAACTACATCAGATAAATAGGGATTAATTTTAGAGGATTTTCGGAAATTATACTGGAGTTTCAAATGTTAAATTATGAAGAAAGGTCAAATAATTCTCACCTATTGTCATAAGTTTAGAAACCTTTGTTTATGTTTCATGTTTTTAGTTTCTCCATTTTAATTTTTTCTTGATAAGGTCAGGACTGATCAAATTAAGAGAATGATCAAAAGAATTTAACGAAGGCTGTATTTGAAGTATTGTGTTCTTTTTTGGTCATCTGGTTAAAAGAAGAATGTTGTTGTTTGAAAGAGTTCAGAGATGATTTACAAGGATGTTGCCACGACTTGAGGGCCTGAGATCTTGTGAAGGTGTATGACATCACAAGGGGAATAGATAGGATGATTTCCAAATATTTTTTACCCAATTTAGGGGAATCAAAACCAAGGTTTAAGTTGAGAGCGGAAATATTTGATAGGAACTTGAGGGGCAACCTTTTCACACAGAGGGAGATGGTTATATGGAATGAGCTGCCAGAGAAGATGTTGAGGCAGGTGCTATAGCAACATTTAAAACACTTTTGGCCAGGTATGTGGATAGGAAAGGTTTAGAGGGATATGGGCCAACGCAGACAGGTGGGACTAGTGTAGAAGGGGCATGTTGTGGGCATGGGCTTGTTGGGCTGAAGGGCCTGTTTCTCTGCTGTAAGACTATATATTTTTATGACTCTATTGCTGTTTGTGCTGACATTATCTAGGTGCATGCATAACTTCATGTATGTTTAATGATATTTGGCAGATACAAACTCTGTCCTTCATCACACATAGGTCTACCTGTTACATTATCTCCTAATCTGGTTTCCTATACCCATACATTGTTTTGATTCATTACTCAAATTATGCCACATTGCCTTTACCCAGCAGACTGATAAAGGGCAATATCTCTAATTACTGCTCTTTGTATTGATTTTCAGAAATGGCTGATGCCCAGCACAAGATTAAAGTATTTAATTAACATTGCTGCCATAAAGAATGTAACCAATATACTTAACCCAAAATTCCGCCTATTAATGCCACATGGCTATCCTAATTGCTCACTGATTAAGTAGCAACTCATCATTATCAACCTGGTTACCTATTTCCACATTAATTCTTTAATAAGACTTTTTTTTTCAGAGTATACATCAAAATCTATCTCAATCATTCCATTTAATTACTTCCTATAAACCTAAATCAAGTAAATGTAGATTCCTGCTTCAGACTCATTGACTTTTGGAAAATAGTAATGCTGCATCAACTACTGCAATCTCTGCTAACAAACCAGAGTCCAATTAATTTTTCATTATGACTAATACCTTCTATTTCACGGAGGCTTTTCTGGTGAACGTTGTATAGAGAAGAAGCCTAATTTCCTAATGCAGCCAGGTTTATACCAGCATTCATCTTAATACGTTCATCTGTAGCATTAGCTCAAGGTTGCTTCTACCTTCTATAAATTTATGCAGGGTAACCATTTTTAAATTCGGTCATATCTAATTCACCTTAACAATCATTCGAAGGACCGATCGACTACTCCTTAATTGTCCTCAAATTCCTAAAGCAGATGAAAAAGACCGTGCTAGTTTTAATATAACAACCTGTTATGTTCACGTCAAGTCGAATTCATTGTCATGTGCACAAGTGCGGTGAGGTACAAGTATAATGAAAATGTTGGTTGCAGCAGCATCAGAGGCATATAGACAACACATAAAAACATAAATTACAAATAAATTGTACGGGGCAGTGAAAATAGAACTACAAAGAAACAAGCCATTAAAACAAAACACAATTTGAAAACAAGTCGATAATCATGCAAGAAATGTTCAAGAGGCCAATTTATCTTTGGGACATGAGAGAAAACAGGTGCACTTGGAGGAAGTCGCCATGGTCACAGGGAGAATGTGCAAACTCCTCAGAGATAATATGCAAGGTCAGGATTGAACGGGCGCCATTGGAACATTGAGGCAGGTGCTCAACCAGCTGCACCACAGTTTAGGATTTAAGCTGTATGATAACACCCTCTTGGAGTGCCTCAGCTATATTTCTATCTTAAAGATGTGAACATAAAAGTTATTGCTTTGTAGTTAGGACCAACTTATTATACTCTGGGAGGTTCTTTGGACTCAAGCCTCATGTTTACCAGGCAATTGTTGGATTAAAAGTCTTCCAGTCGACTTACAATATCTGTAGCATTCACATCCGCCTTCATCTTGAGTAAACTGTTGCAGACATCAAGTTGCCCATTTGCTGCTGCCAAGTGTAGAGGTGTCCGTTTGGACTAGATGCAGTTAAAAGAAAATTACATTAACATCTGAAACTGCAAGTGCAGATCATTGCTTTCACTTCCTCACATAAATGTAAAAAACATTCCAATTTATTTTTCTAATGTTGACCTTTCCCTTTATGTGGAGATACTCCTGAAGCATTTTCCATTGTTGTCCCAATGTTGTAACTGGATCTATGCTTGGATCTATGCCCTACAGGAGCAATTTTGCAGAGGCCAATTATTCTACAAACCTGCACATGTCTTTGGGATGTGGAAGGAAAATGGAGCCAACGCGTTCACATGAAGAACGTGCAAACTACGCAGAGACAGCGCCCCAGGTCAGGATTGAGTTCTGGCAGTGTTAATCAGCAGCTTTACCTGCTGCGCCACTGTGACACTTGTAAATGGATAGTAAGAAGAGAGGTGGAGCTATTAAGGAGCCAAGAAGAAAACCTATTCTTGGAGGTAAAGGGATTGGATGATGTATTGAATGTACATTTGATAGTGATTTTCGCCAAGGAAGAAGATGCTGCCAGAGATTCAGCGAAGGAAAATGAAATTGAAATACTGCACGGGCTAAAATTTGATAAAGAAGTGACACTGGAAGTTGAGCCATAATCAATGTGAATAAATCAACCAGTCCAGGTAGTCTGTGTGGGTACACAAAAGGCTGGAGAAACTCAGTGGGTGCAGCAGCATCTAAGGAGCGAGTTTCTCCAGTCTTTTGTGTACCCTCGATTCTCCAGCATCTGCAGTTCCTTCTTTAACAGGTAGTCCGTGTGCTAGGTTGCTGAGGGAAGTAAGCCTGGACATTGTGGTAGTTATTGACCATATTCTTTTACATGTCTAGTGTTTCAGGATTGCTTCTTGAAACTGGAAGATCACAAACGTTATCAATAGGTAGGAAAAAAGGATGCATTGATAAAGGCAGAAAATTTAGGCCTGTCAGTTTAGCTTTGGTAGGCAGGTAAGTCCAAGTACAAGAGTGTCACTATGAACCTTTGCATAAGGCTCGTTCAACCATCAATGGAGTATTATGCCCAGCTCTCCTCAATATGAAGCTCAGGGTCTCAAATATCAGGAACTCATGGATTGTCCTAGTAGTGACAGTGACAATATCATGAGTTGCAAATCGTCATCTACCTTCTTGGAACTCCTGACCCATAAGTGTATGGGGTAGACACAAAATGTCTGAAGAAGGGTCTTGACCCAAAACGTCTGCCATTCCTTCTCTCCAGAGATGCCACATGTCTTGTTGAGTTACTCCAGCATTTTTTGTCTATCTTCAGTGTAAACCAGCATCTGCAGTTCCTTCCTACACAAGTCTATGGGGCACCTTTATCAAGAAGGCAATTCACCAATAACTTCTCAAAGAAAATTAGGCTTGATTTGGGTAATAAATATTGGCCTTACATAGAAAATAGGTTCAGGAGTAGACCGTCTGGCCCTTTGAGACAGCACCACCATTCAATATGATCATGGCTGATCATCCAAAATCAGTACCCCTTTCCTGCTTTTTCCCCATATCCCTTGATTCCATTAGCCCTAAGAGCTATCTGTAACTTTCTCTTGAATACATCCAGTGAATTGGCCTCCAATGCCTTCTGTGATTCCACAGATTCACAACTCTCTGGGTGAAAAAGTGTTTCCTCATCTCAGTGCTAAATGGCCTACCTCTTATTCTTAAACTGGGATCCCTGGTTCTGGACTCACCCCACATTGGGACAATTTTTCCTGCATCTAGCATGACCAATCCCTTCAGAATTTGATATGCCAGTGATTTGCAGAACCGGAAAAGAATTATGATCTGATGCATTCAGATTGCATTTGAATTTATGAATTGATGTTTATCTCAAGCTTTGGTAATCTTAAAGCTGCTTTTTTAAAGAAAGGTTTTATTACAAAAAATCATATTGTATTTAAAAATTACATAGCTGTGATATTATAACGTTGAACAGCCATGGCATACTTTCATAGATTGTCAAGCCATGAAAGAGTTAGATCTGATAGGTGAATCCGGGATAAAGGGAATCAAAAACATACGTTTAATGCAAGAGGGGTAAGATTTAATACAAACCTGAGGGGGCATCTTTTTCACTCAAAGGGTGGTGGGTGGACCGAGCTGCCAGTAGAGTAGAGATAGTTGAGGCAGATACTATAACAACATTTAAGAGTCATTGATAGGTACATGGATAGGAAAGGTTAAGAGGGATATGGGCCAAATGCGGGTAAATTAGATTAGCTTAGATGGGGCATCTTGGTCGGCGTGGACGAGTTGGGCTGAAGATCCTCTTTCTGTGTTATTCAATCCCATGACTATGATTCCATGGAAGGACACTCAGGAAGTACACGCATATTTTTCCGTCTTGCATTATACGGTCCACGGTATTTATAATCTAGCACAACACGGAGATTACGCAGACAAAGCTAACTTTAATGAAAATGTCTGGCCCAGATACTTCAACCCTTTGTACACACACACACATGTTAAGATTTTTCTGAGATATCTGAAGAGATGCAGCTGCTTCACAACTATTTCTGCCAGTATTTCTAATGCAGATAACTTGCTGTAGTACTATTGAGTGTCAACTGTGACGGTCTTTCCAATGTATAGCTTGTTACTTCCTGCACCGTAATCACTTACGCAAAGTTCAATGCCGTAAGAAGGATGGAGTCATCTATTGATTTCACTCCTGGGAAAGTGCCTTTCAGCTTCTCAGAGTTGCAAACTCTAAACTTGGAAAATCTTTTGGGAATCATCTCATCTTATCTCCATGGCAACAGCAACGTCACTTGGTCAGTGTAATCTATTTTTTACGTTAAAAGTTGCATTTAACCATTTTATATTTAGTTCAATTCTTGGCAAGTGTAGAAAGCAGCTGATTATACAAATATTTTCACTTTACGAGTAGAAGATTTTGACTTTTTAAAATAAATCTTTATTTACTTAGCTTAGTTTAGAGATATAGCATGGGCACAGGCCAATCAGCCCACAACTGAGTCCAAGCTTTGATCATCCATTCACACTATGTTATCCAGCTTTATCATCTGCTCCCTACATACTATGGGCAATTTCCAGTGGCCAATTAACTTACAAACCCGCATGGCTTAGGGTTGTGGTAGGAAACCGGAGAACCTAGAACAAACCCACATGCAAACATGCAAAATCCACACCAATAGTACCTGAGATCAGGATCGTACCCCAGTCCCTGAGGTGGCGATGAGGTAGTAGCTTCTACTAGCTACACCATTGTGCCACCTATTAAAAATATTTCTAAAAATGTACTTTAAGAAGCGAGCAGAGAGAGAGGGAAAGTGAGGGCCACAGGCTGCAGAGAGATGAAGGGTCGGCAATTATGACAGAGTGTCATTTAGCAGATACAAAGAGGTGGTGCTCAGGCTCCTAATGGCTCCGTTAAATGTGCCCAAGCCCATGCAGGTGTCACCCCGCTCCACACACACGGCCTCCAGTCCCTTCCATCCCTGTCCTGGCCCTCTCTCAGAGTTCCTGTCTCTGTCCGGAGCTACCACTAACTCATTAGCTAGTGACTGCATTTAGCAACTTACCAGAGAGAGTGCATCAATACTGGAGGCATGGGTCTCTACCAGAAGCTTTACCAGCCTGTTGTAGCCGTTTTGTGCTCCTAGGTGAAGTGGTGTCAAGCCGAGTTTGGTTTTTGCATTGACAAACGCCTTGTGCCAGAGCAGGATATCCGAGATCTGATCATGGCCATTCTCTGCTGCCAAGTGAAGCCCAGCTTTACCATGCTGTAGGAAACAAAATCCAAAAAGGAGCACCATTCTTCATAGCAGCAATGCAGGACCTGGTATTGTAAATGCTAATCATTAGAGAGCATCACCCATTTATCACAGGTTCTAGAGAGATGCAGCATGGATACAAGCCCTTTAACCGAGTCTGTGCAATGTTAGAATTTAGACTTTAGAGATACAGCGAAGAAACAGGTCGATCGATGCACTGAGTCCACGCCGACCAGTGATCACCCCTTACACTGACCTACACAATCTAGGGACAATTTTTAACAGCATACCAAAGCCAATTAACCTACAAACCTGTACGTCTTTGGAGTGTGGGAGGAAACTGGAACAACCAGAGAAAACCCACAGGGTCACAGGGAGAATGTACAAACTCCGCACAGAGAGCACCCATAGTCAGGAACAAACCTGGGTCTGGTGCTGTAGGCAGTAACTCTAATGCGATGCCACTGTGCCACCCGTTGAATCATTTGGTTGAAAAAGTATTAAGTATATAACATTGTAGCATTTTTAATAACAAATCCAGTATTGTACTGGATTATCCCTTTAATAAGCAAACATATTTTTAAATCATCCTTATTAAGATTTAAGTGCTTGGTTGAATACTTCAAAATAGCATGATGGTTACCTCATCAAATACGTCCACTCTAGCATGGTGTAACAGCAGTATCTTCACCATCTCGGTGTGTCCTCTCTCTGCAGCCAGGAGCAATGGTGAAGAGCCATTCTGTTTTACAATGGAAATTGCAAGAGTTTCAATGGGTTTCATTATAATGTCATACAAGCATATTTTGATAATTTATGTCTAACATTGTTATTTGGAGACCTTTCTTCAGGCTGACAGGTGTACCAACCTCTTCGCACTACGTACACAAAGATCAAAATTAAACATTTAGTGTGCTTCATAAATACCATTTCGGACAGTAAGATGGAAAGGTTGGGAAAATGAAAGGAGAGAGACCCTGGATAGACTGGTGGGACATGGAAAGGAACACTGGGGGTGGGGGGGGGGGGGGGAGGGGGGTGGTGGGCATTACCTAACATCAGAAAATCCAACCACTTCAACCATTGGGACAAAGGCTCCCAAATGGAATGAGTGAATGGAATGTCTCTGTGTGCCAGTAAAGACTCGATGAGCCAAATAGTCTTCCATGTATAAAGAAGATTTCACCACTTTCTGCTGTTCAAACAGACTATCTGTGAGCTGATTGTAATGCCCATTGGCCACAATAAATATTCACCCCACCTTCACCCCAGCCCTGCTTATCAATCTACCTCCGCCTCAACATTATTCAAAGACTCTGCTCCCAATGGCCTTTAACGAAGAAATTACCTTGGACTGTTTATTGATGGCCTGTTGCATTCTATTTGAGCCAATATATTTCAAGATTTCCAGAAGAACATCAGAATTCCCCACATGTGCACAGTAATGCAATGGAGTTTCATGCATCTATAAAGGACAAAAAAGTAACCTTTTTATTCCAAAGACAAATTTTATAGCTAAAACACACTAACAGTGTGGCTTTCTGATTGTTTCCCTTGATAGCTCATGTGTTCAATGCCTATACCAGGTGACCGGTGATCATCTCTCTTCCATGCATTTGTCTTCCTCACTATTCGCTATGGCAGCAAGGTGGCACAGCAGGTAGCCCTAATGCTTGATCCAGTTATATTTAGAATCATTGCATAGAAACATGCCCTTCGAGTCCACACTGACCCGCAACTACCCATTTTATACTAATTTCACTTTAAAGCCATTATTTCTTATTCTCCCCACATTATTTTTAACTCCTGCCAGACTCCACCACTTACCTAAACACTCGAGGCAAGGTACAATTGCCAATCAACCTACCAACTCGCTTTGAGATGTGGGAGGGAACCCAAGCACTTGGAGAAAACCCACAGTCACAGGAGACCATGCAAACTCCACACAGACAGCACCCAACGTCAGGGTTGAACCTGGGTCCCTACTCCCCTCTGGGACCATATGGGTTTCTTCCAGGTGCACACTCATTCCCTAAGCTTTGTTGGATGGTAAGTTATCAAGAATTACAGCAGGATCTTAATCAGCTGGGCAAATGGACCGAGGAATGGCTGATGTGTTTAATTCAGATACGTTTGAAGTGCTGCATTTTTAAAGTCAAACAAGGTAGAACCCTCATAGTGAATGGCAGGGCCAGTGTTGTAGAACTGAGGGATCTGGGAAAACAAGTACATAAAGTGTTGGACTAACTCAGCGAATCCAACGAGCATCAAAAATACTAATTGAGTTAACAAATGAATTGGCACAGAGTTGCAACCTTACAGTGCCCGAGACCTGGATTCGATTCCGACTACGGGTGCTGTCTGTATGGAGTTTGTGGTTTCACCCTGTGACCATATGGGTTTTCTCTGGGTGTTCTGGTTTCCCCCCACATCCCAAAGGCGTGCATGTTTGTAGATTAATTGTAAATTGCTCTTAGTGTGTAGGATGCGAAACTAGGATAACATAGAACTAGTGCACGGGTGATTGTTGATAAGCATTGCCTCGCTGGGCCAGAGGGGCTGTTTCCCAGCTGTATCTCTAAACTAAACTAAATGGCTAATTAG
Source organism: Raja brachyura (assembly GCA_963514005.1). The sequence continues at coordinate 63,202,369 of OY740784.1, forward strand.
CTTTCAGTAGTTTCTTTCCCTTTATGTTTTCTTCCCAGGTTTATGCTGTCTCCATTTGTATCCATCTCCTACAAAAATATAGAACCTTATTTGAAATTTTCAAAATTAATTTACCAGCTTTGTTGTTGCAGTAATATCAGCATCATACTCCATGAGAATTTTAACGATCTTAGTATCCTCTTGCGGAAAGTGAATCACATCCTTCTTTATCTCTGCTGCCAAGTGTAGGCATGTTTCACCTTCCTGGATGAAACCAAAGGATGTGTAATAGATCAAAGTGGAGACAGTGATATGTCCTAAGTAAGTGGTCAGCTTGTAAAACCACATGCTCAGAATTAAAAAAAACAAATACTATTTTCTTTAATTCCTTTCTCATTCCCATAATAGTTCAACAGAATCTACGTTGTACTTTGGAAAAAACAGAGAATCAAAAAGCTTAGTTTAGTTTTGAGGTAATGCTACATTTAAGCAAACTGCTTCAAGGGCTTGACAGGGAATGGGGGGGGGGGGGGGGGGGTCTCATTTGGAAGGAAGTGAAGGATTGGCACGTGACTGTAAGTCTCAAAGTCTCGCAAAATTGCAGGCAAGTAGGACTAGCCCAGAATCCCAACTTGGTCAGCATGAATGAGTTGGATTGAAGGGCCTAATTCCCATGGTATACACTGTAGCCTCTGATGTTATGACTATGAAAAATGGGATTAACTCAGATGGACATCTTGGTTGCCATGCATGAGCTGGGCTGAAGGGCCTGTTTCTATGCTGTATAACTCTATTACTTTTCTTTTGTCCCATCTAACCTATCTTGCCCTAATGTATGGAGTGGAATTATGGAGTTGGAGTCAGAGCAATGCAGATTTTGTTTTTTATGGTTGGCGGGTGGGGTGGAGTGAGGCTTCTAGATCTTACAGTTGCTTCAACTGCTTGAGTCATGAAAGTACATTTTTTTTTTTTTACCTGGTTTTCCTGGTTGACACACACAACAGCCTCCGTGTGGCTCCTCTCATTGGTCAAGTAGTTCAGGATTTCTTCTACAACAGTTGCATGACAGTGTCGGACTGCAATGTGAAGTGGATTCTCTCCAGCCTAAAGAGGAATCAACCATCATACAATTTGGTCCATATTGAAAAGTGGCCCTGCAAGGTACCTACATTTCTTACGACTTTCACTAGTTCTCAAGCTGAGAGTCACATGAATCCTATGCCCATACGAGTTATCTGTACAGTCTATCCTCATTATTACGTACCTCTTCATTTCGGTTACAGTGGACAGAATGTTCCCACAAAAGGCACCACTGTCTCTATAAGAACACAAGCTGCTAGTTACACTGTGGGAGGTCATCAATATTGACAAACTATTGCTTAGTTCATTCGTGCAATGATACTCGATTAAACAATGTAAAGGGCCTGTCCCACTTTCACGACTTAATTCAAAATCTCTGGCGAGTTTAAAGGACCTAAAAAAAAAAATCAAGATCGTGGTAATCTACGAACTCCTATGACCTTCCACGTCTATGTTCACGAAGTCCTACGAGTATGTCTACGAATTCCCACGACTATTTCGATGCCCTCCATACGAGTAAAAAGTTGCAATTTCTTTCATCCCGACCATTTTTTTACTTGTGGACATTTTTTATCGGGCTGGAAAAAACGTCCCGACTTACCTGATGCCACGAGTACCTACGGCTAGCAAAACGAGCCGCTACGATATATCTACGAACTCCTACGGCCTCCTACGGACTCGTTACGAACATTCTGTGAGTTTGAATCAAGGGGAAAACTCAGGAGAATTTGTGAATTACCTCGTGAAAGTGGGACAGGCCCTTAACAAACAGCCTTTAGTATTTTTAGCTTGCAGTAACAAAAATACATTTTTAGCTGTTCGAAAGGAACTTTGTGTTTGAAAAAAACAATTTCATGGCGTGACTGGAGCGAATCCCTTACTCGGTTATAGCGGACAATAGGCAATAATGGACACCATGCCCCCCTGTGGTCGATTATAACAAGGGTTATCTGTACTCCTCCGATTCTGACCTTCTGTATAAAGTTTCCATTAATACACTACTGCCGATTGCCAAAGTTCCAGGCTCTGGAATTACCTCTTCAAAACTCTTTGCGTTTCTCCCTCTCTCTTACATTCATTATTTTATTTTTACTAACAACCTACTTCATTAACAACGCTTATCCTCATCACTTGTAATATCCTTGTATAGTTCTTTCATAGTTTTTATAAGAGTCATGCTTTATTAAATAGCTGTTCATGTAAAAAGTCTTGGTAACTTTACCACTTTAAATATATATAAATACTATGTTGGCTTGATTATGTATCTTGCAGTAATCTGCTTCACGGAAACTACTCTTTAAATTGTTTTTATAAAATTGCAGGATAACCACAATGACCATTTTTCAATGATCCCACAAATAGCAATTTGAGGAATCTCTTTTCTATCATGTGGATTGAGACAAAATATTACAAGTCATTGTTACAGATGGAAACAGAAAGACTTTGTTATGTGAGACAAAGATTCGTGAAGGTGGCAGTGCAGTTATGGTGGTTAAGAAGACATATGGGATGCAGGCCTTCATTTGTTCAGACATTGAATGCAAGGGAGGTTATGCTACAACTTCATAAAACATTGGCCAGATCTCAGTTGGAGTCCTGAGTGCATTTGTGGCCATCACGTTGTAGAAAAGATGTGATAGCATTGGACAGGATGCAGAATTTTATGAGGGACTAGACTAGGTGGGACCCGTTGGGTCCCAGTCACACGGGAGGCCTGGACCCCCAACACAACCCATTCCCCAAAGCAATATTCCACCACTGCAGGATGTAGCCTACCGCTACAGTGGCCTACCCCTGCCGCTGTCGTGGCCTACCGCTGCCATGGTCATATTGCTGCCGTGGCCTACTGCTGCCAACCCTGCCGTGGCCTGCTCTGTCGCTGCCTATCGCTGTCATGTCGTATCGCTGTCGTGGCCTACCTCTGCCGCTGCAATGGCCAACGCTGTCATGGCCTGCCGCTGCTACTGCCTACCGCTGCCTACCGCTGCCGTGGCCTATTGCTGTCGTGGCCTACCGCTGCGGCTGACGTGGCCTACTGCTGCCTATCGCTGTCATGGCCTACCACTTCTGCTGCCTACCTGTGTTGTGGCCTACCGATGCCGCTCCCCACCGGCTTCAAGCGGGGACCGGTGGGGAGTAACCTGCAGATAGGGATGGGACGGCTTCAGGTGGGGACCGATGGGGGGGGGGGGGGGGGGGGGGAGCGTCCTGCAGCTGGGGACAGGGCAGCTTCAGGCGGGGGCTGTCTGGAGCGTCCTGTAGTCGGAGGAGGGGGACAGCTTCAGGTGGGGGCCAGCGGGAGTGTACTGTAGCTGGAGACGGGGACAGCTTCAGGTGGTGTGCCCCCCGCCAGTGCCGGCGCCGCCAGCACCTGGCTCCCTCAATCCCCCCCACACTCACTCCTCATTTCGCCAGGATCTCGAGGTTGCAGCAGTCGACCTCGCAGTCGGCCAAGCTGCGGGCCGCTCCGCACTCCGGCTTCCCCGACTCAGCGCTGCCTCCGGGCTGACAGACTCGGAGCGGCTTGGGGGCGGATGGCTTCGGTATGGCTTGGGGGAGGACGGCTTCGGGACACACAGACTCAGCCCGGCATCCGGAGCTTTATTCTCCTCGCTCCGGTGATTGACAGTGGATGCCGGAAGGGGCGCTGCCGTCCTGGCGACAGACAGGAGAGAAGACCAAACTGCTGATCTTATGATTTTTAATCCTTCATAACTTTTGTAATATTCCACCGATCAGAATAAAACTTGATGCGTTTGGACCACAGGTGGGTAGGGAGGCAAAAATTCGTAATGCTTTCGGCTACCGTTTTTGCACAAATTTAAAAACAACACAAACCGGAAGAGGACAAGATGAAGTATAGATATAAATTAGCAGAAATGTTTACTCTAATTGTAGTGAATAAAACTAGAGTACTTGGATTTACAGTAAGAGGTAAGAGATTTAGATGAGATCTGAGGGTGACCTTTTTCAGACAGTTGTGAGTATCTGTAATGCATTGATGGAGAAAGTGGTAGAGCCAGAGACACGACTAGCATTTAAGACAAGTGTAGATGGGCACTTCAATTGCAAGAAAAATTGAAGGCTATGGACCAAATACTGGAAAATGAGATAAATATGCATGGGTACTCAGAGGTTGGTGTGGATTTAGAAACATAGAAATTAGGTGCAGGAGTAGGCCATTCGGTCCTTCGACCCTGCACCGCCATTCAATATGATCATGGCTGATCATCCAACTCAGTATCCCATACCTGCCTTCTCTCCATACCCTCTTATCCCTTTAGCCACAAAGGCCACATCTACCTCCCTCTTAAATATAGCGAATGAAATGGCCTCAACTGTGATGAGTTCCAGAGACTCACCACTCTCTATGTGAAAAAAGTCTTTCTCATCTCGGTCTTAAAGGATTTGATAGGGCAAACAGCTTGTTTCATGCTCTATGACACCATGAAAATAAATGATTGATTTGAAAAGTGACGGTGCATCCAAGAGGCAACTTGGCAAGAATATGAGTGAGAAAGGGACATATTTATCCAATGAGATGTGGTGGGAGATGGTTGTGTGGAGCAGTTGGCCTGTTTTTACTTATAAATTCTGACATCAATCTGCTATATGGAGAACGAAAATGAAAGAGATTTAATTCATGATGGTACAGAATTTCAGCCATGATTACAGGTCATATATGACGATAAAGCAGGCTTCAAGGATCAAAAAGGCTTCATACCCTTATCCACATTTTCTATGTTTCCACAGGATATACCGTGCTGGTTGACTCGTCCCTTTGTTTGCAGTATAGTCATGGAGTGATACAATTGGAAACAGGCTCTTCTGCCCAACTTGCCCACATCGGTCAAAATGTCCCAGCTACACTAGTCCCACCTGCCTATGTTAGGCCCATATCCCTTTAAACCTGTCCTATCCATATACCTGTCTAATTGTTTCTAAAACATTGTAATAGACCCTGCCTCAACTATCTCCTCTGGCAGCTCGTTCCATACATCCACACTCTAGTGTGAAAATGTTACCTCCCAGATTCCTATTAATCTTTTCCCCTTCACCTTAAACCTATGTATTGGGTCCGCCTACCTTTGACTGCCATGTTAGGTCACCTCCCTCCTCAATCAACGCTTGGATCATTTTCAGGTTGCCATGGCGAGCTGCTATATGCATGGCTGTCTCACCGTTCTAGGGATGTCAAACAGATTACAGTAAACATGCTACAGCCAGGAACAATACACAGCAATTGATAATAAACCCAGGTTTTTCTGGAACTTTTTAGCATAATTTTGGTTTCAATAAACTACTGTTCCAAATGAAATTGAACCTAATTTACCTTGGTTTTAGACTGAAGTATTGATGCTTGTAACAAGATATAGAGTCATAGAGTTATTCAGTACTGAAACAGGCCCATCAGCCCAGTTTTCCCATGCTGACCAAGGTGGCCTACCCATATTAATCCCACCTGCCTGCATTTGGCTCATATCCCTCTAAATCTTGTATGTGTCCAAATGCCCCTTAAATGTTGTTATAGTTTCTGCCTCAACTACCACCTCCGGCAGCTCATTCAAAAAAACCACCATAAAAAAAGTTAGAAATATTTTCTGAAATCCTCTCACACTTATCCGTGCAGCTTTATGCCTACTTAATCTCATATGAGTTTTTGTAAATAGCCCACTGATGTGCTGGCATGAATTTACCATGAAAGTTTATGCATAGCAGGATCCAAAAATCAAATGAAATTAATGTAATGAGAAAATGTTGCATTTCTTAGGTCTGAAGCTTTAATTTATCTCAGAAAAGCTTCACTGATGTTTCTATGCTTTGAACGCTCATTTTATTTCCTTTTACATTAATAATGGTAATGTTTCAGTGTGTTGTGTTAATTTATGCATGGGTGAGTTCCGGGTCTGGACTCTTTTTCAGTCCCCCCCCCCCGAGATGCTGCCTCACTCGCTGAATTACTCCAGCACTTTGTCTATCTTCGGTATAAACCATCATTGCATTAAACCACCAGCCTATCATGCAATTTCTTAGAAGAAATCAAACGAAAAACAACCTTGGCCAACTGTGGGAGCATAAATTCCTTTCTGAAGAAAATTTTTAAATTATCCTGGCAATATGTTTGTGTAGACTTCCCAAATATATTGTGTGCATGCATTTGTGCATGTATATTTATGTATATTTGCATTTTTGTATATGTTTTTATAGTGGAAATCAGACCAGATCAGGATGCTGGAGATAATGCTGATTTTGAACGTATGATCATGCACTTTGGTGGTGTTTACATCAAGTCCCACATAGAGATAATAGCTACTTGGGTAGGCAGGGATCTGAAACTAAACCTCAGTACAGGTCCAGCACTTTGGGAGAAGACAAGGGAGATACAACTGGAGAGAAAGTCCATTCAACATGGGGAATTTGTGCTTGCATAGGTGTGTGATTGCTTGGCTCAATATTGACTCTTTCCAGTAAATAAGACTTTTTCCCAGAAAAAAATAAAAGTATTTATTAATAATTGGAGCTCATTAATAAGTCAAACATCAAAATAACTTTTCAAAATGAAATTGACAGCTGGAGACTGGAACAACTAAATGAATACCATAATTTAAACCAAGTAGAAATTACAAATGTAATAATACATGTTTACTTTTCATATATTGGCTTGTGATTATTTAAAACTTTTGTTTGCCCTGACATACCTAATGCAATGCAATCCTGAAAAATGTAGGTACATGTGTAAAAGTAAATATCAATTCTACCTTTCAAAGTTATTAAAATAACAAAATACGACACCCATCAAGCCAAAAGTATAACAGGTCATATTAACATGATATACAGCAGATTAATGGTTCACATGTAAAGCTTGTACCAATATAAATCATATATTACCATCAGCTCCAGGAACATTTCACAGCCACAATTTAGCTTTTTATTAAGCTATGTATTATTGAGCTTCCATGTTATAAAAGAGTATTGAACGATTGAGTAAATGTCATCATCGACCCAAATAGCTTGTTAAAACCCCATGGTAAATTGCATTCCAATTCTTCAATATTCTAAATCCAATATGAAACACTTTTACATCATCAATGGCTATCATATATAATTTCTTAAAATGCATTGGGAGCTTAATTTGTCCTTGGCAAAATGTCATAACTGCGTAATATAAGATCAATTATGTCGTACTCAATATCAATATGCTCACCGTGGCACAATTTCATAGGCAGATTTCAAACATAATATTGTAGGCCAATCATGGGATACACCACTGTAAAGTCAGATAATATATATCCTTACCTCTTGCTCAGCATTTACATCTGCTCCACTTTTTAGCAGCAGTTCTGCCACTTTCTCACCATCCTTAACTTGAGCAGCAATGTGCAGAGGAGTCTCCTGAGCCTGCAGAGAGAAAGAAAGTATTACTGGACACAATTAGGTGTAAGGTGGGATCAGCACTGGAGCCCAATACAGTAGTATAATTCATATGCCAGGAGGTGATACAGAGCTTCACGTGCACTTCCTCTCACCTCATCTACAGCATCCGTTGTTCCCGGTGTAGCCTCCTCTAAATAAGCGAGAACAAGCATGGACACGTCATGCATAGACAGCGATCATTTCGCTGAACGCTTGTGCTCCCGTCCAAGAACCCCACTGGATTGCTAGGTTGCTAATTCGCCTTTCCTCCAGCATCTTGTGTCTTTTTTTGTAAACCAGCATCTGCAGCTCCTGGTTTTCTCTTGAAGCAGGGATTGTTCAAAAAGAACACTGGGGACACTAGGAATTGCAGATGCTGGTTCACACAAAAAAGCGCAAAGTGCTGGAGTAACTTACAGCACCAGAAACCAGGGATTGATCCTGCCTATGGATGTTCTTTGTACGGAGTTTGGATGTTCTTTCTGTGACCGTGTGGGTTTTCTCTGCATGCTTCAGTTTCCTGCCACACTTCAAAGATGTACAAGTTTGTAGGTTAATTGGCTTTGGTAAGTTATTTAAAAAATTGTCTCTAGTGTGTAGGATTGAGTTAGCGTGCAAGGTGATCGATGGTCAGTGCAGACTCATGGGGCCAAAGGGCCCGTTTCTGCGCTGCATCTCTAAAATAACTCTGAATCAGGCAGCACCTGTAGGACATGTACATAACTTCTTCAGAAAGAAGTCCCATTTATTACCACAAATATATCAGAAAGATACAGATAAATTTGGGTGGCACAGTGGCGCAGCGATAGAGACCAGTGCTCTATACTGACTACGGGTACTGTCTGTACGGATTTTGTACGTTCCCCCTGTGACAGCGTGGGCTTTACCCAAAAATGTTCCGAGTGTGTAGGATAATGCTAGAGTATGGGGACAGCTGGTTGGTGTGGATTCCATGGGCCGAAGGACCAGTTTCCGCACTGTATCTCTAAACTAAACTAAATTGCACTCAGCACTCAATAAACTTCTTTGATTTAAGGGTACAACGTGAAACAAAAATCAGTCTCAAACAGGTCAAGACCACATCTTTTTAACCATTTTGCATCATAATGCTCTATTCAAAGTTGCCACAACCAGATATAAAAACAGTTTTTATCCACGATTAGTTGCTCTATTCAACAGCCAAAAATCTGTAGCCTCCCTTTGATCTGGTATTTTGTTGGTTCACATGCTTGATCAATGGTGTTTTATCATTAATGTTTTATTATTATTAATGTTTAGTGTTTTCTGAGTCATTCGTAACTGTCACCGTATGTCATGTTGTTACTTGTGTGCGGAGCACCAAGGCAAATTCCTTGTATGTGAATACTTGGCCAATAAATGTACTTTTATTACATTTAAGTACTTACTTACTTACTTATTTCAAATATGATCTATGATGTGAGGAGGGTAATTGAGAGAAAGACTGACAAAGTTAGGGAAAGACCATCACCACCTTCCCAAGGTCATTGCGTATGCATGAGAAGCTCAGCTTAATGTGTCCTTCATCTTGCAACCTCCAGTGTGCAATACCTGTTCTTACCTTTCCTCCTTTAAGCTGAACCTTGGCCCCAAAGCCCAGAAGGGTCTGCACAACCAAGGGTTTACAGTGTTGCACTGCAATGTGTAGGGCTGTGTAGCAATCCTTTGTCATGGCATCAACATGTGCCCCCTTCTGGAGTAAGGCTTTCACTACAGCTGTGTGTCCTCTCTTTGCTGCAGTGTGGAGGCACACTGCCCCTGACTGGAGAAAGAAAATAATATCACATTATGAGAAGACACAAAGGTGAGCAGCTGACAATTTGTTAACTTCTATCTAAACATTTCGAAGATTTTCTGTTAATTGTGTGAATTTGCTGTTCATTATGATACATAGAACTTAGGAATAGGAATACTTTATTGTCACATGTGACTAGGCAGAGTGAGATTCTTTGCTTGCATACACAATGTATACAAATAGCCGCCACCTACAGCGCTGACAAAGTTACAAAGCACGCCGGCTCCTCCTTTTGTACCCCATCTCCCCCCCCCCAAAAGTTCTGCCACGCCTGGTCCCCATTGTCCTTTGCTACCCCCCCCCCCCCATTGTCCATTGTCCTCCCCCCACCTCCCTCACCGCAGTACCTCCACGCCGGGTCCTCCATTGTTCATCCCCTCCCCCCTCATGGTGGCCCTCCACATCGACCCGTGAGGCATCGCCGCCACCGCGAGGCTTCACCACCTCCAAGGACCCATTCTCGTGAGGCTTCTCAGCTGCCACTGCCAAGGCCTCACTGCTGTTGATGCTCCACTTCATGCCTCCGACCCAGGCCCCAGCCGCGGGCTCCATCGTTCGCTTCACCCAACCCAGGCTTTTACCCGCGAGGCCCCGGCCGGGCCCCCACCTGGGCTTCCACGTGGTGATCCGGCAGGCATCGCAACTGCGGCGCCTCAATAAAGGCCTCTGGCCGTGTTCCAAGTCCACAACTGCAGCCTGTCAGGAATCCTCAGAACAGTAGAGCACATGATCGGGCCCTTTTGCCCACAATGATTGTGCCGAAAATGATGCCAAGTTAAACTGATCTCATCTGCCTGTACATGATCCATAAACCCGCTACACCCTGCACTTCCATGTGCCTATCTCAAAGCTTCTTAAACAGCACTATTGTATCTGCCTCCACCACCACCCCTGGCAATGCAATCCAGGCCACCCCAACAATCTGTGTAAAAGTCTTGCCGCACATCTCCATTAAACATTCTCCCTCTCACCTTATAGCTATGCTCTTTAGTGTTGGACATAGGTGGGAAAAAGGTTCTGACTCTCCACCCTATCTATGCCTCTCATAATTGTATATACTTCTATCAAGTCACTCCTCATCTCGGCGTTCTAGAGAAAACAATTCAAGTCTATCCAACCTCTTCCTGTCACTGAATTCTAATAATCCTGGCAGTATTCTGGTTAAATTCCTCTGCACCCTCTCCAAAGCCTCCATGTCTTTCTGGTAATGGGGCGACTGCAAGTGCACGCAATACTCCAAATTAATTTGTAAAATGTTTAGTCCGCACTGTTTTTCATGTCACCCACATCCCTGCCTCTGGCTCTACATTTGACTCCTCCTATTCTCTCCTTATCTGAAACCCTTTGTTCACCTCTAACCAATGTCATTTACTCCACTCCTGTGCCAATTAACCCCCTCTGTCCCTCACCTGTATCCACCTATCACTGAACATGCTTTACCCTGCTCCTGTTAATATTGACCAAATTAAAGTCACCATAATATGGAGGATCCGTGCATTTGTCAGAATTGTTTAACCTTTGTCAGTGGAAAATTTATAGGCTTTGGATGGCGCCGATTATTCTGAGCCTCAGAATGATGGTGAAGGATCATAGAAACATAGAAAATAGGTGCATGAGGAGGCCATTTGGTCCTTCAAGCCAGCACAGCCATTCATTGTTATCATGGCTGATCGTCCCCTATCCATAACCCGTGCCTACCTTCTCCCCATATCCCTTGACTCCACTAGCCCCTAGAGCTCTATCTAACTCGCTCTTAAATCCATCCAGTGATTTGGCCTCCACTGCCCTATGTGGCAGGGAATTCCATAAATTCACAACTCTCTGGGTGAAAACGTTTTTTCTCACCTCAGTCTTAAATGACCTCCCCTTTATTCTAAGACTGTGGCCCCTGGTTCTGGACTCGCCTAACATTGGGAACATTTTTCCTGCATCTAGCTTGTCCAGTCCTTTTATAATTTTATATGTTTCTATATGATTCTCCGGTTTCCTGCCACAGACCAAAGACGTACAGGTTTGGGTGATTGCTGGTCGGTGCAGACTCAGTGGGCTGAAGGGCCTGTTTCCGTACTGTATCTCAAAATTATATAGACTAAAGGTAAGGTGGAAATAATGACAGAAGTAGCAATAGGAATGGGTAAAAATGTGGCTATTTCTACCATTCCGTTCCCCACCCTGATTCCAGACCAGTGACGAGCGGTGAGGTCAATGGCTGGGGAGGCACTGACTTCTACTGCATCCTAACTTAGTTGTGTGTGTGTGTTAGTTGTGTGTGTGTTAGTTGTCTGTGCGTGATGTGTGTGTGTGTTAGTTGTCTGTGCATGATGTATGTGTCTGGGAGGAAAGGAGAGAAGGGAGGGAGGGAGGGAAGTAGAGTAAGAAGGGAGGGAAGTAGAGAAAGAAGGGAGGGAAGGAGAGAAAGAAGGGAGAGAAGGAGAGAAGGGAAAAGAGAGAGAGGAAGGAGGGAGGGAGGGAAGAAGGGAAGGGAGGGAGGGAGGGAAGGGAAGGAGATAAGGGCGGAAGAGGGCCGATGGCGGGAGTGGATGCCGGGGTCCTGAGCTGAGAGTAGATTACTCCAGCGTGGGGCCCAATTGGGAGCTCTCAGCAGCCCAGAGCCTATGAATCGTGCTGCTACGAAGTCGTCCTGTGGGTAGAAAGTCAGCGCCGCAATTGCTGAAGCTAGCTAACGTGGAGGGAGAGCGAGGCAGCGTCAATTACGTGAACCTACGTAATTGACGCTCGCACTTCCTACACTGGGCTCAAGACACGCCCCCTTGTGAGGCAGACGTGATCGCTGCCTCCCCTGGAGCTTTTACATAGTAGTTTTATGATGAGACCAGCGAGCACAAATTTAAAATCTTTTTATGTGAAATACGTTACCTGGACTATGGAAGGTAAGGTCATGTAATGAAGGGGTTTACACACATTACTTTGCTGACATACATAGAGATAGTAACAGGCATACGCTTATTGCCTGTGCTCCATGCAGTTTCTAATGGGTTGCGCAATCAGAGGGGAGGCTCAGCTCGTCGCTGCCTCACCTCTCATTTCTCCCTGCATTTGCAGCGGAGCTGCGAAAATGTTGCGATTTTGGCTATAAAAAATTATTGGATTCATAGAGAAATTACATTTATAACACAGATCCGTGAAAAAATCTTTATATTTATTTAATTTTATTATTATTTTTCTTTACTTTTCTTAACAGCTATTCTCATTGGGAGTATGACAGGAGAGGCTCTGCCTTCCCTGCCTCCCCTGACCGCACGTCTGTGCTCCAGACTGAGGGCCAGATTGTTGAGGACAAACTACACAATGTCTGCCAAATCAGTGCAGACATCAATGCAACCAAATTCTGCTCAGCCGGTTTGCAGTCAAAGACCCAAGATGAAGGAAACAAATAAAGCATAAAAAGGTATTAGCTTGACCTTATTGGGCATGTGTAGAGGAACGCCTTTCTTCAGGAATGCCAGTGCTGTTTCCGGGTGGCCAGAGTGTGAAGCAATGTGCATTAAAGTGCTTCCATCCTATTGATAAAACATATCATATCTGGTATGCAACAGTGATCAGCGCTAAATTTTTATTTACATTAACAATATCCATACCAGCCTCACCAATGTCTGTTGGAACTGCATACTTTCCTCTTGTATTTGACCTCCCAAGGTGTAAAACCTTGTTCCCTAGGCTTGTGGCCATCCATGAACTTTAACATTCATTGACACCGGTGTATCCTTTGCTCATGGGGATGTGTTATCTGGTGTTACTTACTGGTAGTCTTGACACTCGAGTTACATTTTAGCCATGGTCACCCAGTGGAGTCTAAACATTTAACATTTGACACTCGAGTTACATTTTAGCCATGGTCACCCAGTGGAGTCTAAACATTTAACATTTGACACTCGAGTTACATTTTAGCCATGGTCACCCAGTGGAGTCTAAACATTTAACATTATTTGATGAGAAAGTAGCAGAACAATAACTAAATTACAGAGCAGAGATATTAAGGCCACTGCTAACTTGATCATGTTATTGTCAAGGTTGGTATATACTGCCCACCCTTTATTGGCCTTGAACCAAATGATTTGACTTCAGAGGGGGGTTCAGTTTTCTTCTGGGTCTTCCATCACATTTAACTCATAACCCTTTCCCTTTTCTAAGTACATTTTAATGGCAATTTGTGATCTCCTTTACATGCTTTATAATTTATTCAATTAAATCCTCAGTTGCTATGGTGAGTTATGGACACATGTTTTGGGGATTCCTAGTTATATTGTCATACAGCATGGAACTAGACGGACCCTTTGGCTCAACTTGCCGACCAAGATGCCTCATGTTGCACCTGCCCGCATTTGGCCCATATCCCTGTAAATCTTTCCTATCCATGTACCTGTCCAAATGAATTATAAATTGTTATAGTACATTTGTAGTCCCTGATTCCACATAATGTAAAGACTATACAACAGAAGACTAAGGATGAACTTAAAGAGGTGTATAAAATCATGGGCATATAAAACAGTGAATGCACACAGGCTTTTTCCCTAATCTGGGGAACCAGGAACCAGAGGACATAGGCTTAAAATGAGAGGGGAAAGATTTTATAGGAACACGAGGAGCAGCTTTTTCACTCAGAGGGTGGAGGGTATATGGAACGAGCTGCCAGAGGATGTAGTTGAAGCTGGTACCATAACAACATTAAAAGATGCCTCGACAAGTACATGGATAAGAAAGGTTTAGAGGGATACTAGACCAAGTGGGACCTGTTGGGTCATAGAAACATAGAAAAATAGGTGCAGGAGTAGGCTATTCGGCCCTTCGAGCCTGCACCGCCATTCAATATGATCATGGCTGATCATCCAACTCAGTATCCCGTACCTGCCTTCTCTCCATACCCCCTGATCCCTTTAGCCACAAGAGCCACATCCAACTCCCTCTTGAATATAGCCAATGAACTGGCCTCAGCGGCCTTCTGTGGCAGAGAATTCCAGAGACTCACCACTCTCTGTGTAAAGAATGTTTTCCTCATCTCGGTCCTAAAGGAATTCCCCCTTATCCTTAGACTGTGACCCCTTGTTCTGGACTCCCCCAACATCGGGAACAATCTTCCTGCATCTAGCTTGTCTAACCCCTTAAGAATTTTGTAAGTTTCTATAAGATCCCCCCTCAATCTTCTAAATTCCAGTGAGTACAAGCCGAGTCTATCGAGTCTTTCTTCATATGAAAGTCCCGACATCCCAGGAATCAGTCTGGTGAACCTTCTCTGAACCCCCTCTACGGCAAGAATGTCTTTCCTCAGATTTGGAGACCAAAACTGTACGCAATACTCCAGATGTGGTCTCACCAAAACCCTGTACAACTGCAGTAGAACCTCCCTGCTCCCATACTCAAATCATTGGGGTAATCCCCCAACACAAGGAGGAGGGGGGCGTGGCATTACAAGGGAAGGCTGGCCCCTGAACGCTATATCCCACCACTCACCCATAGCTCCCAATTGCACAGGCATGGCTGACGGGTTGCCGTTGTGACATAGAAAATTGAGGCATTTCAGTGCAGGCTAAGTGTAGACCCATTGGGTCTGCTCCCTCAACGTAAGATTCCACCACTCACCCATTCCCGCAATGCAAGCTGTTCCCCCAACGCAATATTGCACCACTCACGCAAATGCGGATCATTTCTCCTCATTCCCCAGCACTCCCTCTTCTTCCTCTTCACCCTCCCTCTTCACGCCCTAGAGAGGAAGGGGGGTAGAGAGGAAGGGGTGGTAGAGAGGGAGGGGGTAGAGAGGGAGGGGTGGTAGAGTGGGAGGGGGTAGAGAGGGAGGGGAGTGAGTGTCGAGAGGGAGAGGGCAAGGGAGGGAGAGGGAGGGTGAGGGAGGGGGGTAGAGAGGGTGGGTGGTAGAGTGGGAAGGGAATAGAGTGGGAGGGGGTAGAGAGGGAGGGGGGTAGAGAGGGAGCAGGGTAGAGAGGGAGGGGGTAGAGAGGGAGGGGGGTAGAGAGGGAGGGGGGTAGAGAGGGAGGGGGGTAGAGAGGGAGGGGGTAGAGAGGGAGGGGGTAGAGACTGTGGGAGTGAGGGTAGATAGGGATGAGGCATCTCCCTCCTCCATGTTCATTTTCCCTCTAACCCCCCCCCCCCCCCCCCCCACTCCCTCTCCCTGATCTTAAAATTCTTAAGGGGTTGGACAAGCTAGATGCAGGAAGATTGTTCCCGATGTTGGGGGAGTCCAGAACAAGGGGTCACAGTCTAAGGATAAGGGGGTTTAAAGTTTAAATGTGCGGAAATATAGATGGGAATGCGACGGGAATATGTTTATTGCCTCGACGAGAAATATGTGAGTAGAATGTGTGAAAATGGGAAGGCTGTGGCCTAGCATTGGGAAGAAAATAGGAAAATAGAAATTGGCATAAACACATACACACAGAGAGCCACGAACAATACGAAGAGTTTTAGTAATAGTATAGACTAGACTAAGTGGGAACCGTTGCGTCCCATGTTCACACGGGAGGGCTGGTCTCCCAATGCAATATTCCACCTCTCCACCAATTCCAATACTGGTGACCAGTGGGGGGGGGGGGGGGGGGGGGGGGGGGGCTTTCTGGAGCGCTAGTATGGGTATTGTGGGCTGAAGGGATTGATTTCCAGAGGGACATTGTGGGCCAAATGGATTCTTGGGGAGACAGCACAGTCACTCAAGCCTGATGTGCTGGCAGCTCCCTCACGGCTGGTGGGCGAGCAGTTGACTCACGGCTATTCCTTGAAATTCCATTTCAAGCAGGGTGCAAGGCCACCAAATTCAAATGCAGTTTCTTACCATTTCAAGCAGTGTGCAAGGCCACCAAATTTAAGTGCATTTTCTTACCACTTCAAGCAGGGTGCAAGGCCACCAAATTCAATAGCCGTTTCATACCACTTCAAGCAGGGTGCAAGGCCACCATATTCAGGTGCAGTTCCCTACCACTTTAAGCAGGGTGCAAGGCCACCGAATTCAAGTGCAGTTTCATACCGCTTCAAGCAGGGTGCAAGGCTACCAAATTCAAGTGCAGTTTCATACCACTTCAAGCAGGGTGCAGGGCCACCAAACTCAAGTGCAGTTTCCTATCACTTCAAGCAGGGTGCAGGGCCACTAAACTCAAGTGCAGTTTCCTACCACTTCAAGCAGGGTGCAGGGCCACCAAACTCCAGTGCAGTTTCATGCCAATTCAAGCATGGAGCAAGGCCACCAAATGCCAGTGCTGTTTAATGCCATTTCAAGCAGGGTGCAAGGCCACCAAAATTCAAGGGAAGTTTCATACCACTTCAAGCAGGGTGCAAGACAACCAAATTGAAATGCAGTTTCATACCATTTCAAGCAGGGTGCAAAGTCACCAAATTCAAGTGCAGTTTCATACCATTTCATGCAGGGTGCAAGGCCATCACATTCAAATGCAGTTTCATACCATTTCAAGCAGGGTGAAACCATCATAAAACCACACAAAACTCCACATAAACACCACACTCAAGAGTTCAGTAGACATTCAGTGTGTTCAGTTGATTCACAGCTCAGACAGAGTCATGACCTCTCCCTCCCCCATTTTGCAGAGACTGAGCCACACCCACGCTTCCGGGTTTTATAAACCCCCCCTCCCACCGGAAGGGGCGTGGCCTTCATGGTGGCCTTCGTGATTGACAGGAGAGAGATTCTCAACATTTTTTTAAACATTAATAACACTTTTATTCTTCATTGATGGGAAGAATCCTCTGCACCTGATGAGCGGAGGGGGACTGAGTAAGATGGCCAAAAATCACAGCTGTAAGTGGTAGCATTTTATCTAAAATCAATATACATTGCAAACAGGAAGTTGTCAAGTTACCACCACCAACAACCATTTGCAGTGCAGCATTTCAAAGCAGTTACAACCACCAATAACCATTTGCAGTGCAGCATTTCAGAGCAGTTACAACCACCAACATCCATTTGCAGTGCAGCATTTCAGAGCAGTTACCTCCACCAACAACCATTTGCAGTGCAGCATTTTAGAGCAGTTACCACCACCAACAACCATTTGCACTGCAGCATTTCAGAGCAGTTACCACCACCACCAACCATTTGCAGTGCAGCATTTCAGAGCAGTTACCACCACCACCAACAACAACCATTTGCAGTGCAGCATTTCAGAGCAGTTACCACCACCAACAACAACAACCATTTGCAGTGCAGCATTTCAAAGCAACCACATTTTCATTTTCAAACCACATTAAGGACACTCACAGTTGAGTAGACATGTGTTCAGTGCTATTCACAGCTCAGAGAGACATGACTCTCTCGCTTCCTCCATCTTACAGAGACTGAGTGAGGCACAACACTTCTGGGTTTTATAGTCCCTCCCCCTCCCACCAGCAGGGGCAGCAGAGAGAATGTCACAATTTTTAAAACATTAATAACTCTTTTATTTTTGATCAATGGGAAAAATCCTCTGGTCCTGCGCAGCGGAGGGGGATTCTGAGTAAGATGGTCAAAAATCACAGCCATAAGTGGCAGCGTGTTTTCAAAAATCATGAAACAGAAAGTGGTCAAGATCTTACTTTTAGTAATATATAGATGGGCAATCACAAATGAGTAGCTTGGATGGGGCATCTTGGTCGCCATAGGCGAGTTGGGTGAATAGGCTGTTTCTAAGCTGTATTATTCTATGACACTATAAGTACAGTGGATTTACGAGCTCTGTGCTGCCTAACCCCCCTGCACCACTGCATCTTCTCAAGGTATGACAACTTTGAAGGAGTTCTTCTCTGTCCGACAGGAGTTCAGACCATCACAATGAGTCTGACGAAGGGTCTGAACCTGAAACGTCACCTGTCCATGTTCTCCAGAGATGCTGCCTGACCCACAAAGTCACCCCAGCACTTTGTGTCTTTTATTTAAACCAGCTTCTACAGTCCCTTGTGTCTATATCCATCCTTAATGTTTGCTCAGTTTCATGCTCTGATTCCCAAACAGCTCTTCAGCCGGTACCTGGACATGGCGCCGACAGATAAGAAGCCGAAGCAAAGAGGTCGAAGCCAAAGAACCGAATGGAAACGAGGCCGAAACGCCAATAAACCGAAAGAGTCCGAAGACGAAAAGCCTACTAACCGAAAGCATAGGACGTCTAAATGCAAACTAACCGAAAGGATGGGAAGCCTAAAATCCAACGAACTGAAAAGTTGCGACACCTAAAAGCAAACTTACCGAATGGCCGCTTTGTCGAAACGCCACCTACCCGAAAGGCGGCGTCGCCTACAAGCCAAAGGACCAACTGCCGCTCAACAGAAAAGTCCAATATCGGACATGGCGTTGCCGGGGGGCGAGACTGCCAGCGATTGGTCCAGACTCCCGCGTCCATCACATCACTGTGGAGGGATGAACATTGCCCCCAACCTCTGCTCCACCCGACCCACAGCCCGCGGAGGGTGGTCATGGGAGAGTGGGGCTATCCCGAGGGATGCGCACCTTCGGCCGCTTTCAACTTGGTGCTTGGTTCAGATTGCCCAGTCACCTATGGCTTGTGTGGGAAAATGAACTCCACGCTCCCGTCTTCCCCTTCTCTCTCCCCTCTTCTCTCTCTCCCTTCTCTCTCCTCATCTCTCTCCCCTCTTCCCTCTCCTCTCTCTCCCCTCTTCTCTCTCCACTCTTATTTCTCTCCTCCTCTCTCTTCCTCTCCTCACCGATCCTCTCCCTTCTCTCTCCCTCCAGTCTCTCTCTCTCCACCTTCTCTCTCTGCCCCTTCTCTCTCTCCCCGTTCTCTCTCCCCCTCTCCCCCTTCTCTCTCCCCCTCTCACCCTCTCCCCCTTCTCTCTATCCTCCTTCTCTCTCTCCTTCGTCTCCACCCGCGGGCGCATCCCACAGTCACTGACCGCGATGCACTGCCATCGGACCCCAACCTCCACTCAGGGTGATTCCCACACACAAAACAGGCAGCATCTCTGGAGAGAAGGAATGGGTGGCGTTTCGGGTCGAGACCTTTCAGACGCACTCTGAAGAATGGGTGGAGATGGAGGAGAGAGGGAAGTGGGAGAGAAGGGGAGAGAGAGAGAAGGGAGAGAGAGGGGGGGGAAAATCACCCTGGTGTGGAGGTTGGGGTCCGATGGTGGTGCATCACAGTCAGTGACTGTGGGACGTTCTCGTGGGTGGAGACGAAGGGGGAGAGAGCGACGGGAGGGAGAGAGAAGGGAGAGAGGGGGGGAGAGGAGGGGAAGAGAGAGAAGGAGAGAGAGAAGAGTGAAGAGAGAGGAGGAGAGAGAGAAGAGGGGAGAGAGAGGAAGAGAGAGAAGGAGAGAGAAGGGACAGAGAGAAGGGGGAGATGGGAGTGTGGGGTTCATTTTCCCACACAAGCCATAGGTGACTGGGCAATCTGAACCCAAGCACCAAGTTGAAAGCGGTCGAAGGTGCGCATCCCTCGGGACAGCCCCCACTCTCCCATGGCCACCCTCCGCGGGCTGTGGGTCGGGTGGTGCGGGTGGTGCCTTCACAGTGATGTGATGGACGTGGGGGTCTGGACCAATCGCTGACAAGTCCTGCTCCCCGTCAACATCAAGTCTGTTTTTGGACTTTTCTGTTGAGTGGCAGTCGGTTCGTTGGCTTGTAGGCGACGCCGCCTTTTGGGTAGGTGGCGTTTCGACAGAGCGCCCTTTTGGTTAGTTTGCATTTAGGCATCCCATCCTTTCGGTTAGTAGGTGTTTCGTCTTCGGACTCTTTCGGTTTATTGGTGTTTCGGCCTCGTTTCCATTTGGTTCTTTGGTTTCGACCTCTTTGCTTCGGCCTCTTGTCCATCGTCGCCACGTCCGCACACGCTTCAACCAATTAGGGAATTTTGAGGAATAGTTGAATTGGAAATGTCAGGGAAAGTATATTGCCAGGCTCTTGCCAGCAAAGGTATAGCATGAAATAACAGGCCTTTGGTGTAGCCATGAACTCCTGGGCTTTTGTTCCATTCAAGGATAACTGAAGCTCATCCTATCTGATTTTGCCTTTAATTGTCATGTTCCTGGACTGTCTTGCATGCTAAACAAATAACAACCTCAGGCTGATGCAATGTGCTGAGCATTGGTTGACGCATGAAGACAGGTACAATCTGTCCTTGGCAGGAATTCCCAATAACTCGCTGGGGTTCTGAAGAGCTTCACTGAACTTTGCCAAATGGGGACACACTAACAGGCAACTACTGCAAGACTGATTGCCGCCGATTAGTGTTCTGGATCATAGCCAACAGTCAAGACCCACACTGTGGGTTGCTTGGTTTATAATTATGGAAGCTTGGAACCCAGCACAATGTAAGTATAATGCCAGTTTAAGTCTAACACAATTCCACTGCAGGTTTATCCTTTTGGCAAATATGTTCAGCAAAGAGATGTCCACTATGCAACATTATGCCAGTGGTATTTTGCACCTTGAAATCTGGTTTAGACATATTTAGTATGTAACTAGACTAAGTTGGGACCCATTGGGTCCCAGCATCACACAGGAGGGCTGATCCCCCTACGCAATATTCCACCTCTCCACCAATTCCAATATTGGTGGCCAGTGGGGGGGGAGGGGGGGGGGCTTTCTGGAGCGCTAGTCTGGGTGTTGTGGGATGAAGGGACTGGTGTCCAGAGGGCTAGAATGGACATTGTGGGCCGAATGGATTATTGGGCTGGCGGTCTCAAGTGCAGTTTCATACCATTTCAAACTGGGTGCAAGGCCACTAAAGACAGCGAGTCATGACCTCTCCCTCCTCCATCTTGCAGAGACTGAGCCACGCCCACACTTCTGGTCACTCAAGCCTGTTGTGCTGGCAGCTCACTCACTCACGGCTGGTGGGCTGGCAGTTGACTCACGGCTATTCCTTGAAATTCCATTTCACGCAGGGTGCAAGGCCACCAAATTCAAGTGCAGTTTCATACCACTTCAAGCAGGGTGCAATGCCACTAAAGACAGCAAGTCGTGACCTCTCCCTCCTCCATCTTGCAGAGCCACGCCCACACTTCTGGGTTTTATAGTCCCTCCCCCCCTCCCACCATAAGGGGTGTGGCCTTCATGGCGTGATTGACAGGAGAGAGAATCTCAACATTTTTAAAACACTAATAACTCTTTTATTTTTCATTGATGGGAAAAATCTTCGGCACCTGATGAGCAGTGGGGGACTGAGTAGATGGCCTAAAATCACAGCCATACGTGGTAGCGTTTTTTCTCAAATCAATTTATACCGCAAACAGGAAGTGGTCAAGATTAGAATTTGAATTATATAGAAGGCAAGGCAACTTTAATTAGGCAAGTCAACTTTAATTAGGCAACACAGCTTTAGCATTTCCAAACCAAAGGCAATACAGCTTTAGCATTTCCAAACCAAAGGCAACACAGCTGTAACATTTCCAAACCAAAGTCAACACAGCTTTAGCATTTCCAAACTATATTTTCAAACCATATTAAGGGAACTGACAGGTCAGTAAAACCACCCACAGTTTAGTAGACATGTGTTCAGTGCTATTCACAGCTCAGACTGAGAAACGTGACCCTATCGCTCCCCTATCTTGCAGAGACTGACTGAGGCACTCATCACTTCTGGATTTTATAGTCCCTCCGAAAGGGGTGTGGCCTTCAGGAGAGAGAACTCAACATTTTTTAAATGCTAATAACTCTTTTATTTTTCATCGATGGGAAAAATCCTCGTCCTGCGCAGCGGAGGGGGACTCCGAGTAAGATGGCCAAAATCACAGCCGTAAGTGGCAGCATTTTTTCTAAAATCAATCAACAGGAAGTGGTCAAGATTAGACTTTTAGTAATATAGATTTGTGCAAAGGAAATTCAAGTGCAGTTTCTTACCACTTCAAGCAGGGTGCAAGGCCACCAAATTCAAGTGCAGTTTCATACCACTTCGAGCAGGGTGCAAGGCCACCAAATTCAAGTGCAGTTTCATACCATTTCAAACTGGGTGCAAGGCCACTAAAGACAGCGAGTCATGACCTTTCCCTCCTCCATCTTGCAGGGACTGAGCCACGCCCACACTTCTGGTTTTATAGTCCCTCCCCCCAATATACAGAACAACAGGAAGTAGTCAAGATCAGACTTTTAGTAATATAGATTTGTGCAAAAGGAAATTCAAGTGCAGTTTCTTACCACTTCAAGCAGGGTGCAAGGCCACCAAATTCAAGTGCAGTTTCATACCACTTCAAGCAAGGTGCAAGGCCACCAAATTCAAGTGCAGTTTCATACCATTTCAAACAGGGTGCAAGGCCTTTTAATAACATAGATTTGTGCAATGGAACTTATGGTGTTATGTTTAATATGTTCTTGAAATAAATTGATGACTGTTTCACTTATCGATGTGGTTAGTGGGAAGAGTAACATTGATCTAATCAAATCACCCTAAAATTAGTATAATCCACGATATTATCCAAATATTATTTCATAGTTCTGACAAAGCCTCAAGCACCTTAAATGTTAACTCAATTTTTCATTTTACAGATGCTGCCTGACAGTAAATGCAGCTAAAGGTTTTCCACACATTATTACAGGTGCAGTGTACAACTGCAGTTTTCCTGCTATTTTGCTGCTATTTTTCTGATTGTTTTCATTATCTTTTTGTATTTTCAGATGTAACTGCTTATGTTCATCCTTTTATAGGTACTGCTCATTTATTTGCTACTGAAGTATATCAATGTTGAAATGGAGAAAATACCTTTGTTCGGGCCAGTACATTGGATTTAAATTTCTCGGTCAACACTTCAACCACATTGGTGTGTCCTCGTTCAGCTGCAATGTGTAACGGAGACCGGTCCAGCTGTAACATTGAAATAAATAACATAGACGCAAAACTAATTACTATACAAATCATCCACTGCAATTAACCACGTGTTATTTAATTAACCGCTGGGAGCATAACGATTTATTGTACAAAATTCTCCCAACATTTTCCTGACTAGGAGATAGAAACATAGAAACATAGAAGCAAGCAGAGATCCGAGATGTCCTCATTCTTTAGAGAACATGGGTTCCCCCTTCTATCATAGATGAGGCCATCTTCGCTGTATCCCACAGTTCTGCTCTTGCGCCCTCTCCCCTCAGTCGTAACAGTGATAGAATTCCTCTACCTTCATCACCTTCCACCCCATCAGCCCTCTCTCCCCCCTTCCAACACCCTAGTCGTCCAACCACTTCCACTGTTCGCATCCTTGCATTCCTCTTGTTACTACAACTTCCTCAGCCAATAATGGGCCATTATGGGTTCCACCCTTCCTGAGGTCATCTGTCGCTGGCCCTGATTTGTTCTGCCATTAACTCACCTCCAGTTTATTCCCCCCCCCCCCCCTTACCTTCAATCTGAGTAAGTGTTCCAAATTGTCATCTATTCTTGTTCTCCAGGGATACTGCCTGACCCGCTGAGTTACTCTAGCATTTTGTGTCTATATATTGTACAAAGCAGACCATTTGGCTTGTCTTGCCCATGCCAAATGGCTATCATAGATGTAAAAATACATAGAAAGATGCAATTCAGAAACAGGCCCTTTAGCTCACCATGTGCCTACTGACCATTAACCAGCCATCCACTCCAATCCTACATTCATCTTATTCTATTATTCTCACAACATTCTCATCAGCTCTGCTCAGATTCTACCTCTCATCTGCACACCAGGGATAGAAACATAGAAACATAGAAAAATAGGTGCAGGAGTAGGCCATTCGGCCCTTCGAGCCTGCACCGCCATTCAATGTGATCATGGCTGATCATCCAACTCAGTATCCCGTACCTGCCTTCTCTCCATACCCCCTGATCCCTTTAGCCACAAGTGCCACATCTAACGCCCTCATAATTATAGCCAATGAACTGGCCTCAACTACCTTCTGTGGCAGAGAATTCCAGACACTCACCACTCTCTGTGTAAAGAATGTTTTCCTCATCTCGGTCCTAAAGGAATTCCCCCTTATCCTTAGACTGTGACCCCTTGTTCTGGACTCCCCCAACATTGGGAACAATCTTCCAGCATCTAGCTTGTCCAACCCCTTAAGAATTTTGTAAGTTTCTATAAGATCCCCCCTCAATCTTCTAAATTCCAGCGAGTACAAGCCGAGTCTATCCAATCTTTCCTCATATGAAAGTCCTGACATCCCAGGAATCAGTCTGGTGAATCTGGAGGATGCTTGGAGGCTGCAGGGTGATTTGGATAGGCTGAGTGAATGGGCAGATGCATGGCAGATGCAGTACAATGTGGATAAATGTGAGGTTATCCACTTTGGTGGCAAAAACATGAGGGTAGACTATTATCTGAATGGTGGCAGATTAGGTAAGGGGGAGATGCAACGAGACCTGGGTGTCATGGTACACCAGTCATTGAAAGTAGGCATGCAGGTGCAGCAGGCAGTGAAGAAAGCAAATGGTATGTTAGCATTCATAGCGAAAGGATTTGAGTATAGGAGCAGGGAGGTTCTACTGCAGTTGTACAGGGTTTTGGTGAGGCCACACCTGGAGTACTGCGTACAGTTTTGGTCTCCAAATCTGAGGAAAGACATCCTTGCCATAGAGGGGGTACAGAGAAGATTCACCAGACTGATTCCTGGGATGTCAGGACTTTCATATGAGGAAAGATTGGATAGACTCGGTTTGTACTCGATGGAATTTAGAAGATTGAGGGGGGATCTTATAGAAACCTACAAAATTCTTAAGGGGTTGGACAAGCTAGATGCTGGAAGATTGTTCCCGATGTTGGGGGAGTCCAGAACAAGGGGTCACAGTCTAAGGATAAGGGGGAATTCCTTTAGGACCGAAATGAGGAAAACATTCTTTACACAGAGAGTGGTGAGTCTCTGGAATTCTCTGCCACAGAAGGTAGTTGAGGCCAGTTCATTGGCTATATTTAAGAGGGCGTTAGATGTGGCACTTGTGGCTAAAGGGATCAGGGGGTATGGAGAGAAGGCAGGTACGGGATACTGAGTTGGATGATCAGCCATGATCACATTGAATGGCGGTGCAGGCTCGAAGGGCCGAATGGCCTACTCCTGCACCTATTTTCTATGTTTCTATGTTTCTATGTTTCTCTGTACCCCCTCTATGGCAAGCATGTCTTTCCTCAGATTTGGAGACCAAAACTGTACACAATACTCCAGGTGTGGCCTCACCACAACCCTGTACAACTGCAGTAGAACCTCCCTGCTCCTATACTCAAATCCTTTCGCTATGAATGCTAACATACCATTTGCTTTCTTCACTACCTGCTGCACCTGCATGCCTACTTTCAATGACTGGTGTACCATGACACCCAGGTCTCGTTGCATCTCCCCTTTTCCTAATCTGCCACCATTCAGATAATAGTCTACCCTCATGTTTTTGCCACCAAAGTGGATAACCTCACATTTATCCACATTATACTGCATCTACCATGCATCTGCCCATTCACTCAGCCTATCCATATCACGCTGCAGCCTCCAAGCATCCTCCTCACACCTAACTATACCCCCCAGCTTGGTGTCATCTGCAAATTTGGAGATGTTGCATTGAATTCCCTCGTCCAAATCATTAATATATATTGTAAATAGCTGACAGTCTCAACCAACTTACCAACCATTGGGATGAAGGAGGAACTGGAACACCAGCAGGAAAGCCATGCATTCACAGGGAGAACATGCAAACTCCATTCAGACAGCACCCAAGAGCAAGACCAAATCATTGTCCTTTGCGGTGCAAGATAGCGGCACCCCTAACCCCCGACAATTACCTCTTATCAATTTTGGTTAAAACCAATGGAATGGGAAACAAATTGTTTTGCTGGTTAGGATATTTGGTTGCGAGACAGGATACAGCATAGGAATAGACAGATACTAAATTATCAGGAAGTGATAAACCTGACCAAAAGATGAGCAAGGTCATTGGTCCTACTTTAATTCATAACATCCCACAATAATCACCTAATTGTTTCTCCAATGTTTTTGTTCCATTAATTTTCCTCAGAGTTTACATTACACATTTGCATGGATCTCTTTCACTCACTACCTTGTTATGGTGAATCAGATGGCCTTTTATAGAAAATAGAAAATAGGTGCAGGAGGAGGCCATTTGGCCCTTTGAGCCAGCACTGCCAGATCTTTCTTGGATCTTTATGGTCCTCTGGCTTGCTCTACTCCTCCATGCTTGACTGGTATGCCTGTCAATAGGATTGACTTCAAGACAAGGAACCTGTTGGGCAAAAGCTTGACTTCCATATTTTCAGTTGGGACATATTTAGCACAGAGAATACATATCCTATCCAACTTTTGTTCTGATCGTTAATATCTTTAGTTCATGGGAATTGAATGCAATACCTTGTCTGTAATGTTTGGATTAGCTTTGTACTGGTAGAAGAACTTCAGCATCAGTTCATCTCCTTCCCAAGCAGCAACATGTAAGGGAGTCTGACCTTCTTCCTGCAATGAAAGAACAGGGAGAGATGAAAAGTACCATCTTCTTTTCCATCCACTGAAGTAGGCACAAGGAACTGCAGATGCTCAGATCTTGCATTAAAACGCAAAGTGCCAGAGTATCTCAGCCAGTCAGGCAGAATCTTTGGAGGATAGGTGATGTTTCAGGCCAGGACCCTACTTCAGATGAAGAAGCATGCATATATTTAAGTTGTTGTGAAAGCAATAAATTGATAATTTTCAATAAATAAATAATTTTCCTCCACAACCTGATTAATTGGTATTGGTATTGGATTAACATTGTCAGGTATACCAAAATGCAGTGAAAAACATTGTTTGATGTATTATCCAGCCAAATTATACCATATGTGAGTATATCAGGGAGTGCAAAAGAGAAAATTAGCACAGTGCAGCACAAAGTGTCACAGCTGAAGAGAAGGTGAATTTAAAATATGTGCAAGGGCAGCAATGATATAGATTGGAAGATCAGGAATTCTTCCTTGGCACGTGAGATATCCGTTCAAGAGAGGGGATGAAATCTGGTGCTATATGCACTCAAACTGTTGTATTTCTTGTCCGATCCAAGATGGCACCCAACGCAGGCTACCCCAGGAGATTTGTACCTTGTACCTTGTACCTTCCGAAGAGTCCACCAGGGACTCTACAGAAAGTTGGACAATTGTTATACTGGACAATTTTTACATTTATCAAGCTAATTAATCAAGCCAATTAACCTACAAACCTGTACATCTTTGGAATGTGGGAGGAAACCGAAGATCTAATAGAAAACTCATGCAGGTCACGGGCAGAACTTACAAACTCCGTACAGACAGCGCCCTTAGTTGGGATCGAACCCGGGTCTCCGGCGCTGCGCCACCGTAACCGCCCTCTGTGTGCTAGTCACAGAAATGGATCTGCAATCACGCATTACAATTGCTCCACTCTTTTAAATCTCTACTCCGGCAGCAACAGCTCTTACTATCATGTATCTGCACACTGCGGGTGGCACAATTGTTATCATGTCTCTCTGCTGACTGGTTAGCACGCAACAAAAGCTTTTCACTGTACCTCGATACATGTAACTAACTAACCAATGAACTAACCAACCAACTAACTAACTAACCAACCAACTAACTAACCAACTAACAGGAGAAGGGAGAACAGAGAATGACTGGGGTGTGAGTGGTCCTTGATTATGTTAGCTTCTTTCCCAAGGCAGTATAAAATATAGATTGGGAGAAGGAAGGAAGGCTAGTTTACATGATGGACTGGGGTGCGTTCCTAATTCTTGCGATCTTGGAAAGAGCAGTTGCCAAACTAAGTCACAATACATCCTGTCAGAATGTTTTCTATGGTGCATTTATAGAAATTGGTCTTTCCTTAGGTTTTAAGCAACACAGATAAATTGTTCCATGCATCAGAAAGAAACAAAATTCCAGGAATAGTTCCAACTTTTCAACTTATTGGAATTAACTTCAAATGCCAGAGCTTGCCAGACATGGGGTTTGGTACTAACTCCTGAGGAGAGATGGGTCAAGAGGCAGCCAGCTGTCCATTCATAATGTTAATGATAAATTATATCGAGAAAATATATGCAGTTCCAGAGATTATAATACAATTCTCTTGTGCACTGAGGACTGCCTACATCATTTAACTTTGTTACAACATTTATTATATTGCACAAAACATTGCCTTTCATTTCACAGGGTCCATATGAACAATAGGAATACATAACTAACTTCTAATCTTACTTGTTAATTGCTTGAGACAGGACAGTTTTTCTTCTGCATTGGACAAGTTCTCAAACGGCAAATAATTTATTTGTTAATCCTTTAAACATTTCTGGAACAAAATGTACTCAATAACCAACGAACATAGCACAGGAATAGGCCTTTCAGCCCATAATGCCCATGCTGAACATGATGCCAAGTTAAACTAATCTCCATTGCCTCCATGTGATCCATGTCCCCATTCCCCTGCATATGGATATGCCAATCCAAAAGCCTCAAAAATGTCACCACTGGCACCCACCACTTTCTGTCTGAAAAACGTGCTCCACATGTTTTCTTTAAATATCTCTTCTCTGCCTTTAAAATTATGCCCTTTAGTCTTTTCCAACCTGGGAACAAGTTTCTGATTGTCCACCGTATCTAGGCCTCTCATAATTTAATATACTTCTACCTTCAATCTCCTGAGTTCCGGAGAAAATAATCCACGTCTGTCCCACTTCTTCCGGTAGCTAATATTCTCTAATCCAGGTATCATTCTGGTAAAATTCCTCTGCACCTTTTTGAAAGTCTCTATATTCTCCTGTAATGGGGTGATCATAAGTAATGGGTGGATACTGGTTGGGGGGAGGGAGTTGATTGGTAGATGGGTGGAGTAACTGGCAAAGACTAAAACTAAATAAAACCATGAATAAGCTGCCAGTACTAGCGCAGGGTATAATAACAAAATTTACCAGACATGCACAATGCGGCACAGTGGTGCAGCGGTAGATTTGCTGCCTCACAGCGCCAGAGACCCGGGTTCAATCCTGACAACGAGGGCTGTCCGTACCGAGTTTGTACATTCTCTCTGTGACTGCGTGGGTTTCCTCCAGGTGCTCCGATTTTGTCCCACACTCCTAAGACGTACTGGTTTGTAGGTTAATTGGCTTTGGTGAAAATTTGTAAATTGTCCCTATCATGTAAGATAGTGTTAGTGTACGGGGTGATTGCTGGTTGGCATGGACTCGGTGGGCTGAAGGATATGTTTCTGTGCTGTATCTCTAAAGTCTAAAGGTACATGGATAGGAAAGGTTTGGAGGGATATGGGCCAGCCACCAGTAAGCGGGATAAGCTTGGTTAGATGATGGTCGTCATGGACAAATTGAGCAGAATGTGCTGTATCTATGCTGGATAACTCTACGTCTCTATGGCTCTATATGTGACCCTGTCAAAGGCCTTGCTAATGTCCATGTAGATCGTGTCTACTGCCTGGCCCTCAACAATCCTCCTGGACGCCTATTCAAAAATCTCAGTGAAATCTAGGTGATCCTCTACCATGTTCACTCTCCTATATTTATATGTTTTCATTTATAATTTCTAGATGTAGAATCTTTTATCCTCTGAAGCCCTGGTGATTAATGAGTGTGAAGGAAATCTCTCCCACAAACATTCTGGTTTATGCCTTCATTGTTATAAGGTCACTGTGTAATTTGTCAACGTTGATCTATACCAGTGCTTACTCACATTTTGAAAATCAACACCAGCACCAAATTCCACCATGAGTTTGGCCAACTCTACATCTTTCTTTCTGCAGCAAACATGTAAGACTGTGTCACCATTATCCTGGAAATGAAGGCAGAAGGTTAGGAGGAAATTTCTTCCATTTAGAAGGCTCTACCACATACAAAATATTATTTTAAGTAATTTTCTTGTGACTTCCAAGTGTACCATGACACCCAGGTCTCGTTGCATCTCCCCTTTTCCTATTCTGCCACCATTCAGATACTAGTCTACCTCCTGTTTTTGCCACCAAAGTGGATAACCTCACATTTATCCACATTATACTGCATCTGCCATGCATTTGCCCACTCACCCAGCCTATCCAAGTCACCTTGCTTGGAGATGTTGCATTCAATTCCCTCGTCCAAATCATTAATATATATTGTAAATAGCTCGGGTCCCAGCACTGAACCTTGCGGTACCCCACTTGTCACTGCCTGCCTTTCTGAAAAGGACCCGTTTACTCCTACCCTTTGCTTCCTGTCTGCCAGCCAGTTCTCTATCCACATCAATACTGAATCCCCAATACCATGTGCGTTAAGTTTGTATACTAATCTCTCATGTGGGACCTTGTCGAAAGCCTTTTGAAAGTCTAGATATAACACATCCACTGGTTCTCCCTTATCCACTCTACTAGTTACATCCTCGAAAAATTGTATAAGATTCATCAGACATGATTTACCTTTCGTAAATCCATGCTGACTGTCCAATGATTTCACCACTTTCCAAATGTGCTGCTATCCCATCTTTAATAATTGACTCTAGCAGTTTCCCCACTACCGATGTTAGACTAACTGGTCTGTAATTCCCTGTTTTCTCTCTCCCTCCTTTTTTTAAAAGTGGGGTTACATTAGCTACCCTCCAATCCTCAGGAACTACTCCAGAATCTAAGGAGTTTTGAAAAATTATCACTAATGCATCCACTATTTCTGTGGCTACTTCCTTGAGTACTCTGGAATGCAGACTATCTGGCCCTGGGGATTTATCGGCCTTTAATCCGTTCAATTTACCCAACACCAATTCACCTGTTTCTGACTGCAAGGGACCTACATTTGTTTTAACTAATCTCTTTCTCTTCACATATCTTAACCTCCTCTGCCTGCACTTGATCCATGTCTATCTATTCTGGGCACTTCTGGGCACCATGTTATAGGAGATATGTTATCAAGCTAGAAAGGGTACAGAGAAGATTTACGAGGATGTTGCCAGAACCAAAGGGTCTGAGCAATAGGCAAAGGTTGAGCAGGCTGGGACTCCTTGGGGAGCGCAGGAGGATGAGGGGTGATCTTATAGAGGTGTATAAGATCATGAGAGAAATAGATTGGGTAGATACACAGAGTCTCATGCCCAGAGTAGGTGAATCGAGGACCAGAGGACATAGGTTAAAGTGAAAGGGAAAAGATGTGATAGGAATCTGAGGGGTAACTTTTTCACACAAAGGGTAGTGGATGTATGTGGAACAAGCTGGTAGTGGAACAAGCTGCCAGAGGAGGTAGTTGAGGCAGTGACTATCCCAACACTCAAGAAGCAGTTAGACAGGTACATGGATAGGACAGGTTTGGAGGGATATGGACCAAATGCTGGAAGGTGGGACTAGTGTATCTGGAACATGTTGGTCGGTGTGGACAAGTTGGACCGGATGGCCTGTTTCCACGATGTATCACTATGACTTTAAGACTATTGCCTGTATTCCATGTGCCTACCCAAAAGTATTTTAAATGCCACTATTTACTTCCACCACCATCTATATCAGCATATTCTGGCCACCCACCACTCTCTGCCCTGCACTTCTATATACTTCAAACTGATCGTGTGTGTGTGTGTGTGTGTGTGTGTGTGTGTGTGTGTGTGTGTGTGTGTGTGTGTGTGTGTGTGTGTGTGTGTGTGTGTGTGTGTGTGTGTGTGTGTGTGTGTGTGTGTGTGTGTGTGTGTGTGTGTGTGTGTGTGTGTGTGTGTGTGTGTGTGTGTGTGTGTGTGTGTGTGTGTGCACATCTTCTCTAAAAAACGACGTGCTAACGGTAATATTTTTACATATTCCTGCAGAGATATTCTGAAAAATTCATGCTTTATTTCTCGAGATTAATGAAAATGTTCAAAAATCTGAAAAAACGTTGAAAAAAATCGCCCGTGTTTCGCTCATGACGTGATGACATGATGACGTGACAATGGGTTTGCACACTGTGTTCCACGCGCTGCGAGTGACGTCACCCGGCTGACCGCTGCTGGCTGTTCCCTGCTGGCTGATCCCCACTGGCTGCTGCCCGCTGGCTGCTCCCCGCTGGTGATCCCCGCTGGCTGATTTCCGCTGGCTGCTCCCTGCTGCTCCCCATAAGGAATAAGGAGTAAGCCATTTAGAACGGAGATGAGCAAACACTTTTTCTCACAGAGAGTGGTGAGTCTGTTGAATTCGCTGCCTCAGAGGGCGGTGGAGGCGGGTTCTCTGGAGCTGGATAGGGCTCTTAAAAATAGCGGAGTCAGGGGATATGGGGAGAAGGCAGGAATGGGGTACTGATTGGGGATGATCAGCCATGATCACATTGAATGGCGGTGCTGGCTCGAAGGGCTGAATGGCCTACTCCTGCACCTATTGTCTTTTGTCTATTGTCTATTGTCTATTATCATTCATGTATTGGGGCGACCAGAACCGCACCCAATACTACAAATTTATTTTATCAAATTTCCAGTAATCAACCACATTACTCAAGAACATATACCCTGTGACTGTTAGTTTGCTCATACACAATAAATTCCATACCTTAAGAGGTTAGAACATAGACATTGAACATAGAAGAGTATCACACAGGAACAGGCCCTTCGGCCGACAATGTTTGTGCCAAACATGATGCCAAGACTAACTGTTTTCCGGCTGCACATACCGTAATCTATATCCTTCCACGCGCTGTATATCCATGTTCCTATCAAAGTATCTCTTAAATGCCACTGTTATTTCCTGTTTGATGCCATCCCCAACTCCACTATTAATGAAGCTCAGGATTACTGCCTGTGCCACGCGACAGTGAGAGTAGGAATGGAGCGAGGTGGAGGATAAATGCGTGGCTGAAGGACTGGTGCAGAGGGCAGGGATTCAAGTTTCTGGATCTTTGGAACCTCTTTTGGGGAAGGTGTGACCTGTACAAAAAGGACGGGTTGCTCTTGAACCCGAGGGGAACCAGTATCCTCGCGGGGAGATTTGCAAAGGCTATTGGGGAGACTTGAAACTAAATTGGTTGGGGGGGAGGGACTCAAATAGAGAAAGCTAATAGACAGTGTGTGAGGCAGGAGGCAGAGAAGGGAAGCACTCAGACGCAACATGTAGGGGGGAAAGAAGAAAACATAAATAAACAGAGAATAATAAATGGTGGGTTTCTGTGTGAGCAGAGAGAAAGAGGGGTGTAAAATGAGGGTAGAAGCAATAGGTAGCAAGGTGAAAAGTAAAAGTGGCAGGCAGTCAAATCCAGGGCAAAAATCAAAAAGGGCCACTTTTCAACATAATTGTATAAGGGATAAGAGCGTTGTAAAAACAAGCCTGAAGGCTTTGTGTCTCAATGCAAGGAGCATCCATAATAAGGTGGATGAGTTGAATGTGCAGATAGCTATTACTGATTATGATATAGTTGGGATCACGGAGACATGGCTCCAGGGTGACCAAGGCTGGGAGCTGAACATCCAGGGATATTCAATATTCAGGAGGGATAGACAGAAAGGAAAAGGAGGTGGGGTAACGTTGCTGGTTAGAGAGGAGATTAACGCAATAGAAAGGAAGGACATTAGCTTGGAGGATGTGAAATCGATATATGGGTAGAGCTGCGAAACACTAAAGGGCAGAAAACGCTAGTGGGTGTTGTGTACAGGCCACCTAACATTAGTAGTGGAGTTGGGAATGGCATCAAACAGGAAATTCAGGCAGTGCAGGCTCGAAGGGCCGAATGGCCTACTCCTGCACCTACATTCTATGTTTCTATGTTATATCTGCATCTACCACCACCCTCGGCAGCATGCTGCAGGCACTCACCATCTTCTCTGTTTAAAAACAATCCCACATACCCACTTTAAGTTTTGCCCTATGGTAAAAGGGTTCTGACTGTCCACCATAATTGTATACACTTCTATCAACCTCCGTTGTTCCATAGAAAACAATCCAAGTCTATCCAACCTGCTCTGCACCCTTTTGAGAGGAAAATTCATAGTCCACTCCAACAAAAGTGTCTCAAATAATAGTAATCTTCTTTGTACCTCATTCTTTGTACCAATTTTGAAAAGCGGCTTACTATAAATGGATAGAGGATTCTTCCTCACCGTAAAGACAAGAAGCAGGTTTGTATTTGCAGAGAAGAGTAATGTCAAATTATGTCATGTACATCTTTGGAGGATATATTTTAATTCTCAGCAGTGCCAGCATTGCCAAGGTAGACCTGCTCGCTCAATGATTTTCCTTTTTTGTTGGCAAGCCATGTAGTTCAAGTTCAAGTTCAAATTTATTGCCACATGCACCAATTACGGTACAGTGGAATTTGATTTACCATGCAGCAAGTACAACGCTCTGACAGGAAGCAGGTTTGTCAGGCCCTACTTAACTTGTACCTTTCGCTGTGTCCTGAGTTGCAGATCAGCATTAATTCCAAGAAGTTCCTTGCAGACTCCAATATTACCAGCTTCAGCACTTAGAAACAAG
Source organism: Raja brachyura (assembly GCA_963514005.1). The sequence goes on from OY740784.1 coordinate 63,236,970, forward strand.
GGAATGCACCCATCCTATAGAAAATAATGGAACAGAGTGAGCGCACAGAAAATGAATGTGGAAATAAAAGACATTATACATCGTGCTTTTCACACCTTGACCCCTTGCAGTACTTTTGAGGTGTGGTCACTACTGCAGTGCAAGAAGTTCTGCACAGACATTCTGGGTCAATGAGCCTGTTCCTGTGCTGAATGTCTTAAGTAGCGCAAATAACTATCTCACAGGAAGATCCTACAACCATCACTTGCTGTCCTTCCTTAAATGCCCTCGATAAGCTGCTCTCAAACTTAATTGGCCCTTTTAGTAAAGGTGATCCCACAGTACTGTTGTACAGGGAGTTCCAGGATATGGATGGTTAAGGAACAGCATTATTCTTCTGATCATTCATTGATTGTTCATTCTGTATAAATTGAAGGTTTGTAACAATGCAGAGATGGCTGTAAACAAATAAAATAAGATGTCAATTTGTAATGATCTGGCAGTTTTGGAGTACAGGAAGGAGATTAAAACATGGTGTCAGGATAATAACATCACCCTGAATGTCAGCAAGATGAAGGAGTGACTTGGCCTCAGGAGACATGGTGGAGTACATGCTGCAATCAGCATCAATGATGCTGGCATGGAGAAGGTTGGTAGCTTTAAGTACCTTGGCATTAATATTACCACGGATCAGTTGTGGATCAAACACATTGATGCACGCCAATGCCTCTTCCTCCTGTGGAGACTGAGGAAATCCGACATGTCTTCAGCGACTTACTAACTTCTACAGATGCAGCATAGAAAGCATGCTGTTGGATTGCCTCACAGATTGGTTTGCGAACAGCTCAGCCCAAGACCGCAAGAGTGCTGTCAGTACAGGATTTGTACATTCTCTTGTACTTGTACATTTGTGATTATATGGATTTTCTCTGGGTGCTCCGGTTTCCTCCCACACTCCAAATATGTATAAATTTTGTAGGTTCATTGGTTTTGGCAAAAAACATTTAAAACATTGTCCCTAGTTTGTAGCATAGTGTTAGTTCATGGATTGGGGTGATCGCTAGTCAGCGTTGAATTGGTGGGCCGCTTTGAATATAAAGCAAAAAGGTTCAAGTTTCTATCCACCTGTTATGGAGTCATAGAGTGTACAGTGATAGAGTCATAGTGAAACAGGCCCTTTGGCCCAACTTGCCCACACAGGCCAACATGTCCCTGCTACACTAGTCTCACCTGCTTGCATTTGATCCATATCCCTCCATTGTTCTATCCATGTAACTGTCTAATTGTTTCTTAAATATCAGGATAGTCCCAGCCTCAACTACCTCCCCTGGCAGCTTGTTCTATACACCCACCACCCTTTGTGTGAAAAAAATAACCCTCAGATCCCTATTAAATCTTTTCCCCTTCACCTTGAACCTTTGTCCACCAGTCCTCGATTCCCCTACTCATGGCAAGAGATTATGTGCATCTACCAGATCTATTCCTCTCATGATCTTTTACACTCTATAAGATCACCCCTCATCCTCCTGCACTTCAAAAAATAGAGACCCAGCCTATACAACCTCTCCCAATAGCTCAGACCCTCTAGTCCTGGCAACATCCTCATCAATCTTCTCTGAACCCTTTCAAGCTAGACAATATCTTTCCTATAACATGGTGCCCAACTGAACACAATATTCTAAATGCGGTCTCACCAACGCATTACAACTGCAACTGCCTATGTGCTAAAAGCCTTTTTGACCACCTTATCTACCTGTGACTCGACTTTCAAGGAACCATGCACCTGTACTCCTAGATCCCTCTGCTCTACAACATTCTCCAGAGGCCTACCATTCACTGTGTAGGTCCTGCCCTTGTTAGGCGTTCCAGAATGCAACACCTCACATTTCTCTGCTACAATTTTTCACAACCATCTTCACTATCTGCAAAACCATGCACTTTTGTATCAGCAGCAAACTTGCTAATCATGCCCTGTATGTTCTCATCCAAATCATTGATGTAGATGACAAACAGTAACAGGCGCCAGTCCGAGAAACAACTTTCCACCATCACCCTCTGCTTCCTTCCATGAAGCCAATTTGCTATCCATTCAGCTATCTCTCCATGGATCCCATGCAAACTAACCTTCCAGAGCAGCCTACCCTGTGGAACCTTGTCGAATGCCTTACTGAAACCCATGTATACAACATCTACAGCTTTGCCCTCATCGACCTTTTTGGTCACATCTCCAAAAACTCAATCAGATTTGTGAGACACGACCTCCCATGTACAAAACCATGCTGGCTATCCCTAATCTGCCCTTGCCCATCCAATTCCCTCAGAATATTCTCCAGTAACTTTTTAACTACAGATGTTAAGCTCACCGGACTATAGTTCCCAGCATTTTCCCTCCAGCCCTTGAATGGAGAAACAACATTTGACACCCTCCAGTCATCCGGCACCTCTCCGGTATTTAAGGACGACTCGTAAATTTCAACCAGGGCTCCCGCTATTTCTTCTCTAGTTTCCCTCAATGTCCTCGGATATATCTGATCAGGTCCTGGATATTTGTCTACCTTCACACACGATGGTACCTTCAGTACTTCTTCTATGGTAACCCTGACTGCTCTCAAGACACTTCCAATGACTGCCCCAAGATCCTCCGTCCTACTGTCTTTCTCCTCGGTAAATATAGATGGGAAATACTCATTGAGGACCTTGCCATCTCCTGTGGCTCCACACAGAGATAACCGCTTTGATTCCTGAGAGGTTCCACTCTCTCTCTAGATACCTTTTCCTCCTAATGTGTTTTTAAAATCTTTTGGGATTGTCATTAATGCTACCCGGCAGAACTATTTCCTGGCCCCTTTTTCCCCCTCTGATTTCCTTTTTCAATTTACTCCTTAGTTCCTGGAACTCCTCCAGGGATGCACTTGATCCCAGCTGCCTATACCTGTCCCAATGCATCTTTCTTGTTTTTGACCAATGCCTCAATTTCCTTCAACTGCCAGGCTTCATCAGCCTGCTTTGCCCTTCACTCGAACAGGGACATACATATCGTGTGCTTTTGTCAGCACACTTTTAAAAACAACCTACTTGGCTGATGTTCCTTTCCCCTCAAATAACCTGCTCCAGTCAACTTGAGCGAGACCTTCTCTCATACCCTCAAAGTTTGCCTTACCCCAGTTGAGCATTTTAACATGTGGGCCCTCTCTGTCAATATCATTAAATATCTTAAACCTAATCGAACTGTGGTCACTGTTGAAAAAGTAAACTTTCTTTGAGCAAGATGTATTTCAACATCAACATTATATCAGCAATATATAAACAAGGATAGCCCCACATTTATTATATATGCACGAGTAGCGTTTGAGTATCTTTACCTAGAGCCTCTAAGGACAAAGATTCCCTATCTCATACCTTATCTTGCATCAATCGAGCATCTTTGTTTGACGACTTCAGCAGCATCTGTACTATGTTGAGAGTACCACTCATCCTCCCGGCAGCAAAATGTAGAGGCAACTGATCCTTGTGCTGCAAGGGCAAAGAGCAAAGAAATCGGTGTTGCACATGTTAAGGAGGAAACAAGATTCCCATGAATCGTTCCTTTTGTCAGCTGTACCTTCGGAGAAAGCGCTCTGAGCAGAAGGCTCCAAAGACCTCAGCACAGAAATCCTGGTGGAGATTCTAATGCTGTACCGAGTGAGCGATTCTTCTTTAGGGTAGGACAATATCCACCATGAGGGAGTCAGAAGAACAATGGAAGACTCGCTGTGAGGGGGAGGGGGGAAGAACAATGAGGACCCGGCGTGCAGGGGACCGCCATGAGGGTGAGGGGGGAGAACAATGGACAATGGGGAGGGAGAGAGAACAAAGGAGAATGTGGACTAGGCGGGGGGGGGGGGGGGGTTACCGCTGTGGGGAGGGGTAGGGGGAGAGAACAAAAGGGGGAGCAGTGTTGTGCATGTTGTCGAGTCGCAGTTTGTGTAGGGTCTGGACTTGTTGCGCCGTAACGAGCGCCATTAACATGACCACCTTGAGGGTGAGCTTTACGTAAGGGTAATGTGGTGGCTGGCCCCCACTGTTGGAGTAGCGTCAGCACCACACTTACATCCCATGTATTGGTATATCGAGGCCTGGGGGGTGTAGTGTTATATATGCCTTTCATGAATCTTGTGATAAGGGGATGCTTCCCCACTGGTAAGGCCCATGTTCCCAGTACTATATATGAGGACAGTGCACTCCTGGCACCGTTGATGGCATTGTAGCCTAACTTCTGGTCATGATATAGAGTAGATAGGAATTCTAAGATGTCCGTGATGCTCACTGCGTCATATGTGATGTTCGATGCCCTGTAATATGTCTCCCACTTTTTGATGTGGGAGACGTACTGCTTTTGTGTGCTGTCCCTCCAGGCCGCTGTAATTACATCCACCATTCGATCAGCCAGTCCGAGCCCCAGGAAAGGTCTCCTCAGAATCTACAAACCAACAAATTGATTCGGTCATGTAGCGGATGATGGTCCCACGTTACCGGGTGTACCAGCAGTTCCCTGCTGTTGGGGTCAGCCATCTGGCCTGTGTCATGATTCCCAGGACAAGTGGGAACCAAGATTGTGTAGGCCAATCTGGCACTACCAAAATGCCGGTGGCATTATCCTGTTTTATTTTCACCAAACATCAGCTGATGAAGGAAAACTCAGGGTAAACATACAAGAACATTCCACCCCAATGCAGTGTGAAAGCATCCACTGCTACTGCCCCTGGATCGGGCTCCCATGAGACATATTTGGATAACTGGTGATTTAACCTGGAGGCAAACAAGTCAATGTCCGGTGTGCCATACCGGCCAACAATGTCTGTAACACGTCATGATTCAACATCCATTCTGTGTTATCATTAAATTTTCGTGACCTGATGTCCGCCACCATATTATATCTACCTGGCAGGTAGATAGCCGGGACCCAAATGTTCCTTGCAATACACCAATGCCAAAGGAGGTTTGCCAATTTATCGCATGACTCAGATTTTATTCCACCCATGTGATTGACATACGCCACTGCCGTGGTGTTGTCAATCTGAAGTTGTACATGCACATGATGCATGTTGCTGCAATAAGCCTTTAAGCCATAAAGCGCTCCCAACAATTCTAAGTAGTTAATGCCATATTGTTTGTAGTATTGATGATTCTTGCACATTCCACCTGCCCCTACAGCTGGTGCTGGTGTCTGTTGCCCCCCAGCCCAGGCCACTTGCATCGTGTATATTATGACCGATGGTGTGTCAATTTGAATTTCCTTAGAGCAATGATGTACATTGGTGGCCCACCAGTGTAACTCCGCAATAGCGTCTGGTGGTAAATGCATATGTTCCCTGAATATGCCTGCGTGAGTTTTGAGGGCTCATTCCTTTGCTCTTTGTAAATTTTGGTAATGCAATGGTCCATAGCGTACACCTGGAAAGGCTGCAACAAGCTTGCCAAATATGCTTCATACTTGTCTGATTGTTGGTCTCTGATTAGCAATTAGCTTATTGCAGGCTTCCTTCAATGCTGATTGCTTGTCAGCTGGCAGAGTCACTGACATTTGATTTGAGCTGATAGTAAACCCTAGGTAATCAATTACCTTGATTGGAGTCAATTTCGACTTAACTGGATGGATCACAAATCCCAACCTCTCAAACATGTGTTTGGTGGCTGAAACAGATGCTATTGCTGATTCCTTTGTGTTGCCAATAATTAGTATATCATCCAAATAAGCCATCACAATGTGGCTCTCTTAGCAGTCCCAGAACTGGTTTTAGTAATTTTGTAAAAAGCCTGGGTGCCGAAGTCAGTCCTTTTGGCAATGCCTTGAATTGCCACATCCAATTATATTTCAAATATCTCCTGTGTTCCCTGTGTATAGATACGGAGTAAAAGCATCTTTGAGGTAAATACAAGCCATATAACATCCTTTGGAGACTAGCTGTACCAAAGTTGTCAATTTTAAAATGTTTATACTGCACATGGGTATTGAGTTCCGTCAAGTCTAGGGTAGTACGACTCCCTCCATCTTTCTTTGGCTTAGGGAATATATTCAATATGAATTGGTGTCATTCTGGGCGAGACCTCTGAATCACCTCTTTTGCTTTTAAAGCCTGAATTTCAGCTTGTATCTTAAACCTTTCCTGTTGAGGGAACAGATATGTACGGTTTGGTACATTTTGAGTGGGTGGTACTGAGCCAAGAAGGAACTCAATTTTAACTTCCACACTGTGCAGTATGAACGGGTCAGCTGTAATCCAAGTCCATTCATTCAAAAATTGCTTTAACTTTCCCCCAACTTGTAAATTAGAGGTGTGTGATTTGTCCCACAAGGGACTAGAGATTCCTACCTATGGTGTGACCGCCTGTGTGGTCCTGGGCTCCTGCCTCTCTCCCTGGGACTGGAGGGCTCTGCCTCCTGTCCACGAGCTCCTAGGCTGTTTGAGCCTGTTGTGGAAGGTGGCATAAGGATGCCCTCATAGTGATGTGCCCCTGGGTGGAGTTGGAGTTCGGCTCATGAGGCAGAGAGTCTTGGCCTCGTCATCCAGCTCTCTTACCTGTTTCGGCAGGTCTGCCCCAAACAAATAGTTTGCCGGTTGTACATTGCTGGCTTTACACAGCACGGCAAACTTTGGGTTCAGTGCCGGTCATATGGCACTCTTCCGCAGACAGTTTATTTCAAATAAGGCATTGCAGAGGAGCCCCACTGCATCCTGTTGTGTCTCCGTAAGTGGCCCGCCATCAATAGACCTGGCAAAACCGTTACCCCTGAGGCCAGTATTTTCAGAATTTTCTGAATCTTTACTTCCTGGGCTCTTACCCCTGGCCCAATATGGCCCCAGATGGCATGGTTTACAGCCGGCACACTGAGGGAGGCACAGTTGACAGGGGTGCTATAACGGCCCATAGTCTCCTCCATTACCTGGTCCTTTAGCTGGTGCGAGGCCAGATAGTTAATGGTGGTGGCCAGTTCTTCATCCAGAGCCTCACCGATATGGCAAACTTGGACGCCAATAACGGCACTGTTGCCCCTAGGGTGTTCCCCTGATGTGCTACCCTGCTCCGAGTCAGGATACTGCTGACTCCGTGTACTCCCATCTATGGATAGGGAGACACTTCGCAGCCCTGTATAAGGTGCTGCTAACGCGAGTTCCCGTGGAGACCTGCTGTGATACTGCTCCCTCCTCTGGAGCAGATCATTCTGGAGGCACCTCTCCAAAAGGTGCTCCATCTGGGAGAGACATCCGCAGATGCTTCCCATTGTGGGAGGTGATTCCTCCGGCCCCGACTCATCAGAGTCTACGTGTCTAACAGACTTATATGTGGCTTTGCGCCCCGGTGGAGCTGCCATGGTGTTCTCCTGTAGCGCAAAATCTGCTACCGCTGGTTCCAACACCGGCGGCCTTGAAGGTGACTCGAACAGCCGTCCGCTACCCGCAGCACCGCGGTCTTCCGTAGCCAGCTTCGCAGACCGCCTCCGCACCTTCGACATGGTAGGTCCGTACTGTTGAAAGAAAATTTACAACCGAAACCCACCAAGCAACGACCGTAAGTAACTAATTTAAACACTTACCTCGGTTTTTAAAACTTACCGCTGGAGAGACGCAATCGTGCCTGCCAGTCCGTCGTTGGCGCATGCTTCAGACGTAATATTGCGCATAGCGGCTGACGGCCTTCTTCACGTAGTCACTCACGTGACTCCGAAGTAAAATTGGCTTCTGTAATTTCACTTTCAGGATGTAAAAGTGGCATAACATAGGACTAGTGTAGGGGTGACCGATGGTCGGCGTGAACTCGGTGGGCCGAAGGGCCTGCTTCCACACTGTATCTCTAAACTGAGCCTCCATCTGGAAGTTGACCTTCAAGCCACACAGCTTCCTGACTTGGAAATGTATTGCCGTCCCTTCACCCTCGTCACTGGGTCAAAATCCTGGAACTCCCTCCCTCCCAAACAGCATTGTGGAACTACCCACACCACAAGAAGGCAACTCACCACCACCTTTTCAAGGGCAATTAAGGATGGGGAATTAAATGCTGGCTCAGCCTGCATAGCCCACATTCTTCGAATGAGTAAAAAAAAGGATCATGACAGGCCTGAGGAATAGCTGCTATGGAACAGTCTATGGCTAATGCAGTGAATGGGTGTTGGTATTGGTCTATTATTGTCACCTGTACCAAGACAGAGTGAAAAGATTTTGTTTGATACTATTCAATTAAATCAGATATTACTGTACATGAATACAATGAAGCCATACACAAGTACAACAGGTAGAGCAGAGTTCACAGTTGCAGTGAAAAAGTTCAATGTCCGCAATGAGGTAGGTTGGAAGAATGTGACTACACGCTAGCTTATGGGGGTCCCGTTCAGAAGTGTGATAATTGAGGCAAAGAAGCTATTCTGGAGACTGGTGGAGCATGCTTTCAGGCTTTTGTATCTTCTGCCCGCCAGGAGTGGGTAGAAGAGGCAATGACTGGGCTGTGAAAAATATTGGATTATGTTGATTGCTTACCCGAGGCAGTGTGAAGTGCAGATAGAGTCAACAATGGAGAGCTTGGTCAGTGTGATAATAGACAATAGACAATAGAAAATAGACAATAGGTGCAGGACGAGGCCATTCGGCCCTTCGAGCCAGCACGGCCATTCAAAGTGATCATGGCTGATCATCCACAATCAGTACTCCATTCCTGCCTTCTCCCCCTATCCCCTGACTCCACTATCTTTAAGAGCCCTATCAAGCACTCTCTTGAAAGTATCCAGAGAACCTGCCTCCACCGCCCTCTGAGGCAGAGAATTCCACAGACTCTCTGTGTGAAAAAGTGTTTCCTCATCTCCGTTCTAAACCCCTTATTCTTAAACTGTGGTAGCTGGTTCTGGACACCCCCGATATCGGGAACATGTTTCCTGCCTCTAGCCTGTCCAAACCCTTAATAATCTTAAATGTTTCAATAAGATCCCCTCTCATCCTTCTAAATTCCAGAGTATACAAGCCCAGCCGCTCCATTCTCTCAGCAAATGGCAGTCCCACCATCCCGGGAATTAACCTTGTAAACCTACGCTGCACTCCCTCAATATCCTTCCACAAATTAGGGGAACAAAACTGCACACAATGATGAACTGGGTTATTTTCTTGCGATAAAGCGCAAGGAGCCTCAAGGTGAGAAAACATATGATGATGTTGGAGCTGATTATAGGTGATTCCATTCTTAGTCAAAACCCAATATGTTTCCTCAAGGAATGCAACCTTGGGGACATGTCGAACCTCCTAAGCTTTCTAAGGAAGTAGAGGAGTGGCGTGCTTTCTTGGTTGTTGCTTCAATATGGAGAAGTTGTTGATGATATTTATTCCGAGGAATTTGAGTGGTGGTTTTAATGGTTTCTGCATAATGTATGGCATCAGAAAGGTCACAAATGAAGTGTCAGGCTAGTGTGATGATGCTATCCATTGTGGCCACCGAGTTCCTCTCTCATAAAGCCTGAGCAATTCTCCTGGGGCATACAGTTCCTGGAGTCTGGCACAGATTTTAGGAGAGAAGAAATCAAGAGAATGTTACTTTCTGATGCCTTCAGGCATCTATGTTAGGCATTTTTCCTCTTTGCTTTTTCTAAATCCCTGCTTTTCCAAAGTAATGTGGATATAAGCCTGTGATTCCCAAAGACATGGGAACATCTTGGAATTTCTCATCTACAAGGAAATGTTGTTTTCATAGAGGGGGGGTGAGTGCCGGGGACTCACTGACGGGTGTGGAGGTGGAGGCAGATATGAGTGGCATTCTAGATTTTTGGATAGCCATATGGATATGCTGGGAATGGAGGGATATCGATTATGTGCAGGCACATAGGAGTTGGTCTTGGCATCATGTCCAGCACAGACGTTGTGGGCCACAGAGCCTGTTCATGTGCTTTTCAATTCTATGTTCTATGTTCTATTTGTGCACTGCAATCGACATATCCGCATCAGGCCAGTGACCAATTTGAGCCAGCAATCCTGTGTATCATCACGTGGACTGACCTCATGATTGACTGGTACTTGTGCAGGCTCACCACAAGACAGTGGTGGGAATCATCCCACTGGCCTTTGCAACCTGCCTGAAACCACTGCTGTGTGTGGACGTGCAGGCAGCTACGTTTTCAAGGGGGCCTTTGTAAATGAGGCGAATAGGGAGGAGAGGTCTTAACACCATAGATCCAGAAAGGCCCAGAGACACATCAAAGGAGCAAGGAAGGGAGGAGGGACATATACACCTTCTGCAGGCAACTGAAGGCATCAGAAGGTAACATTCTCTTGATTTCCTCTCTTCTAAAGTCTGTGCCAGACTCCTGGATCTGTAAGAGATCAATTTGGGGAGTCAGGCCTCAAGGAGCTGAATATAATGCTGCAAACCATTACATAACATTGCACGATAGATAGACGCTGATTTGAAGTAAATTAGACTATAGACTTTAGAGATACAGTGTGGAAACAGACCTTTTGGCCCACTGAGTCCACGCCGACCAATGATCACCCCATATACCAGCACTATCTTACACAGTAAGTGCAAGTTACAATTTTTTCCAAAGCCAATTAACCTACAAACTATATGTCTTTGGAATGTTGGAGGCAATCAGAGCACCCAGAAAAAACCCCAAGTGGTCACAGGGAGAACGTGCAAACTCCATACAGATAGCACCCATGGTCAGAATCAAACCCGGTTCTGTAGTTCTGTTGGGCAGCATCTCGACCGCTGCACCACTGTGCCACTCTGTCGAAAGTCTGAAGGGAGATGAGAGTTATTTTTCCTATTGGATCGATTGGAGTCCAACATGAAATCCTGTTGCCACATCCCTTAGTAATTCCTTATGCAGCTCCACCATAACTTTTACAAAAAAGCCTACCACACTGAAGAGGCCATATAAATGGGATCTATTGTGTTTGCTGCTGTGAAAACAGATCAATAGCGACACTGAAAGTGAAATGAAATTAGTGGCCCGAAGGGCAGAAATTACAAAATGCCAGGGTAAGGGGGAGAATCATAGAAGTTGCAGGACATGGTGGACTCCATTATAAATTGAATATGCCATTTAATTAAAGGAGGGCAATTTTATTCCTTTCAGGAGGATTGTTCATGCTCTTTACTATATTCATCGGAAGAGTTGGCTTCGAATCTAACTCTCCAAGTTGAGTATACATACAGGAATCTAACTGTAACAAATCTTCCTTTGAGTTACCACTCATAACAATAAATCTGTAACAATTAACTAAGAACTGCTGGCAATTGGTGGTATTTTATTTGTCACTGTACCGAAGTACAGTGAAATTTATTTTTGTATACAGTTTAGTACAAGCATCACTATAGGGAGGTTTCACGGCAGTCGGGTCACGACCCATGACCTGTACTGTTGCTACGCTACTCCAACTGGAGTACACGCAATGAACTGCAGGTAAGCACTTACCATTGTTTCCAGCATAGAGGGCCCGTTAAAACCTGCCAAAATTGTCAATTTTTGCACTGTAAATAATTATGGAAATCGGGATAAGCGTGAGAGACATTTAGCCCGTAGACGGTAGATAGAAGCGAGAGCTGAAGGGACAACAACAGCCAAAGTGCTTGATGAACATTGGCTGTTTGCTCACTGCATTTCATCAACTAAGACATTATTTGTGTTTTTTTCTTGATTCCTTTGGCATCTAAAAAGTTTCAGAAGTGATAAATCTGACTGTAAAAATTTTTAATCGCCCATGGTTCTCAAGTGGGTTTTTACATACAAAAAGAAAACGCCTCTGAAGCAAAATTTACAGCAAAATTTATCACTTCTGAGACTTTTTAGATACCAAAGGAATCAAGAAAAAACACAAATAATGCCTTACTGTTGATGAAATGAATGAGCAAACGCGATAATTCCCAATATTTTCAATTCCGATATCTGCACGGCCAACGTTCGCCAAGCTCTTTAGCTGCTGCTGTCCCTTCAGTTCTCGCTTCTCTTTACCTTAATTTTGCTTCATTTTGGAATACTGAAGTTGGGTACATGTCTCTCACACTTACCCTGACTTCCACACTTTCTTACAGCGCAAAAATTCAACATTTTAGCGGTTGTTAACAGGTAGGAAAGTACGCATTTCTTGCATTAATAACATATACCGGAAGTTACGGATGTCCTCCAGATGGATTGAGCGACTCCATGCATCAAGCCCTATGGCCCATCTTAGATAAGCATCTCAGATGCAATAGGCCAGAATAGTAAAAGGCTTCGATAGAGTGGATATGGAGAGGATATTTACACTAGTGGGAGAGTCTAGGACTAGAGGTTGCACAGTCTCAGACTTAAAGGACATTCTTTTGAGGAGACATTTCTTTAGAGGGTGGTGATGTCCATGGAGGCCAAGTCAGTGGATATTTTTAAGGCAGAGATAGATTCTTTATTAGTACAGGTGTCAGAGGTTATGGGGAGGAGGCAGGAGAATGGGGTTAGGAGGGAGAGATAGATCAGCCATGATTGAATGGCGTAGTACACTTGATGGGCCGAATGGCCTAATTCTACTCCTATCCCTTATGACCTTAATGCCAGCATATAGCATTAGTACACTGAAAGTATACTGAGCCGCCAGTTTTTGACATGTAGGAGCATCTTGGCAATGGATTAATTGAACCTTATTCCGTGCTGAATGGCTCTATCTTGATGATAATATGTATGTTAAAAAGATTGGGAGTGAATGATGCAACTGATTAAATGCTCTTTCACGTCTGTGGCCTAATTTGGATTCAATCCAAGTTGAAGGGTCCAGTTATTTCAAAGCTGCCCCTAAAAAGCCAGATGGTATAAATTTCACAATTTCAACATTTCATAGTCGGTGTGAGGCCTTGATGCAAAACTGCTCCTAATTTGGCACTTCATTAATGATGTCACTCAAAGGCAATAATGGCGGCTGTGCATTAAATAGAAATAGGCGGGTGGGTAAGGGTAGGAAAAAGTAGTGGGAGGTTTCGCCACTGGACATGTGGGCTGAATCTCCAATTTCTATGCTCCATCATAAAAGAAATATATCATTTAATTAAGGGATAGCAATATTATAATTTGCTGTTCAGGGGCTACTCATGAACTTGATAAGCACAAAAGTTAAATGTTAACCAAAGAAGAAAAAAAGGAGAGAAAAAATCCTAGCTGTACACAAGTCCTTATAAGGTGATGATGTCTCATCTGCATCACAATTGATGCTGAACCTACCTGTTGTCAATCCCTTACAAGGCACTGAATGGTCACAAAAATCTAACACATCATAATAGACACCTCATATATTTTAACCAGTGAAAGATGTTAAAACATTAAAAAAGGCAAAATACTTTGATTCAGAAAGGTGGATGAGATAACATAATGCAGTGCCTTAAGCCCGGTGTTCAGAAACAACAACAACAACATACAACATATTTACGAAGGCGGCACTTACGACGACTTAATATATGTAAAAGAGACAGGTCTAAAACTTATCGAAGAAGACGTCACATTAGAAGATTGCCTAAAAGAAGAAGAAAAAGAAAATCTTAAGATTCGCTTGTTTATGACTTTGTCAAGCCAACACGAACCGTCTTAATGGATTTTGTGAAGAATAGTTCACTGGTTGTGTTGAGATACTCTCTGAATTCAATGTTTTGTTGCTTCGTATACTGAAGCCATTTTGAATAAATGTCAAAACAGCTAAACTTTGCGTACTTGGAATATTATTTACTGAACTGTGGTATATAGAACATGAAAAGTACAGCATGGGAACAGGCCCTTCGGCCCACAATGTCTGTGACGAACATGATGCAAAGCTAAACTAATCTCATCTGCCGTGTATGTACATGATCCATACCCCTCCATTCCCTTCACATCCGTATGCCTATTTAAAAGCCCCCAAAACATCACTATCATACCTGCCTCTACATATTCTTCGATACGTCTGCCTCCACCATCGTGTTCCGGGTTCCGGGCACCCACCTCCCCACGTAAAAAAAATTGCTCCACACATCTGTTTTATGAATGAGATGGTGGACAATTTGGGATAAGGTCATAAGTGATAGGAGTAGAATTAGGCCATTAATTCCCTCCTAACCCTATTCTCCTTGCCTTCTCCCCATAACCTATGACACCTGTACTAATCAAAAATCTATCTCTGCCTTAAAAATATCCACTGACTTGGCCTCTACAGCGGCAAAGAATTACACAGAAGGTGGTGAGTCTTTTATAGACTCACCACCCTCTGACTAAAAAATAACGTCCTTTAATTCTGAGGCTATGACCTCAAGTCCTAGATTCTCCCACTAGTGGAAACATCCTCTCCACATCCACTCAAAACAAGCCTTTCACTATTCGTTATATTTCAATGAGGTTCCCCCTCATTCTTCTAAACTCCAGGCAGTACAAGCACAGTGCCGACATATGCTCATTATTCGTTTAACCTACTCATTCCTGGGATCATTCTTGGAAACCTCCTCTGGACCCTCTCCAGTGCCAGCACACTTTCCCTCAGATATGGTAAGGCTGCATTTGGAATTTTGTGAATTCTAAATGCAGCCTTACCAGCGCCTTATAGAGTCTCAGCATAACACCCGTGTTTTGTATACAAGCCCTCTTTAAATAAATGCCAGATGATGGCTAGACAGAAGGAAAGTATGCAGGGTTGGAGTAATTTGTATGTTACTTTGTAGGGAAAAGGGACAGGGGGTTGAAAAGTGGGGAAATGGGAGGCAGACAATCAGATGGATGGCTTGAAAGACAAAAAATGAGAGACCATAAGAAGGAGAGCCAGCATTAAGGTGAGGGTGATTGGGGTGGGAGCAATTAAGATAGCAGGAGTAAGGAGGGAGAAATATGGCAACTGAGAGATGTGATCAGAATGGTTGTTTAATAGAGGATCCAGGATGTGTGAGTGAGCAGTGAAATAGGCAATTGGACACTAGGCAAGGAAATGATAATTAAGCCAAGTTATGACCGGCAGATTGTGATAGTGAGAGAAGTCAATCAACAAATGGGACAATTTAGATGTAGACACAAATAACTTGCACAGAACACAAAGTACTGGAGTAACTCAACGGGTCAGACAACTCTGGAGGACACAGTTAGGTACTGTTTTGGGTCAGATTTCTTCTTCAGACTGACTGTGCTGAGGGGGGGTTGCGGGGGGGGGGGGGGGAGAGGGGATGAGAAAGCTGGAAAGGAGGTTGGGCCTGGCCTGGCAAGAGATAGGTGGATAAAGGTGAGGGGGATTTTGATTGGTAGATTGATGGCCAGAGTTGAAAAGGAAACAGAAAAAAGGAGATGAAAAGGAGACTGAAAATATCCAATAAGGAGAGAATTGGAATGAGCAGTGTAAAGCCAGAGGGAGGGATATAGAGGAATTGAGGTGGCGGTGGGAAAAAGGAGTGGAATAATGGGAGAATTGGGTATACATCAGGGTGGGGGCACAATAAATAGAGGGGGTAAAGTCAGGTGTTATCTAAAATTGGAAAATTGAATGCTCATACCCTTTGTGAGTTGTGAGCTACTAAAGTGAAATATGAGGTTGTGTTCCTCTAGTTTGCGTGTGTCAATAGACAATAGGCACAGAGTAGGCCATTCGGCCCTTCGGGTCCTAACTCTGGCATTGGATAAGGCTCCAGACAGGGAGGTTAACATTTTAACTCCCCTTCCCATTACCATATGAACCTTTCTGTCCTTATCTCTATAACCCAGGAGATCCAGCAGGCCTTGGTGGACCGAGATCAAGTATTTGATGAAACGGTTGACAATATAGATAAATGTGAGGTTATCCACATTGGCAGCAAAAACAAGGGGGGAGATTATTATCTCAATGGGGTTAGGTTAGGTAAGGGGGAGGTACAGCGAGATCTGGGTGTCCTTGTACACCAGTCACTGAAAGTTGGCGTGCAGGTACAGCAGGCAGTGAAGAAAGCTAATGGAATGTTGGCCTTCATAACAAGAGGATTTCAGTACAGGAGTAAAGAGCTTCTACTGCAGTTGTATAGGGCTCTGATGAGACCACATCTGGAGTATTGTGTACAGTTTTGGTCTCCTAATTTGAGGAAGGACATCCTAGTGATTGAGGCAGTACAGCATAGGTTCACGAGATTGATCCCTGGGATGGCGGGACTGTCATATGAGGAAAGATTGAAAAGACTAGGCTTGTATTCTCTGGAGTTTAGAAGGATGAGGGGATATCTTATAGAAACATATAAAACTATAAAAGGACTGGACAAGCTTGATGCAGGAAAAATGTTCCCAATGTTGGGTGAGTCCAGAACCAGGGGCCACAGTCTTAGAATAAAGGGGAGGTCATTTAAGACTGAGGTGAGAAAAAACTTTTTTACCCAGAGAGTTGTGAATTTACGGAATTCCCTGCCACAGAGGGCAGTGGAGGCCAAATCACTGGATGGATTTAAGAGAGACTTGGATAGACCTCTAGGGACTAGTGGAGTCATGGGATATGGGGAGAAGGCAGGCACGGGTTATTGATAACGTACGATCAGCCATGATCACAATGAATGGCGGTGCTGGCTCGAAGGGCCGAAGGGCCGAATGGCCTCCTCCTGCACCTATTTTCTATGTTTCTAGTCTAGGGTTGGTTTTGCCAATGTAAAAAAGGAGGTCATATTAGACAATAAACAATAGGTGCAGAAGTAGGCCATTCAGCCCTTCAAGCCAGTTCCGCCATTCACTGTGATCATGGCCGATCATCCACAATCAGTACCCCATTCCAGCCGTCTCACCATTCCCCTGAAACATCCAGAGATGTTTGCTATGAATGCCAACATACCATTCGCTTTCTTCACAGCCTGCTGCACCTGCATGCCTACTTTCAATGACTGGTGTACCATGACACCCAGGTCTCGTTGCATCTCCCCTTTTCCTAATCGGCCATCGGGTGGATATTAGTGGTAAATTTGATGAAATTGAGTTCTGTATAGGTACAGGAGATGGGGTCAATACAGTTGTTGATGTAGTAGAGAAAGGATTGGGGGATGGTGCCAGGGAACAAAGATTAATTGACCTAACTAAGAAGAAAGGCAGGCATAGCTGGGGCCCATGTGATTGCCCATGGCTACACCTCTGACGTGACGAACGTGAGAGGAGTCAAAACGGAAGATGATGAGGGTGAGGATGTTCTGCCAGGTGGAGGAGTGTTAGTAGATGGAAACTATGTTTCTGTTCAAGGAGGAAATGGAGTGCCCTGAGATCTTCCCGGTAAGGAGTGGGCGCGTAAGGCTCTGGACGGTCATAATAAAGAAGAGGTGTTGGGGGGCCTAGGAATTGAAAAGCTGTGTCTCGGATATTGGTCGGAAGGGACTGAATAAAGGGGACATTGAGGTTATTGGGAGAAAGACACAAAATGCTGGAGTAACTCAACGGGTCAGGCAGCATCTCTGGAGAAATGGAATAGGTGATATTTCAGGAGCAAGAGTCAGGGGAAATAAGAGAAACAAAAAGGTAGAAAGAACAAATGAATGAAAGGCTTGCAAAGAACAAATCAAAACCGGCCAAATGATCAGTGAAAGCAGATTAGTTCAGTAGGGCAGGAGCAGGAAGAAACAATTGATCAGCCAGGGCAGTCCTACATGGAAACATAGAAACATAGAAATTAGGTGCAGGAGTAGGCCATTCGGCCCTTCGACCTGCACCGCCATTCAATATGATCATGGCTGATCATCCAACTCATTATCCCGTACCTGCCTTCTCTCCATACCCTCTGATCCCCTTAGCCACAAGGGCCACATCTAACTCCCTCTTAAATATAGCCAATGAACTGGCCTCAACTACCCTCTGTGGCAGAGAGTTCCAGAGACTCACCACTCTCTGTGTGAAAAAATTCCTTCTCATCTTGGTCCTAAAGGATTTCCCCCTTATCCTTAAGCTGTGACCCCTTGTCCTGGACCTCCCCAACATCGGGAACAATCTTCTTGCATCTAGCCTGTCCAACCCCTTAAGAATCTTGTAAGTTTCTATAAGATCCCCTCTCAATCTCCTAGTCCTGTTTGTGGATTTTGGGAAGGGGATAGAAATTTAAATGATGGGTGGGAGACCAGGGAGGGGCAACTGGGAGGGGACTGGCTCGAGACAGCCAGAAAGGGGACACATTGTTAGGACCCTTGCGATGTTCAGATTACAAAAACTAGTTTACCTTACAAAAACAACTTTGCTGTCAACTTTGCTATAAATACAAGAAGTTGCAGAATTTGCACAAAATTATGACAGAGCAAATTTACCTTAATTTCACACGTTCATAAGTCATAGGAGCAGAATTAGGCCATTTGGCTCATCTAATCTATTCCACCATTCAATCATGGCTGATCTATCTTTCCCTCTCAATCCCCATTCTCTTGCCTTGTCCTCGTAACCTTTAACATCCTTAACAATCAAGAACCTGTCATTCTCTGCATTGGGACTCAACACCTACTGAGTCACAGGGAGGATGTGAAAACAGCTCACGGACAGCAAACAAGATCAGAATTGCATCTGGGTTTCTGGTGCTGTGAGGCAGCAGCTCTACTGGCTGTGCCAATGTCTACCCACTGAGCTGGTTTGGGGCTGAAATGCATCACTACTGATTGGGAAAAAGTAGCTTGGAAGACTATGAGAGGGAGATAGAAGCAAATATTTATGCTTTGCCTGCTCCTTAATTTCCCCCACATATTTTGTACCTTACATCCTGGCTACTGTCTGTATACATCCCAGCTACTGCCTCCCATCAGGGTCATTTTAACCCGTGCATTTTCATAACTCTACGCACAAGGATTGTACATCTTCTGATCCTATGTCATCCCTTGCTAATGATTGAATTCCATTCCTTACCAGCAGACACACCACCCCCCTCTGCCC